>CM038113.1:21737959-21905655 GCA_001642375.2 Mentha longifolia
AATCTCCTCCTCCTTATTTATAAGGAGAGTAGGCGCCTACTTCCTTGTCCACTAAGTCACGGGCTTTAATTAATTAAAGCCCGGTTTAGTTAATAATTACTGGAACAAATTCTAATTAAATATAATTAGAATTAATCCTAATTATTATAAGGAAAATAATATATATAATTATTAAATTAATTATCTAATTCCTTAATTAAGAATAAATCTTAATTAATTAGATATTAATTTATTCCATAATTATATAATTAACTAGAGTGCAATTATTGAGATCAGATGGACACTAAAAGAAGAAACTGGCATCCCTTACACTACAGTAGGCGCCACATTAATGGGCTCAAGCCCATAATGCCTCTTTTCAGTCCAAAACTGATATCCCTCAATAATACCTTGAATTCCATTCCTGAAGAGCTCTTGGGCCACCCCAGGGATCTATGTACCAGACAGAGTTTAGCCTTACCTAATAAAATAACCATGATCAACCCAAAACATTTATTTCATTAGAGTTGTGATGCATTCCACTAAAGAATCACAACTGAATCACCGCTCTGTCTCAATTTGTAGATTGGGGCTGATACTTTATTTAGAGCTATCCCCGTGTTTAATGACTCCGATATCCATTAATTAATTAGAGCTCCTCTGACTGCTCATAATTAATTAACATCTTATTATCCTCAAGTAGTACCCGTTCACCCCTTATTATTATACCTGAACTTAATCAGCATGCATGACTTGGTATAATAAACCTTGTGAACTCCCTGAGGGGATTTCTCTCAACCTAATACGGACACGGTGTCTCGATATAACTAATTAGACATACTATGTGCCCTCATGTTACCCAAGATGCAAGTCATCAGGGATGCTGCGATAGACCCTTAGCTATACAAGTCAAAGTAACAGTGAACAACACATATATCTCTAATAGCATATCGAGATTAAGATCATATCTCTAAATCCCGAGATCTCTAGGTCTTCACCTATTGCTAGGGTCAGTATCAGAAGAACCTTATCTCACTCGATCCTGTCAATACGTTCCACCGTACCAACATAACTAGCGACTGAGACCCGCCACTACCGTTATGTTGCAGTCTAAACCGATAGTTTTCCCAAGCTATCTCGACTGTGACACTGTTTATATCTCATAATTATTGTCGAACGCTGCGTGATCTCCCTGACACCCGAGCCGTCCACGTGTTCTAAACCATGAGATATAGGGCTTATTCTTATTAATATATTTATTCAGATAGGTGATTGTTACCAGTGGAATACATGTCATATATACTAAAACACGTTTTTGCTTTAGCTATATACAACAACCCCAACAGCCGGCTGGCTGGCCAACATGCAGAGTTGGCGGCGACCGAGGCGGCGGCCGGCCAGGGCGCCGCCGGCCCTTCCCCCCCTTTTAAATGCTATTTTTGTGATTTTTTTATCCACTTCCTTTCATTTTATGTTTTTCATATTTTATTTCTTAGAACCACCACACTTTCTCACTCTAAAAACCTAGATTTTGCTTCTCTAATCTCAAATCACTTTGAATTATTTTAATTCCTTCCATAGGTTCATTACCCATCCCGAAATCTACATTTTGAACCGAACAATTCACTTTTTCACCCACTTTAGCTTCAAAAACAAAAATTTTGGGTCTTTTGGGGTAAAGAGTGAGTTTCTTCAAGTTTCTTCAAGAAGATGAGGTAATGTATTCTTTACCCTTTTACATATGAGTTTCTATTCGCAAGATATGAAGTGGTATGAGTTTTTACTTCATTGTTTTGATGGAATTAAGTAGAAATTCTTACCTAGAGTTTTTCTTGATTCTTGGAGAAATTTATGGATGCACCATGTGGAAATGAGAATGCATTGACTTGTATTTCATCTTTCTTTGAGGAATCATGCTAGAATAATCCTTGAAAATGCATTCTCTTTTGGATTATCTTTCTCTATATGCATGGGCACATTTGAAATGAACTTGAATGAAAAGGGGCATGATTCATGAATTCTTGAGGGATATATTTTCTTTTTGTTAGAAATTTCTTTCTTGAGCATGAACTCATGAAGTCTTGATTTGCAAAGTGAAATTCATAGCATTATTCTTGTTAAATGCATTTTTCATTGGAAATTTCATTTCTTGGAACTTTGAATGCCAAATGGGGGGTAATGACTATGTGAAGGAGTGTTTACATATTGACACCGATTGGTTTATTGTCTAAAATCTTACTTGGCATTGTTTTTGGTTTGTAGGAAGAAGGATGCTATAGGGAAAGGAAAAGCCACCATCACTTCCAAGGAATTGATTGACTCTCTCTCCAAAAAGAGGAAAAATGATGCCTCTTCATCTTCACAACTACCAAGAAGAGATCCAAAAACACCGGAAGCACATGGTATTCACTTGGAATCTTATGAAGAAAGAGCACAATTCGCCGTTCTCGTGTCAAGAACCATAATACCGACTCACTTCCCATCTAAGGAGACATTGAAGGATCTAGGGCTCTTTGACAACATCAAAGCCCTATTTGATAACATAGGGTGGGGAAGTATTTTAGAGGATACACTTGAAGATCGGAGAACGTATGAAAAGGTGGTTCTTGAGGTCATGAGTACATTGGAAGATGATAGCATCCACACTATGCACAGTTTCAAGTTTCAACTATTTGGAAAGTGTCATGAGTTGAGCTTGGAAGAGATAGATGACATCTTTGGAGTACTGCATGGAGGAGATGTGCTAGTGGAAAGAGCCTTTGATCATATTTCCATATGGAATAAAATTGCTCCACTCACAATGGAAGGCTTTAGACCGGGATACTCGAAGTCGAATGAAGTGAGAAATCCCGTCCTTCGAATGGTATTGAAGATTCTTGCTCACACAATGGTGGCTCGAGCGGAAAATACTTCGGTTCGAGTAGATGATCTCTTCATTGTCCATGCTATGCTCACAAAGAGGCCAATTAGCTTTTCTCGTATTTTCCTTGCTCAAGTTATGAAGCAAGCAAAGGCTCCGAATGGGAGGATCAACATAGGAGGAATGCTCACTCCGTTGGCCAAGAAGATTAAAGATGATCTCAATGGAAATACTCCGATGAAGTGCTCGTATTTGCTTGATTTGGAGAAGCTAAGAAACATACGGTTTCTAGTATCATCTAGAGCTCCATTCTATTTCATCTAAGAAGAGGAAGAGACATTCCCTCTTCCAAATGCCTCGAGTGTGATGGTAACCGATCTACAAGATCGTACAAATTGGCATTTGAACACCCCCCCACTCACAAATTCATCAAGGAGAACCATATTTTCAATTATGGAGAAGGAGATGAGTATACAATGGGGGATGAGGGGATGCCTTTTGCTAGAGAAGATGAGGAAATGGAAGATTCTACAAGGGGTGAGCCAATGTCAAGAGCTAATCCAAATTCAAGACGAGAGCAAGTTCCAAGTGGAAGAGGATATGAAGAAAGGTTTGAAGCCCTTGAAGGTCAGATGGATAGCATGGAGCATGGATTCAAGTCCCTTGATGCACAAGCCACCGTGATGAGGCAAGAAGTCACTTCCATGCGAATTACCCAACTTGAGGAAGTACAAAGAAGTCAAAGGATGGAAGAGCAAGCAAATGCAATGATGGCATTATTGGAGACCTTTCGGAGGCACCAAGTCGACCAAGGGGTGACATGGCCCCTTCCTCCTCCATCATAACTTGGACCATTGTGAGTGTAATTTAAATCTCTTATATATCTTTCCCTCCAAAATTATTTTAGAATTGACTTTCTAAAATAAGTTTGGGGGAGGGGGGTAGGATAAGAAATTTAAATTACTTACATTCTCATGTCTTTTTCATTCCTTTACTTGTTTTCTTCTTGTTTGCTTCATTTGGTTGATGTTTCATGACTTTGGGCATCCATGACTTTGTGTGTCATTGGTTTAGTTTGGTATGCTTGGTATGATTGGTGAAGTGATGGAGAAAGTTGTGGATTGAAATGGTTGTTTCTAGAGTGAGAAATGTTGGTTGGAAGTTGAATGTGAAAATTTTTGAAAGGAAAAAGTGAAGAGTTTTTGGATGGGAAAAATTTGAATGCATGCATGCTTGAGTACGAAAGCACGTGTTTTATTGCTCATGTGCATTAGGGTGAGATGCCAATGATCAATGCTTAAATGGTGACATTTTTATGGAATTTCTCAAGTTCGAGTCAAGCATGATTAGAGTTATATCACTTGAATGATTTGGAAGGATTGATCTTAGGCATTTAGGCTCTAGACAAAAAGCTTGAGAGGATTTTGAGCCTTGAAACTATGCATTTTTCATAGTTAATATCCTTTCTTGAGAGCTTGATCTTGCATTGCATATTCTTTACTAGAACTTGCCTTGAGACTCTTGTTAGAAATACTGCATGTTTGCATGATTAGGAGATGATCTTAGGCCATCATTGCATAGCCCATTTTCCTAAACACTAACCTATCTTTCATTACCGTTGTCATCTCATTTTGAGCTTTAAATAGAACCTTTTCTTCATGAACCGGATGATAGGGGGTGAAGGATGGTTAAGGAACCTTGGTGAGAGTTGAAAATTCATAAAGAATGATGGGTGGTGGTGAAGGGTCTAAAAATTGATCTTGAAATGAAAAGACACTCCTATAAGCTCTAAGTGAGAAAAGAAAGAATAAGAACAAAGTTCTTATTGAAAAAGAGAAGAATAAGAGCCTAAGGGAGTGTTTCTTTAAATGTTGGTGGAAGCTTGAGTTCATTTGATGAAAAGGGGATTGGACAAGGTGGAAGATGAAGAAATTCATACTAGAAAGGTGAAGAAAAGAGGTGAATGAGCTTAGATGAAGATTTGAGCTACTTAGCCTAAAATTTCCTACCTTAACCAATGTCCCTACATTACAAGCCCACTAAAGACCTTTTTGATCATAAATTGTGCATGCATTGTAGTATAGGAAACTTGAGTCGATAGGCAAGCTTATGGCTAAAGTTATGTTTTGCATGATTTCGATGAGTGCTTACCTTTCCATATATAGAGGGATTGAGTGATACACCTATTCCGTGGGAGGTCTAGAGTCGAATGTGTTTAAGAGATTGAATTCTAAGTTAGGATGGGGATTAATTTTATGAATGTTTGGCTTGACTTGAGAATTTTCTTGAAATAAATTGGTTTTTGGAAATAATGTGAGGCATCGAGGAACTCAAAATGCACACCTCATACTGTTAAGTGTTTTGATTGTTCGTTTCATTGTTCGGGATGAACAATGGCTTAAGTTTGGGGGAGTGATTAACACGTATTTTATGTGAATGTTGAGTGTATTGTGGATGTGTTTGAAGCTTCATTTGTGTGTTTAAAGGTTAGAATGCTAGGGTTTTCCAACTTATAGCATATTTTCTATTCTTCTTGTTTTCTTTCGGTTTTCGATCTATTTTTGTAGGAATCAAAGAGCATGGAAGTGTTTAAAGAATGAAGGCCGGAAAATGAGGATGAATCGAGCTTCAAGAGGTAGAATTAGAAGGTCAAAAGCCGGTTGGAAGAAAGAAAATCGAGAATCGAAGAAAGAACCGAAGAAGGGATCGAACGGAGGAAAAACCGCACGTGACAAGGGGCGCCGGCGACCCAGGCGGCGGCCGGCTGGACCACCGGCCAGGGCGCCGGCTGGCTGGCCAAATTTCAGAAAATCCGGCGACCCAAGCGGCGACTCAGGCGGCGGCCAGCTGGCCCGCCGGCCAGGGCGCCGCCATCCCTCATCCCCTTAGTGTTTTGACCGAGTTGGCTCGTCCAACTCGGTCCAACTCGACCCAATACTCACCAATTATGTATTTAAGTCCAAAATATTCCTCATTGGTGTATCTAGAACATATTTTTATTCTCCCAAGAACCCTAGAACATTTTCTCTCTTTCCGTTTTAGTGTTTTGAAGATTGTTGAAGCTACATTGGTTGGATTTGCAATTGGAGACCATCTTCTTCTTCCTTATTGAATTCTCTTTCTTTTAAGCAGGATTTCAATTACTTTTTATGGTTTATTTTCCTTAATTATGTCTAACTAGTTCTCTTTGATATTTCAATTATATGTAGATTAGGATTAAGTGATTGGGTTTAGGCTTTAATTATGAATTTACCTTCTAATTTCATGTTCATTTCTCTTGGGGCTATGTTTTATTATGTAATTGTGATTGATCACCATAGTTGCATACCAAGTGTTTGATCTAATGCTTAGGAGGCTTAGATTAGATGCTAGGATCAAGAGATTTTCATGCTAGAGTATAGTAGCGTTAAGGAACTCCGTGAGCTATTAGGAGTTAATGAATTGCTTGATGTCTTAGTCGGAATTAGGCTTTTCATTAATCTACTTGTCTTCATTGCAATGAGAATTGAGTGAACCATAGTTAGGGGGTTTCCCACATGAAATTGGATTAAATTGGTTAATTCTAGTTAGAGTTCTAATCACCATCACTTGAGCCTAATCGAAGTATAATTGGAATCACGTTTATTTCTTATTGATTTTATATCCTTTGCTTATTTGTTGCTTGTCTAGTTAAGTTTTAAGTTGATAATTACTTTTGGTGTCATTAGTTAATCAAAAACACAAAAACATGCTTGTCGGTAGCTTGAATAGTAGGTTTAGTAGCTAGGTTACTACTTGAGACTTGAGCGTCCTTGCATTCCTTGTAGTTCGACTCGATTACTCAATCGATTATTATTGCTCTCTACCCTCACCCTAAAGTGAGGCGGACCAGTCATGCATGCTGATTAAGTTCAGGTATAATAATAAGGTGTGAACGGGTACTACTTGAGGAAAATAAGATATTAATTAATTATGAGCAGTCAGAGGAGCTCTAATTAATTAATGGATATTGGAGTCATTAAACACGGGGATAGCTTTAAATAAAGTATCAGCCCCAACCTACAAATTGGGACAGAGCGGTGATTCAGTTGTGATTCTTTAGTGGAATGCATCACAGCCCTAATAAAATAAATGTTCTGGGTTGATCACGGTTATATCATTAGGTAAGGCTAAACTCTGTCTGATACATAAATCCCTGGGGTGGCCCGAGAGCTCTTCAGGAAAGGAATTCAAGGTATTATTGAGGGATATCAGTTTTGGACTGAAAAGAGGCATTATGGGCTTGGGCCCAGTAATGTGGCGCCTACTGTAGTGTAGGGGACGCCAGTTTCCTCTTCTGGTGACCATCTGATCTCAATAATTGCACTCTGTTTAATTATATAATTATGGAATAAATTAATATCTAATTAATTGAGATTTATTCTTAATTAAGGAATTAGATAATTAATTTAATGATTATATATATTATTTTCCTTATAATAATTAGGATTAATTCTAATTATATTTAATTAGAATTTGTTCCAGTAATTATTAACTAAACCGGGCTTTAATTAATTAAAGCCCGTGACTTAGTGGACAAGAAAAGGTGGCGCCTCACTCCTTATAAATAAGGAGGAGGAGATTCTCAAAACCTAAGTGTTGGAGAGGTGAAATCGGCGCCTATATTGCAGAGGGAGAGTTCCTGGTTCCAAAGTTCCTAGACGCCCACACAGTCGAAGAACTTCGAGGAAAGGGATCACACCCCAGTAATCTAGACCTGTAGATTACTTCGTTGGCACAGATCTGAGGTATAATATTCTAAACTCGATTATATGATTTAGTTGCATTTAAATTATCACATCCAATTCGAAGATCTAGTGGGAAAAATGAATGCTTTCAAGCAGCAGTTCCATCAAAATCTTCATCTAAGCTCCTTCACCTCCTTTCTTCAACTTTCTAAGTATGAATTTCTTCATCTTCCACCTTATCCAAACCCTTTTTATCAAATGAAACCCAAGCTTCTACCAAATATCTAAAGAAACACTCATTTATGCTCTTATTCTTTCTTTTTCTTTTCTTTTTCTTGTAAGAACTTTGTTCTCACTTTTTTTTTCTTTTTTTTTCAATAAGAACTTTGTTCTTATTCTTTTTCTTTTCTAACATTGAGCTTATAGGAGTGTTCTTTGAACTTAAAGCAAATCTCAAGACCCTTCACCATCACCCACCATTCATCATAAATTTTCAACTTTCACCAAGGTTCCCTTAACCATCCTTCACCCCCTATCATCCGGTTTAAGAAGAAAAGGCTCTATAAGGCTCAAAATGGGACAACAATGGTAATGAAAGATAGGCTAGTGTTTAGGGATTATGGGCTACACAATGATGGCCTAAGATCATCTCCTAATTATAAACACATGTAACATTTCTAACATGAGTATCAAGGCAAGTTCTAGTAAAGAGAATGCAATGCATGACCAAGCTCTCAAGAAATGATGTTAACTATGTAAAATGCATAGTTCTTAGGCTCAAAATCCTTCCAAGCTTTTTGCCTAGAGTCTAAGTGCCTAAGTTCAATCATTCAAGCTATTCAAGTGAAATAATTCTAATCATGCTTGACTTTATCTTGAGAAATTTCAAAAATATTACCACTTTAGCATCAATCATTGGCATCTCACCCAGAAGCACTTGAGAAATTAAACACGTTCTTTCACATTCATTCAACCTTTCAACTCAAAAAACTTTTTTAACTTTTCAAAAATTTTCACATTCAAGCTCACATTCAAAAACCAACGAATCAAAGAATAACTTTTCACCGATTACTCTTATTGACCCAAACTCATCAAAATCAAATATCAAGCAATCAACATTCTTCATTTAACCCCAATCTATCTTCCAATTAACTAAACACACCACCAAAACACAAAAACAAACTAAATAAACCAAAACAAACCAAATGTTCAAATTCATCCTCCAAAAGACATTTTTCACCCAAAAATCACCAATTTCTCCACATCTCAAACCCAAGATTTCTCAATCAACCAACAAGAACCCCAATAGCAATATCCATGGCATACAAGACCAACCCAAAAATCCACAAAGTCATGTAATGAGCAACTAAACCAAGCAAGCAACAAAAAGACAAGTAAAGGAATGGAAAGAACATAGAAATGTAAGTAATTTAATTTTCTTATCCTACCCCCTCCCCTAAACTTATTTTAGAAAATAAATTCTAAAATAAATTTGGAGGGAAAGATATATAAGAAATTTAAATTACACTCACAAAGGTCCAAGCTACGATGGAGGAGGTCGGGGCCATGTCACCCCTTGAGCAATTTGATGCGCCCGGAAACTCTCCAATAGCTCCATCATCGACGTGACTTGCTTTTCCATCCTCTCACTTCTTTTTGTCTCTTCAAGTTGAGTAACTCTCATGGAGGTTACTTCTTGCCTCATTACGGTAACTTGTGCATCAAGGGACTTGAATCCATGATCAATGCTTGTCATCCGACCTTCAAGGGCTTCAAATCTCTCATCATAAACTCTACCATTTGGAACTTGTTCTCTTCTTGAACTTGGCTCTCCTCTTGTAGAATCCTCCATTTCCTCATCTTCCTCAACAAAAGGCATTCCCTCACCTCCCATTGTATACTCATCTTCTTCTTCATAATTAAAAATACGATTCTCCTTGATGGACTTATGAGTGGGAGAGTTCAAGTGCCAATTCTCACGATCATGTAGATCGGTGACCAATACACTCATGGCATGAGGAAGAGAGAATTACTCACCATCCTCTTGAGTAAAATAAAATGGAGGTCTAGATGATATGAGAAACCTCAAATTTCTCAACTTCTCAATGTCCAATAGGTATGCATCTCTCATCGGAGGGTAGCCACCAAGATCATCCTTGATTTTTCTAGCCAAAGGAGTGAGCATTCCTCCTACGTTAACCTTTCCACTATTCACCCTTGTTTGCTTCATCAATTGAGAAAGGAAGAAATGAGTAAAGATAATGCACCTCTTTGTTAACATGGCATGGATAATGAAAAGGTCATCAATCCGAACTGAAGTGTTCTCTTTTCTTGCAACAACGGTGTGTGCAAGGATCTTCAACACCATTCTAAGAACCGGATTTCTCACCTCATTCGACTTTGAGTACCCCGCCCTAAAGCCTTCCATTGAGATTAGAGCAAGCTTATTCGATATGGAGTAGTGTTCAAAAGCTCTTTCAACCAACACATCACCTCCATGTGGCACTCCAAAAATGTCATCAATCTCTTCCAAACTCAACTCATGACGCTCTCCAAACAATTGAAATTTAAGGCTTTGCATGGAAGGATGCTCTCCTCTTCTAATGTACTCATGACTTCAAGAACCACCTTCTCATAAGTCCTCCTATCCTCAAGAGTGTCGTCTAGGAGACTTACCCATCCTATGTTATCAAAGAGGGCTTTGATGTTGTTATAAAGTCCTAACTTCTCCAAGGCCTCCTTAGATGGGAATTGAGTCGGTATAATGGATCTTGTCACAAGGGTTGCAAATCTTGCCCTTTCCTCATAAGTCACCAAGTGAATATCATGAGCTTCCGGTGTCTTCGGATCTCTTCTTGGTGGTTGTGAAGATGAAGATGCATCCTTTCTTCTCTTTTTGGAAAGAGAAGCAATCAATTCCTTAGTAGTGGTGTTTGTCGTTCCTTTCCCCTTAGAATCCTTTTTCCTACAAACTAAGAACAATTCCAAGTAAGATTTGAGAGAAAAATCAAGGTATTTCCAAGTTATAAGCAAAATTTCACATAGTCATCACCCCCCACTTGGCATTCATGCTTTCAAAAAATGAAATTTGAACCAAAATCAAGCAAATTATGCACCCTTCCTTCATAAGTTCACTAAATTTCCTCTAAGCTCATTCATGTGTTTCAAATGAAAAAATGAATGTATATTCACAAGAAAATTCAATTCAAAAGAATAATGCTATGAAATTCATTTTGCCAATCAAAAATTCATGAACTCATGACCTCTTCAAGCCTTGAAGCACTCAAGAAATGAATTTCTAAAAATCAAGCATATCCATTAAAAATCATGAATTATGCAAACCTCCATCAAAGCTCATTTCAAGTATGCCCAAGTGCATAAAGAGACATAATTCATAAGAGAATGCACTTTCAAGGATTTATCTAGCATAATTCCTAAAATAAAGAATAAATGCTATTCAATTCATGCTCATTTTCACATTCTTCATTCAAAAATTTCTTCAAAATTCAAGAAAACCCTAAGCTAGAATTTCCACTCAAGTCAATGAAAATGATACAATAAACACTCATACCACTTCATATATTGCAAGTAGAAATCCATAAGAGCAAAGGTATAGAGCACATTACCTCATCTTCTTGAAGAAATTTGAAGAACTTCAACTCTTAAACCAAGAAAACCAAATTTTCGTTTTTTGAGTTAGAAGGGGTGAAAAAATGTGATTTCTTTGGTTCAAAATGTAGGTTTTTGGATGGGTAATAAACCTGTGGAAGGAATTAACTCAATTCCAAGTGATTTGAGAGTAATTAGAGGAAGAAAATCTAGGTTTTTAGAGTGTGAAAAAGTGGGTTTGCTCTAAGAAAAGAGGATAAAAAACACAAAATGATATGAAAAAATCAAAAATGGAAATTAAAGGGGGAGAGAGGGGCGGCAGCGGCCTGGCCGGCGATCTGGCCAGCCGCCGCTTGAACCGCCGTGTCACCCGCCAACTAACCTGCATGCCAGCCACCCAAACAGGGTCTGGATGGCGGCCTGGCAGGCTGCCGTTCAGGCCGCCGTCGGCCCTTTGTGCACGACACTTTTCCGGCCTTTTCCGACGCATTTCTCGACCAATTCCGCCCGGTTTCAAAGCACCGGGCCCATCTCGACCTCCTCTCGATTCTCCCTAATTATTTTTCAACATTCATTTTCCACATTTTCTATTTTTTATGGTTTTTCTCAAAATTAGACGAAAAATGAAACAAATGACACAAAAATCGAAAATGAAATAAAAACTAAAGAAAACAAAAAAGAAAAGGATACGTGTTGAGGTGCCTCTCAACGAGCTCTTTGTTTAACATCGTTAGCTCGACATTACCTCCAACATCAAATATTATGAAATAGGATGGTCGACTCCTCCTTAACCTTCTGCAAATTGAAATAGGGCTTGTGTTGATGTCCATTGACAACAAAAGTAGAACCATCGTTCTTGAGAAGTTCAAATATTCCATTCTTGAAACTCTTGCTCACAACATTAGGACCGGTCTACCTTGATTAGATTTTTCCAGGGAAAAGATGAAGATGAGAGTTAAAGAGAAGAACCTCGTCTCCTGGAATGATAACCTTGCTTCGAATCCCCAAGTCATGAAACTTCTTGGCCCTTTCCTTGTAAATTCGAGAGTTTTCATAGGCCTCGTTTCTCCATTCTTCTAACTCCACAAGATGGTTCTTCCTACTAAACCCGGCCTCCTTGAACTCGAAATTGATTATCTTTGTTGCCCAAAACGGCTTGTGCTCAATTTTCAAAGGCAAGTAACAAGAATTTCCAAAAACAAGTTGATACGGGACATACCAATGGAGGTTTTGTAGGCGGTTCTATAGGCACACAATGCATCATCGAGTTTATTTGCCTAATCCTTCCGAGTGGTGATTGTTTTCTCCAAGATTTGTTTGATTTCCCGGTTTGCAAGCTCTGCTTGACCGTTAGCTTGAGGGTGATAAGGTGTAGTAACCTTGTGTTTCACTCCATACTTAGCAAGTAAGCTTTCCAACCATTTGTTGTTGAAGATAGACCCCCCATCTACTAAGAAACGCTCTCGGAGTTCCAAACCGAGTCAAGATATTCTTCTTAAGAAATTTAATCACCACCTTAGAATCATTCATTGAAGTCAGAATGGCTTTAACCCATCGTCAGACATACTCAATAGCAAGAAGGACATAGGAAAAACCATAAGAATTTGGGAATGGTCCTATGAAATCTATGAAGTCTATCCCCCAAATATAAACTAAGCTATAAGTTGAGAAACCTTAGCGATTCTAACACTTAAACACATAAATCAAGCTTCAAACACATACAAAACACACTCAACATGCACATAAAATACGTGTTAATCAAATACATATTTATCACTCCCTTAAACTTAAGCCATTCTTCATCCCGAACAATGGAATGAATAATCAAAACACTTAACACGTATGGGATGTGCATTTTGAGTTCCTCGATGCTTCATATCACTTCAAAAACCATTTTAGCTCAAAGAAATTCTCAAGTCAAGCCAAGCATTCATAAGATCAATCACTATCCTAGCTTAGAACTCAATTACTCAAATACATTCGACTCTATACCTCACAAAGAATATGTGTATCACTCGATCACTCAATATTTAGGAAAGGTAAGCACTCATCGAAATCATGTAATACATCACTTTAACCATAGGCTTGCCTATCAACTCAAGTTTCCAATACTATAATGCATGCACAAATTAGGATCAAAAAGGTCTTTCTTAAGCTTGTAATGTAGGGACATTGCTTAAGGTAGGGAATTTTGGGCTAAGTGGCTTAAATCTTCATATAAGCTCCTTCACCTCCTTTCTATGTATGAATTTCTTCATCTTCCATCTTATTCAACCCCTTTTATCAAATGAAACCCAAGCTTCTACCAAACATCTAAAGAAACACTCCTTTATGCTCTTATTCTTTCTTTTCTTTCTTTTTTTCTTTTTTTTCTTTTTTTTTTTTTTTCTTTTTTTTTTATTAAGAACTTTGTTCTTATTCTTTTCTTTTCTAACAATGAGCTTATAGGAGTGTTCTTTCAACTCGAAGCAATTCTCAAGACCCTTCACCATCACCACCATTCCTCATGAATTTTCAACTTTCACCAAGGTTCCCTTAACCATCCTTCACCCCCTATAGTCCGGTTTTAGAAGAAAAGGCTCTATAAGACTCAAAATGGGATGCAATGGCAATGAAAGATATGTTAGTGCTTAGGGAAAATGGGCTACACAATGATGGCCTAGATCATCTCCTAATTATACACACATGTAGCACTTTTAACATAAGTATCAAGGCAAGTTCTAGCAAAGAAAATGTAATGCAAGATCAAGCTCTCAAGAAAGGATATTAATGATGGATTTGTATACTAGAAAGCATGCCTTTTAGATTGTATACATGTGGTTCCACATTTCACTAACAATTTCCTATCTGATTATGTATGAATTGTTTGTTAAAGCATTAAACATCTATCCATTATCTCAAAGTTATAGGCTATATGGTGTGTAGTAGATCACGGAAGACCGTAGTAGCCGGTGTCTCTTGAGATATAAACAATTATCACAGTTGAGATAGTTTCGGATAAAACTATCGGTATAGACTGTAGCATAAATAGATAAGTAGCTTGTCTTGGTTACTTGTTTATGCTAGTACGTTGATCATATTGATAGGATCACGGTGAGGTGAATTCTTCTATTCTGACCTAAGTAGAAGAATCAAGACCTCGGGGACTTAAATGTTATTTAACGTAATACCTTAACTCTAATTGAGTGACTAAGGGTGTATAGTTGTAGTCAGTTACTTTGATTTACCATGGCTGAGGGTTCAATCATTGCAATCCAATATGACCCGTATTTTGGGTAACAACTATAACTAGTACGATCTTTAGTGCAACTACAATAGAGCACTGTATCCTGGTAAAACAGGTTGATTACATCCCCTGAGGAATTCATTAAGGATTATCATACTAAACCCTGCAGGTGGATTAAGTTCCAGTATGATGAATAAGGAATGAATGGTACTACTCAGGAATTAATAAGATGTTAATTAACAAAAGCAGTCAGAAGCTTTAGATTAATTAATGGATGTAAGATATCTTAAATACGGGGGTGATTTAAGTCTAATACTAGCCCTGAGCTCAACAGGAATAAAACAGGTAGTTCAGTATTATTACTCTAGTGGAATGTTTTAATACTTATGATCTGAATTTTATTCTGGGCTCAATATAGAGAATTCAGAACATTGGGAGGCCCAGTTTTATCGGCTACTAGATCCCTGGTCTGGCCCAATAAGTTCAATAGGCCACAGTTAAGGAAGAAAGGTCTGATCATCATCAAAGCCCAGTATGGGACGCCTCAGATGATGATGGGTGGCCATGTCTTGGTCTGTGGGCCAAGACTGCACCTTAAGCCCATTCTCATGTTATATATATTCACTTAATGCCTCTAGATACATAATACATTGATCTCGTAATCAAGAGAGGCTAGGTTTAAGTGAGAGAGAGAGAGAGCACGGCGGCAGCAGTAAGGCTGACAGATGACGTGTGCAAGTTTCTTCCTTGGCTGAATTCGTAGCGTGTTGTCCATCCAACATCGGATTCGAGCAGGGAAACAGATCAGAAGATCTTCAAGCGAGCTCTCACATGAAAACCAAGAGGTATTTCGATTAAACACCCTATGATTGTATTTAATTCATAGGAGCATGATAGGATTGAATCGAATTAATCATAACCGAAAATGAATCCTTGGGCGCATGAATAATTCTTCGCTGATCGGTTCCTTCAATCGGTATCAGAGCCAAGGTTCTTTATTTTTGGCTCTATGGCTGATTCGATTCATATTATGCATGATTTTAATCGATGGATGTTGTCGTATGTCGCTTTTCGTGGTGTTAGTCGTTTTTCGGTGCCGGTTTGGCAATTAAATTGTAATTTTAATCGCGAGATAATAAGGTGCGATTTAGATTAGGATTTTATTTTGTTTTTCATTGTAAACTGTTGTACGGAGACGAAGAACACGAAGAATGAGGAAGAACATCGATCGGACAACCGCCGCACACGGCGGCGCGTGTGCCACACGCGCCAATAATAGCGCGTACGATTGACAAATTCAGTGACTGTTCATCTTCTTCTTCACGATGGATCCCTGGTTTCAGACCAAGGTTCAGGTCGTTGATGTTGGAGGAGGCGGACGGTGGGGTTGAAGGCGTCGGAACACGCAGAATAAGGCGGGCTGCGGTGGAACCCTAATTAGGGTTCGACGCCTGCAGCAGCTCAGCCGGCATGCATGGTGGTTTGAGGAACACTGCTGCAGAGCCCAGACAAGGACTCGATACAGCAGTAGTCGACCATGGGAGCTGCAGCGCCGCAGATCATCGGCAGCGGGGAAAATCATGGCGTAACCCTATTTAGGGTTCCAGCCGTGAATTTGCTGCAGATCGACGGCAGTGATCCTGGCGACGGTGAAAGTCTGGACGAGGAGCAGCGGCTGAACAAAGCGACAACACAGCAGCAGCAGTAAAACGGAGGCGGCGAAGCCTCAGCTGACCGATCGCAAATCGTGAATCGCGATTCAGGCCTGTGCGTCTGTGCGCGAATGGCTGAGCCTCTGCTCGTACGAGGCTGGGCTCGGGTACGATGAGGTGGGTCTGCTTCGGGGCCTGCTCATCGTGAGTTCGGTGGACAGCGTACGAGGTGGACGAAGGGCTGAGATCGGCAGCGACTTTGCTGTGCGCGAGGTCACTTCGGCAGCCCTTCTAAGCGTTCGAGCTGGCTCGAGTTCAATGGGTGAGCTCGGCTTGAGCTTGCTCGTTACGAGCTCAGCAGATCGGACGCAGTTCGGGCTAGGGCGAGAGCTTCGGGTCGTATGGTGTCGGCCCGGTTCGGTCAGCTCGGTCCGAAAATTTTAGAAAAATTAGATAATAAATTATTTAATAATTTATTTACTTTTCAGAATGGAACGGGAGATCGAGACGACGGATTTTGAAGACCGGAGCCTATTCCGGAATTTATTTTATTATTATTGTAATAGAATAGATTAGATAGGAGTAGTCACACCACGAAAAGCGAGTTTTATTTTTGTTTTTATCTTGTTTTTCTTATCAAAGCATGCTATGGATGCAATTTAAAATTAGCATATTTTGCCTGTCAAGTTGGATAAATTGCGCATAGTCGAGCATGTTTTAGGATTGTCAATATAAGCATGATTAATTTTCTTGCGAGCATGTTTATTTGCTGCGTTTAGAAAATTATGCTTAGGGTTATGTGACAACATGATCTAGCATGTCGACAACCTTTTGAAAGAAAAATACTAAGCAGATAAAAACATTTTATTAAAAATGTTAAGACCTCCATAATTTGATCTTAATGTGAAGTTTCGGTAAAAGTGTGTAAATGTCCACACGAACGTGGCTTGCACATTTTATCGAAATAAGTTCACTAGAGTTAAGATTTCTTAACAAAAATGTTTTAATCAAAATGAGTAGTGGGAGCCATTTAAGTAAACGTCCACACTAACGTGGCTTGCTTAAAATAGTAACTACGGATTTCTCTAGAGTTTTGATTAATAACAAAGATAGCTTAAGGAAAATGGTTTAATTTTCTAAGTTAAGCTAAAATTATGGTTAATAGCTTAGATATTAATTATGATACAACTCCCCAATGGAGTCCCTTTCTTAATTAATATGGTCTAGTAAGGTTCAACTATTAATTTTATTTGCCATAAGGAAGTAAGGTTGGCTAGAGAATAAAATTAAAGATCCTTGATCTGGTCAAGTAACGAGAACGTAAACGTCCACACGAACGTGGCTTGCAGTCGGCGTTACTTGGGTTGTTGAAGGTTTCGTTAAATATTGGTTTATCAAAAGGTTACAATATTTACGTTATGAATTTATGCTTACTCATTTCTTACGAGTGTCTACGTGTTTATTATTTTCAGATATGACTTTAGGCCCGTTGATTAATGTTCTCACTTCGAGTCCTTTCGATGGCTCCAACTTTTTGGAGTGGAGAAAGAATCTCAAAGTTGTCCTAGTTGCTGGCGAGTACACTGATGTGCTCGCACTTCCTGCCCCTCCTACTCTCACTGAAAGGTCATCTCAGAAAGATAGAGACGATCATAAGAAATGGCATGAAGCGAATGACATAGAGAAATTGTCATGTCTTCACTGTCGGGTGGGATGCAATATATGGTAGGCCATTTGATTACTGTATCCAGTATGATCGAGACTCTCGAGGACATCTTTGATGATGACAAGATGCCCAACATTAAGTTGGATTCCGCAGCGGTCAAAGTTGCGGAAAAACAGTTGGGATGCACTCTAACATTGAAAGATGTGGAAGAGAGGATCAGAAACAACAGAAAGCAGAGAGCTTTGATCAGTGGGAGCAAGAGGGACGCCAAGATCATGGGGGCCAGGAATGACATCCAGTTGAAAGGCAATGTCAAGGCCACTGGCAGCGTCAAGAAAGGGAAATGGAAAGGAAGGTGCTTCAATTGCAATAAGATGGGACATTGGAAGGTTGACTGCCCTCTAAAGAAGAAGAATGGAGGTACGTCTCACTCATTTGTAACTGAAACATGTTTAGCTGCTAGTTCTACCCAGACTTGGGTAGTAGATACGGGCGCAACTGACCATATATGTTACACCTTGCAGGGTTTTCTGCAGAAAAGGGAGCTGAGTGAGAGCGAGATTACCATCTCCATGGGCGATGCATCGAGAGTTGCAGCTGTCGCAATTGGAGATTTTCATTTTAGTTTTGGACATTTTATTTTTGTTTTGAGAGATGTTTTATATGTGCCGGTGTTTCGGCGAAACTTGATTTCTGTTTCGAAACTTTATGACGATGGTTACTCAGTAGTTTTTGATAGTGGTGTTTCTATCATGAAGAACAATGAGATTATCGTTTCTGGTACATTATACGGTTCTCTCTATACTACAAATTGTCCAATAAATGTACCTTCTTCTTCAAATAATGCAATCTCATCATCAAACCCTAAAAAGAGAAAGAGTTCTTCTCAAATGAATCAAACCTATCTTTAGCATTTACGATTGGGTCACATCAACCAAAAGAGGATTCAAAGGTTGGTTAGTCATGGTATTTTGGAATGATTCCAAATAGAACCATTACCAACATGTGAATCTTATTTGGAAGGAAAGATGGTGACTAGACCTTTCAAAGCCAAAGGAAATAGAGCTTCCGAGTTATTGGAATTGATTCATTCTGATCTGTGTGGACCGATGTCAACACAAGCTAGAGGAAGTTATGAGTACTTCGCTACTTTCATTGACGATTACTCAAGATACGGTTATATTTACCTACTTCGCCGCAAGTCCGAATGTTTTGACAAGTTCAAAGAGTTCAAATCGGAAGTGGAGAAGAGATTAGGTAAAAGTATCAAGTCATTACGATCTGATCGTGGTGGCGAGTACCTCAGCACTGAGTTCAAGACTTATCTGTCAGAAAATGGGATTACGTCCCAATTGACTACACCAGGAACACCCCAACAGAATGGTGTAGCTGAGAGAAGAAATTGAACTCTTTTAGAGATGGTTAGATCGATGATGAGCTATGCACCTCTACCAATTTCGTTTTGGGGATATGCCCTGGAAATAGCAGGTTATCTCCTCAATCTAGTACCTTCTAAATCGGTAAGTAAAACTTCTTCCGAATTATGGACAGGGCGCAAGCCCAGCTTGGGTCATATTCGGCTTTAGGGAAGTCCAGCACATGTGCTGAATAAGGAGGCTGATAAATTAGGTTCTAGAACTGAGGTTAGGCTATTTATTGGATATCCGAAAGGAACGAAAGGTGGCTACTTTTATGGTACTCAGGATCAGAAGGTCATTGTGAGCACTAATGCTCGATTCCTAGAGGAGGACTATATAAGTAAGCACCAGGCGAGGAGTGATATTGTGCTCTATGAGTTGAGAACAATGGCAGCCAGTGATCCAACTCAGCCAAGTGTACAAGAGGATGTACCACAAGTAACTTCACCGATTTCCAACACTGAAGTTCCACCGGCGCCTCGTCGCAGTGGGAGGGTTGTTCATCAACCCGATCGGTTCATATTTCTAGGCGAGTCCACTGATATTCTCACTGGTCTTGAACATGAAGAGACCGACCCCTGGACTTACAAGGAGGCAATGGAGGACGAAGATGCGGATTCTTGGCAAGAATCTATGGATGCTGAGATCGAATCCATAGTAGACATGGATGTGTACGACCTTGCGGAGCTACCAGATGGCAAGAAGGCCATCGGTTGTAAGTGGGTGTACAAGAGAAAGAGAGATTCTGATGGAAAGGTTACGGCCTTTAAATCTAGATTGGTGACGAAAGGATGCACTCAGCGTGAGCGCATAGATTATGAGGAAACATTTTCGCCAGTTGCCATGATTAAAACCATCAGAACTATCTTATCCATGGCAGCGCATTTAGACCTAGAGGTTTGGCAGATGGACGTCAAGACTGCGTTCTTGAATGGTTATCTTGAGAAAGATAAGCATATTTATATGCGCCAACCTGAAGGTTATGTGTCTAAAGGCCAAGAGCATCTCGTATGGAAGCTCAAGAAGTCTTTGTACGGACTTAAGCAAGCTTCGAGATCCTGGAACATACGTTTTGATAGTGTGATCAAATCTTATGGATTTGTTCAGTGTTCATACGAGAGTTGTGTTTACAGTTTCAGTGCGGATGGAAGCGTGGTAATCTTAGTACTGTACGTAGATGACATACTTCTCATTGGCGACAATGTGAATGTGTTATCAGGCGTAAAGGGTTGGTTGTCTGAACAGTTCAAGATAAAGGATTTGGGAGAAGCTGCTTATATCTTAGGGATCAAGGTGATCAGAGATCGCCAGAAGATGATGTTAGGCTTAAGCCAAGCTTCATATATTGATACTGTGATCGCCCGTTTCAGCATGCAAAATGCCAAGAAGGGATTTCTTCCTTTCAGGCATGGCATCACTCTATCAAAGGAGATGTGTCCAGAGACACAAAAGGAGATAGACGACATGAAGGTTGTACCGTATGCTTCAGCGGTTGGAAGCCTCATGTATGCAATGTTGTGTACAAGACCGGATATCTGTTATGCCGTGGGATACGTGGCAAGATATCAGTCTAACCCTGGTCAAGGATATTGGACGGCGGTAAAGCACATCTTGAAGTACATCAAGAGGACAACGGATTATGTGCTGACTTACCGGTCCGATGAGATGATCCTGAGAGGGTATACGGACTCAGACTTCCAGGCTGATCGAGATTAGAGGAGATCTACCACCGGTTATGTGTTCACCTTGGGAGGTGGAGCTATCATTTGGAGGAGTGTGAAGCAGAAGTGCATCGCAGACTCCACCATGGAAGCCGAGTATGTAGCTGCTTGTGAGGCTACAAAAGAGGCTGTGTGGCTCAAGAACTTCCTTCATGAGCTAGATCTGGTCCCGAGTTTGCCTAAATGTATCGCGGTGTATTGCGATAATTCTGGTGCGGTTGCAAACTGTAAGGAACCCAGAGCTCACAAGGCGAGTAAACACATTGACAGAAAGTACCATATTGTGCGAGATTTCGTACAATGGGGTGATATAGAAGTGAAGAAAATCCCTTCAGCGGATAATCTGGCGGATCCATTCACAAAGAGCTTGACAGCCAAGGTTTTTGACAAGCATGTCGATAGATTAGGGCTGCGGAGCCTCCCACACAATTAAACTTTGAGTATAAGTGGGAGAAGATATGTAATAGATGCTAGATATAGACACTTGCCTATTGTCACATTGTATACTAAAAGTTTGCTTTAGTATAAGTGGGAGATTGATGGATTTGTATACTAGAAAGCATGCCTTTTAGCTTGTATACATGTGGTTCCATATTTCACTAACAATTTCCTATCTGATTATGTATGAATTGTTTGTTAAAGCATTAAACATCTATCCATTATCTCAAAGTTATTGGCTATATGGTGTGTAGTAGATCACGGAAGACCGTAGTAGCCGGTGTCTCTTGAGATATAAACAGTTATCACAGTTGAGATAGTTTTGGATAAAACTATCGGTATAGACTGTAGCATAAATAGATAAGTAGCTTGTCTTGGTTACTTGTTTATGCTAGTACGGTAATCGTTGTCACGCCCCAGTTCCCGAGGGAAGGCACGTGTGCCGGGACGTGGCAAGGGGTTGGAATTAAGAAGCGGGGATAGAAAGGGGCTCATGGCTTGGGGATATTTAATCCTATTGTTAAGAAATTAAATACGGGATCGGGACCCACAGCACGAACTACGGGGTAGATAAATCATACTGCCCGTACCGGCCGCCTGTGTCTGAATACCCGTAGACATAAAATAATATAATATTTAAATACGGGATCGGGACATACAGCTCAAACTATGGGTTTGGCTAAGCCGAACAACCCATGCTGGCCGATTTATCCGAGTACCCGTAATATTATATATAACTTGTGGTGTACGAAAATATAGGGATTTTATTTATAGGCGTAGCGGAAGCTTTTATTATACATTAGCAACAACAACAGTCCTCTCCAGCTTTGCCTGTTCCACCAGCTCCTTAATCTGCAAAACATTTGGAAAGGAATTGCAGGCTGAGTACTAATGTACCCAGTGGGCTTGTGCCAAAAACATTTTATCATAAAAAGAATATCCATGATAATAAAGTATACATAGAAGGGTTTTGAAATCATTTACTTCCATGCACACAAAACCTCATTTTTCATGATTGCACGCGCATGCGTATTACCATGTTACTCTTATATTGATCCCGGGACATTACCACCGTCGGATCCCTTTTCCCTTTTCAAATGGAGCCATGACTTGGAGACAATGGAATATTTCGTCCAGAGGTTCTCCCCTCAAGTTAGAATCAATTGGTGATCAACCCAACGATTTCTAACTGTGCGCACAGCCTCTCGATTAGTGTGTTAGACCAACCGAAAGACCCGATCGCATACATTATAAGAGCCTTAAACATGTAATAACACATTAAAACATTTTCATGGATAATCTCATTTTATCAGAGCTTACTAACTCAAATAATACTTTTTAAGTATAGAGAGCCTCACCTAATAATAGTAGATATCCTTAAATAAAATCTTTTGCTTTCACTTCCTTCTTGACGAACTTGTCAAATTCTAACACCTCGACTATAATTTTGAAGATTTAAAACATAATGAAAATAGAACACTCGTATTGTCGCTATTTATAGGAAGAATAGACTTAGACTAGGCTTGATTACTCATTAGTCTATAATTGATTACTCACAAGGCTAGTTCAGTAGACATAAGCCACGTGAAAGTAAGTAGCAAGGTGGCTAACTCTTATCTACTCACAATTCATGCACACACGTATAATGTGTATCTAATAATAGGATAAATTTAACTTTCATATATATACATGCACGTAAGGATATTTTTACACATATGTTATTTAATTAGTTATGTATGTAGCTATACACGCATATAATTGTATATAATACTTATTGTATATAAAATGATGCACATATATATACATTTATAAATGCATGATGTATATATATAAATATATAATTTATTAGTGAAACTTATCCATATATACTATTGTATATACGTAGTACTATCATATATATATATACTTAAACTATTACGATTATTATTACTTAATTATACAATTATCAAAATGAAGAAAATAATTATTCTTAATAGAATATATCAACTTATTCTAAATCCCTCAAGAAAATTGGAAATTTTTCTAAATTCATATATAAGACTTATTTTAACCAATTATATTTAATAAGAAAATTTGGGATATTTCAATCGTATTGATAGGATCACGGTGAGGTGAATTCTTCTATTCTGACCTAAATAGAAGAATCAAGACATCGGGGACTTAAATGTTATTTAACGTAACACCTTAACTCTAATTGAGTGACTAAGGGTGTATAGTTGTAGTCTGTTACTTTGATTTACCATGGCTGAGGGTTCAATCATTGCAATCCAAAATGACCCATATCTTGGGTAACAACTATAACTAGTACGATCTTTAGTGCAACTACAATAGAGCACCGTATCCTGGTAAAACAGGTTGATTACATCCCTTAGGAATTCATTAAGGATTATCATACTAAACCCTGCAGGTGGATTAAGTTCCAGTATGATGAATAAGGAATGAATGGTACTACTCAGGAATTTAATAAGATGTTAATTAACAAAAGCAGTCAGAAGCTTTAGATTAATTAACGGATGTAAGCTATCTTAAATACGGGGGTGATTTAAGTCTAATACTAGCCCTGAGCTCAACATGAATAAAACAGGTAGTTCAGTATTATTACTCTAGTGGAATGTTTTAATACTTATGATCTGAATTTATTCTGGGCTGAATATAGAGAATTCAGAACATTGGGAGGCCTAGTTTTATCAGCTAGTAGATCCCTGGTCTAGCCCAATAAGCTCAATAGGCCACAATTAAGGAGGAAAGGTCTGATCATCATCAAAGCCCAGTGAGGGACGCCTAAGATGATGATGGGCAGCCATGTCTTGGTCTGTGGGCCAAGACTGCAACTTAAGCCCATTCTCCTCTTATATATATATTCACTTAATGCCTCTAGATACATAAGATATTGATCTCATAATCAAGAGAGGCTAGGTTTAAGTGATAGAGAGAGAGAACACGGCGGCGGCAGTGGTACAGCTGAGGGACGACGTGTGTTATTTCTTCCGTGGCTGAATTCGTAGCGTGTTGTCCATCCAACATCGGATTCGAGCAGGGAAACAGATCAGAAGATCTTCAAGCGAGCTCTCACATGAAAACCAAGAGGTATATCGATTAAACACCCTATAATTGTATTTAATTCATAGGAGCATGATAGGATTGAATCGAATTAATCATAATCGAAAACGAATCCTTGGGCGCATGAATCGTTCTTCGCTGATCGGTTCCTTCATTCATGTGGCTAAGGATCGAAGGCTAGAAATGAGGAAGAATCGAGCTTAATTAGGGGGAAACCTAGGGTTGAAAATGTGGAATTTGAATCTATAGAGTTATGGTTTCACTAGTTCAAGTTAGTTCATGTTTTCCTCGTTCTCTCGAGTCTCTTTGTATCTTTTTGTAGGTTGATAAAGAACTCATTCGGCCGATTGAACTATTCCATGTCGAAGAGAAGTTTGTTAGGAAGCCATAGCAACAAGCGGATCGAAAATCGGAGTTCGGACGAGGGAGAATGAGCAAAAACGGTGAAGCTGCGCAAAATGACCGAACCGACGGGGACCCGGACAGCGACCAGCTGGACCGCCGGCCAGGCCGCCGGCTGGCCGGCTGAGCTACAACTTCTGTGGCGACCCAGGTGGCGACCGGCCAAGCCGCAGGCCAGGGCGCCGCCGTCCCTTCTCCTTTGTGTTTTGACCGAGTTGGTTCGTCTAACTCGGTCCAACTCGACCCAAAACTCACCTTTTATGTATTTAACCCCAAAATTTTCCTATTTTATGTATCTTTTGCATACTTTAATATTTTAGAACCCTAGAAAATATTTCCCTCTTTCCTTTTTAGTATTTTGAAGATTGTTGGAGCTATACTTGGTGGTTTTGCAATTCAAGAACATCTTCTTATTCCTTATTAAATTCTCTTTATTTTCATCATGATTTTATCTCTTTTTCATGGTTTAATTCCTTCAATTATGTCTAGATAAATTTCTCTTTGGTTCCAATATATGAAGATATGATCTAGATCACTAGGTTTTTGGATTTTGTTGTTAGATTTACCTTCTAATTTATATGTCTTGTGGTTTGGGACTTAATTTTATTGCATGATTGATTGGCCATCATTGAGTGCATACAAGGTATTTGGTTAAATGCTTAGTAGGCTTTAATTCATAGCACTTAGCATCAAATCACAACATATTAGTAATTCTTGCTAATAGGAGATTCTAGATATTAATTGTGCCATTAGGAGTTAATCCATGCGTCTTGAGTCCTAGTCGGAGATAGATGTCATAGGTTAATCTACTTACATTGATTGCTTTGAGAAAAGAATTAGTGTATACAATATATAGAATTCCCATATGAATTAGATTAAAAAGGTTAATCCTAACAAATCATAATACCTAGGCCTCTTGTGATTATCGGATTATATTTGGAACCAAGCTTTCTACTATTGTTTGTTAACTCTTGCTATTAGTTGTTATCTAGTTTGTTACTTTTCAATTGCATTGCTTGATAGAATTAAGAAAACACCAAAATATGAAGTTTGTTAGTTTGGATAGTAGGTTTAGTAGCTAGATTACTACTTGAATCTCATTCGCCATTGCATTCCCTGTGGATTCAACTCGATTATACACATCAATTATCATTGCATTCTCCCTACCCTCAAAGGTAGGGCGGATCACCCTCTATCGAGACTACCTAAACATGTTTTTAATTTTTTAATTTTCTATTTTTATGGTTTTTTCAAAATGAAACGAAAAGTGAAACGAAAATCAAAAATAAAATTCAAACTAACTAAAGATGAAAAATAAAAGGATACGTGTTGAGGTGCCTCTCAACGAGCGCTTTGTTTAACGTCGTTAGCTTGACATTACATCCAAAATCAAGCATCATGAAGAAGAATGGTCGACTCCTTCTTAACCTTCTTCGAATTGAAATAGGGCTTGAGTTGATGTCCATTGACAACAAAAGTAGAACCATCGTTCTTGAGAAGTTCGAATATTCCATTCTTGAAACTCTTGCTCATAACATAAGGACCAGCACCTTGATTGGAGTTTTCCGGGGAAAAGACGAATATGAGAGTTAAAGAGAAGAACCTCGTCTCCAGGAATGATAACCTTGCCTCGAATCCCTAAGTCATGAAACTTCTTGGCCCTTTCCTTGTAAATTCAAGAATTTTCATAGGCCTCGTTTCTCCATTCCTCCAACTCCACAAGATGATTCTTCCTACTAAACCCAGCTTCCTTGAACTCTATTCTCTTTGTAGCCCAAAATGCCTTGTGCTCAATCTCCAAAGGCAAGTGACAAGACTTTCCAAAAACAAGTTGATACGGGGACATACCATTGGGGGTTTTCTAGGCGGTTCTATAGGCCCACAATGCATCATCGAGTTTATTTGCCCAATCCTTCCGAGTGGTGATTGTTTTCTCCAAAATTTGTTTGATTTCCCGATTTGCAAGCTCGGCTTGACCGTTAGCTTGAGGGTGATAAGTTGTAGTAACCTTGTGTTTCACTCCATACTTGGCAAGTAAGCTTCCCAACCATTTGTTATTGAAGTGAGACCCCAATCATTAAGCAACGCTCTCGAAGTTCCAAACCAAGTCAAGATGTTCCTCTTGAGAAATTTAATCACCACCTTAGAATCATTTGTTAAAGTCGGAATGGCTTCAACCCATCGTGACACATACTCAATAGAAAGAAGGATATAGGAAAAACTACAAGAATTAGGAAATGGTCCCATGAAATCTATCCCCCAAATATCAAACAACTCAACCTCTTGATTTATCGTTTTTCATTTTATCGGCGGGAAATAAGGTGCAGATTAGATCTAGATATATTTTCTTGTAATTTTTTTTCCTTGTAAATATCGAATTTCCTATGTAATTGTACCGCTGGAGTTCGAGTATCAAGGTGGAGAAGAAGATCAAGATGAAAAACGGGAGCTAGCGGCGGCGCGTCGCGCTCACGCGCCGGCGAACTCGGCCTCGTGGTGCCAGACGGTAGCCGAGTTCAGCAGCCACACGGCTGGACCGGCACCGTCCTGTGGTGCTGGACGGTAGCCGAGGCCAGTGGGAGCCGGTGGTGGCCGGCAACGGCGGTACTAACGGCGGCGGTGGTTTGGCCGACTTGCTCGGCAAGTCGGTACGAGATCTTTGATATCTCTAAAAATTTATTTCTATCTTTTGGAGATATGATCTTATCGGATAAGATCTAATTTTATCCGGAGAGATTTGATCATATCTAAAAGATTTAATACTATCTTTAAGAGATTTGATCTCATTTTGGATATATTTTATCTTATCCAACCACCCTGCCAGTTTTGGAAGGCGGACTTGAAGACGAAGAGTGGACCCTTTCATATTTAGAAAGTTCACCGGAGAATGTTTCAGATTTATAATTAAATGTAATAGATAGGGTTTTACCTCCCGGTTAGCAGCCTATTTATAGTATTTAATTATTATGCATGCTATGGATGTTTTAAATTACGCAATGGGATGAAAAACATGATTTGCATGTTGTATTTGCTTTTATTAATTGCGTAATAAAAATGAAACATGCATAGGGCGTCAATAGCATGCAGTTTTACGATTTCTAGTGAGCATGTTTTATTAAATGCGCTTAGAAATCATGCGATAGGACTTAAATGTCTACATGCTTTAAATATCACAACAAACCCTTTGAAACAAAATGTCTAAGCAGAACAATGATTAATTTTATCAAGAAATTAATTGGGACCTCTATATTTGGTTTTAGATGTAGTCAGAGGATAGGGTCATGTAAATGTCCACAAGAACGTAGCTTGCGTTGATTCTACGCCTCTACAAGGTAAATGTCGGTAAGACTTCTCAAATAGCTATATAATTCCTTAGGTGAGTGGGAGTTATGCGGTAAACGTCCACACGAATGTGGCTTACTCGTATGGACCGACACTCAAGGCCTTAGTGGAATTATATAGTGAGATAGGCCAAGAAGGCTTTTTGCAACCGGTGTCGTTCGCGTAATTGCACTAATTCACTTAACAAACTCAGTTGGATTAATAATATGGTCAAGCTTAGCTGATTATTGATGAATCCTCTCAGATGTCACTTCTCAGTATAGCAGGGTCCAGAATAAAAACGGGTTATTATTTCCTTGTGTCACAAAGATCCGTGTGATGGGAAAGGAAATAAAGTGACCGTCGTGTCTTGGTCGAGGGTTTCATGAGTAGGCATCCACAAGAACGTGGTCTGCTTATGAAATCGTTGGGCTACTCGTTTGTTAGTCAATGTTACTTTTATCAAAGGGTTGTAACATTGTTAACATAAAATTATTCCTTCTCACCAAGTACTTAATTGTCTACTTGTTTAAAATTTTCAGATTTGTCTACTGCTACTCTTATTCACAAACTTGTTTCAAATCCTCTCACAGGATTTAGCTTCCTTCAATGGAAGCAAAAACCTTACTGATGTTCTAGAAGAAAACGACCCCTGGACATATAAGGAGGCAATGGAAGATGACGATGCAGAATGCTGGCACCAATCTATGGAATCGGAACTGAAATCCATAGAAGAAATAGACGTGTATGACCTGACTGAACCGCCTAGTGGGGTCAAACCCATAGGCAGTAAGTAGGTGTACAAGCGGAAGCGTGGAGCGGATGGAAAGGTCATTGCATTTAAGGCACGACTTGTAGCAAAGGGTTTTACGCAGCAAGAAGGTATCGATTATGATGATACTTTCTCACATGTGGCCATGCTAAAGTCTATCCGAATTCTACTATCCATGGCGGCACATATGGACCTCGAGATTTTGGCAAATCGATGTTAAAACCGCATTCCTGAACAGTTACCTTGAAGAAGGTAGAGACATCTATATGCAGCAACCTCAACGATTTGTGCAACCAGGCGAAGAGCACCTTGTTTGGAAGCTTAAGAAGTCACTGTATGGTCTTAAGCAAGCATCCAGATAATGGAACATTCGTTTCGATGACACTGTTAAAACTTATGGTTTTGATCAGTGTGTAATGGATAGTTGCGTCTATCGTCTTTGCAAGGATGGCAGTGTAGTCTTTCTTGTGATTTACATAGATGATATACTTCTTATTGGCGACAATTTGAATATATTATCAGGCGTAAAGGGATGGTTATCCGAACAGTTTAAGATGAAGGACTTGGGAGATGCTAACTACATTCTAGGGATCAAGGTTATCCGTGATCGCAAGAAGAGAACGTTGAGCCTGTCCCAAGTATCCTACATAGATACTGTTTTGACAAGGTTTAGCGTGCAAAACTCCAAGAAGGGAGAATTACCCTTCGGACATGGAGTACCTCTATCAAAGGAGATGTCTCCAGAGACACCAAAGGAGATAGAGGAGATGAAGTACATTCCATATACTTCAGCTGTTGGAAGTTTAATGTACGCCATGATGTGCACCAGGCTAGATATCTGTTATGCCGTGGGCATGGTCTCGAGATATTAGTCCAATCCCGGACAGGGTCATTGGATCGCAGTAAAGCACATACTCAAGTATGTGAGACGTACATGGAATTTTGTGCTGCGATATTATTCAAATGACTTTATCCCCATTGGGTATTCGGACTCGGATTACAAGGCTGACCGTGATAAGAAGAAGTCGACCTCAGGCTATTTGTTCACCTTAGGAGGTGGAGCCATATCTTGGCAGAGTAAGAAGCAGAAATGCGTTGCTGACTCCACCATGGAAGCTGAATATGTGGCAGCTGGTGAAGCCGCAAAGGAAGCTGTATAGCTCAAGATGTTCCTAAGTGAACTGGCAGTGGTCCCTAGTTTGCCAAAGATGATCACAGTTTACTGTGACAATTCTAGTACAGTGGCAACCTATAAAGACCCGCGGATCCATCGAGCTAGTAAACACATAGAGGGTAATAACTACATGTTTAGATCCTTAACCAAGAGAGGCGACGTTGCAGTTATGAAGATAGCAACTGAAGATAATATAGCAGATCCTTTCACCAAGAGTTTACCTACCAAGAGCTTTCTAAAGCACGTAGCTGGCATGGGCTTGGAGAACCTCCCACAGTAAAATCTTTGAATATAAGTGGGAGAAGATTATAATAGTGGATAGCTATATTGTTTATTATTCATTATAGACACATGGTATACTAAAAGGTTTTACTTTAGTATAAGTGGGAGATTGTTGGGATTTGTATACATAAAGCAAAACCAGAGTTTTATTGTATGCAATAACTATTCCACTGATTACAATCACCTGTCTGAAAGTTTATAGTTGAGAATGAATAAGTCCATTATCTCATGAGAGTGTTAGTGTGCCAGAGGATATTGGAGGGGATCATGATTAACGGTGACTCATGAGATATAAATAACATCAAAGTCCAGATAACTTCAGGCAAAGTTATCAGTTTAGACTGCAGCACTATCAGTGGTGATAGGTCTTAATCACTAGTTATGCTGGTACACTAGGAACGTATTGATAGGATCACAGTGAGATATTGCTCTTCTAGACTAACCCTACTTGGTAGGTGAAGAGCTAAGAGATCTCGGGTCTTAGTAGCTTGATCTTAATCTCAATATATGTGCCTTGTGTACGGCACCTCAAGTCCTTGTATCTTGGTAACATGGAGGCATGTATGATGTCTAGTTAGTTGTATTGAGAAACGTGTTCGTAAAGGTTGAAATATCCCCTTAGGCAGCTCACAATGTTTATTATACCAAACCCTGCAGGTTGATTGAGTTCAGGTATAATAATAAGGTTGAGCGGGTACTACCTAAGGAAGTATAAGATGTTAATTAATTATGAACAGTCATATGAGCTCTAATTAATTGACGGATATCAAGATTCTTAAACATGTAGATCGCTCTAAGCAAAATACCAGCTCCAACTATGTAATCGGGACAGAGCGGTGAATCATTTGTAACTCTTTAGTGGAATGAGTTATAGCTCTAATTAAATTAGTGCTACAGGGGATAGCTGATCCGCCCTACCTTTGAGGGTAGGGAGATGCAATAATAATCGATGTATATAATCGAGTTGAATCCACAGGAAATGCAACGGCAAATGAGATTCAAATAGTAATTTAGCTACTAAACCTACTATCCAAACTAACAAACTTCATATTTTGGTATTTTCTTAATTCTATCAAGCAATGTAATTGAAAAGTAACAAACTAGATAACATCTAATAGCAAGAGTTAACAAACAATAGTAGAAAGCTTGGTTCCAAATATAATCCGATAATCACAAGAGGCCTAGGTTTTAGGATTTCTTAGGATTAACCATTTTAATCTAATTCACATGGAAATTCTATATATTGTATACACTAATTCTTTTCTCAAAGCAATCAATGTAAGTAGATTAACCTATGACATCTATCTCCGACTAGGACTCAAGACGCATGGATTAACTCCTAATGGCACAATTAATATCTAGAATCTCCTATTAGTAAGAATTACTAATATGTTTTGATTTGATGTTAAGTGCTATGAATTAAAGCCTACTAAGCATTTAACCAAACACCTTGTATGCACTCAATGATGGCCAATCAATCATGCAATAAAATTAAGTCCCAAACCACAAGACATATAAATTAGAAGGTAAATCCAACAACAAAATCCAAAAACCTAGTGATCTAGATCATATCTTCATATATTGGAACCAAAGAGAAATTTAGCTAGACATAATTGAAGGAATTAAACCATAAAAAAGAGATAAAATCATAATGAAAATAAAGAGAATTTAATAAGGAAGAAGAAGATGGTCTTGAATTGCGAATCCACCAAGTATAGCTCCAACAATCTTCAAAATACTAAAAAGGAAAGAGGGAAATATTTTTTAGGGTTCTAAAATATTAAAGTATGCAAAAGATCCACCAATTAGGAAGATTTTTGGGTTAAATACATAATAGGTGAGTTTTGGGTCGAGTTGGACCGAGTTGGACGAACCAACTCGGTCAAAACACAAAGGAGAAGGGACGGCGGTGCCCTGGCCGGCGGTCCAGCTGGGTCGCTGTAGACACTGTAGCTCAGCCGGCGGCCTGGCCGGCGGTCCAGTCGGTCGCCGTCGGTTCGGTCATTTTGCGCAGCTTCACCGTTTTCGCTCGTTCTCCCTCGTTCGAAATCCGATTCTCGATCCGCTTTTTGCTATGGCTTCCTAACGAACTCCTCTTCGACATGGAATAGTTCAATTGGCCAAATGAGTTCTTCATCAACCTGCAAAATGATACAAAGAGACTCGAACGAGGAAAATATGAACTAACTTGAACTAGTGAAACCATAACTCTATAGATTCAAATTCCACATTTTCATCCCTAGGTTTCACCCTAATTAAGCTCGATTCTTCCTCATTTCTAGCCTTCAATCCTTAGCCACATGAATACTCTTTCCAATTCTTACAAAAATGGATCAAAAACCGAAAGGAAACGAGAAAAGTAAAAAGTATGCTACAAGTTAAGAAACCCTAGCATTTCTAACATTTAAGCATATAAATCGAGACTCAAACACATTCAAACACACTCAACATGAACATAAAATACGTGTTAATCACTCCCCCAAACTTAAGCCATTGTTCGTCCGGAACAATGAAACGAACAATCAAAACACTTAACACGTATGGAGTGTGCATTTTGAGTTCCTCGATGCCTCATATCACCTCGCACACCATTTTTATTCACAAAAATTCTTAAGTCAAACCAAACATTCATAAGATCAACCACTATCCTAACTTAGAATTCAATCACTCAAGCATCTGAAACTCTAGACCTCTCAAGGAACATGTGTATCACTCGATCCCTCAATATATGGAAATGGTAAACACTTATCGAAATCATGCAATACACATCTTGAACCATAAGCTTGCCTATCAACTCAAGTTTCTAATACTACAATGCATGCACAAATTAGGATCAAAAAAGGTCTTTATTAAGCTTGTCATGTAGGGACATTGTTTAAGGTATGGAATTATAGGCTAAGTGACTTAAATTTACATTCAAGCATCCTTACCCCCTTTCTTCTCCTTTCAAAGTATGAATTTATTCATCTTCCACCTTATCCAACCCTATTTTATCAATTGAACCCAAGCTTCTATCACAATTCTAAAGAAACACTCATTTATGCTCTTTTTTTTTTTTAATAATAAGAACTTTGTTCTTATTCTTTTCTTTTCTAACTTTGAGCTTATAGGAGTATCCTGTCATCTCAAAATCAATCTCTAGACCCTTCACCATCACCCACCATTTTTTTATGCATTTTCAACTTTCACCAAGGTTCCCTTAACCATCCTTCACCCCCTATCATCCGGTTCAAGAAGAAAAGGCTCTATTCAAAGCTCAAAATGGGATGACAATGGTAATGAAAGATAGGTTAGTGTTTAGGGAAAATGGGCTATTCAATGATGGCCTAAGATCATCTCCTAATCATGCAAACATGTAGTACTTCTAACAAGAGTATAGAGGCAAGTTCTAGTAAAGAATATGCAATGCAAGATCAAGCTCTCAAGAAAGGATATTAACCATGTAATATGCATAGTTTAAGGCCCAAAATCCTCTCAAGCCTTTTTGTCTAGAGCCTAAGTGCCTAAGATCAATCCTTCCAAACTATTCAAATGAAATAACCCTAATCGTGCTTGACTCAAACTTGAGAAATTTCAAAAATATCACCATTTTAGCATCAATCATTGGCATCTCACCCAAATGCACTTGAGCAATTAAACACGTTCTTTCACATTCACACATGCAAGCATTCATTTAACCTTTTCAATTTTCCAAAAATTTCGTACTCAAGCTCCAATCAATCAACAAAATCATCCTCACCAAAGATTCTCCATGTAAGCTCCAATGAAACTTCAAACAAACAAAACAAACAACTAAAGAAGGAATTTTCATCAATTAAGCTCATCGACCCAAACTCATCACCAAACCAAAACAAACAAGAATCATCCATTTAACCCCAAATCAACCACAATCATCAAGCAAGCCTAAGCATATAATCAATGAAATCATAATGATACCACATCACATAGGAAATTGAAAAACCAAGAGTAAAGTAATTTAAATTCCTTATCCTACCCCCCTCCCCCAAACTTATTTTGGAAAATAAATTCTAAAATAAGTTTGGAGGAAAGAATAATAAGAAATTTAAATTACACTCAAAAAGGTCCAAAGCTATGTTGAAGGTGGTTTTGAAGGCCATTCAATCCATTGCTTGCTTGATCGGTTTGATTTTCTTCCTTCACTCATTCCCATCATGATTCGACCTCATGCATTGACAATGAAACACATGGAACTTGTGAATGAGAAATGAACTTAAAAATAGGAAGTATTAGTATAGAAATAGAGAAAAATTAGGAAAAACAACTAAATCAAAAATAAGAAACAAAAAATCAAATTCAAACTAAAGAAACTAACTAGAAAGAAAAAGGAAAGGATAGTTGTTGGGGTGCCTCCCAACGAGCGCTTGTTTTTAACGTCGTTAGCTCGACGATACCTCTTTGCCCTTTTCAAGAGACTTTGAATGAGGTCCCTCCTCTATCAAGCACCGACTCTTCATCAAACACTTCAACCTCCAATTTATCCACTCCTTTCATTGCATCAAAGATTGAGATGGTGAGACTCTCATCATTCACTCTAAAAGTGGAATTTCCCTCTTGCACATCGATGAGAGTTCAACCGGTTGCTAAGAAAGGTCTTCCAAGGATGAGTGGCATATCCTTGTCCTCCGGCATATCCAAGATCACAAAGTCGACCGGGAAGACAAACTTATCAACTTTTACCAAAACATCTTCCACTATTCCTCTAGCATAAGAAATTGAATGATCGGCCATTTGAAGACAAATAGTAGTAGGCTTAATTTCACCAATATTCAACTTTCGAAAAATTGACAATGGCATCAAATTGATGCTAGCACCAAGATCACACAACGACCTACCAAATGTTTGCCCCCCTATTTCACATGCAATAGTGAAACTTCCCGGATCTTTTTGCTTCAATGATAATTTCCTTTGAATAACCGCACTAACTTCCTCCGTAAGATTTATGGTCTCAAAAGAACCAAATTTCCTCTTATTAGCTACGGCATCTTTAAGGAACTTCATATAACCCGGCATTTTACTAAGTGCATCAAGTAAAGGTAGGTTGATTTGTACCTTATTGAAGATATCCAATAACCCCTTCATCTTTTCATCAACCTTTGGCTTTGCTAAACGATGAGGGAATGGAGCCTTTGTGATCACATCCTTGGTGGGAGGAGGGGCCTCTTTTCTTACTTCATTCTCTTGACTTTCATCTTGAATAGCTTTTCCTTTAGACTTTTTCTTCCTCTCATACGAGGCTCGATCTTCATTCTCATACGAAATGTCTTCAACAACCGGTGCTCCTATTTCTTCTCCAACCTTTGCATGATTCTCGTAAGCTCTTCCACTCCTCAAAGTAATGGCATTACTCCCCTTCTTCTCATGCAAGTTCTCATCATTCGACTTAGGAGGCAACGCTAAATTATCCAAGCAATTCGGCTCAACTTGATCTTGAGAAGCTTTAGGAGTTGGAGTGGGAGTAGTACTTTGTGGTTTCTTGTAGAACTTTGCCTTCTCATTAAACTTCTCTTCTCCAAGTAACTTCTTTATCTCGGAAACATAATAAGCACCTCTTCTTCTTTCCATCAAATTCTTGTCCTCCAACCACGGGATTCCATTGTTGAGCTTCATCCTTTTATGATATTCATGAATCTCTTCCTTCGACTTGCTTTCAATATCTTCCAAAGGAGCCTAATAATCCGGGACCGTCACGGAGTATATATCATTAGCAAAACTCTTTAGTGTCCATTCCTTCTCATAAAGGCTATGATCGTGAGATGGATCCCAAGGAGGGACACTTTGACCACCACACTTTTTCCTCATATAAAATGGTACATATAGCTTTTTGTCCTCTTGGATCTCTTGTGAGGGTTTGGAAGATACTTCACTCACCACATGGATTGTGTTTCATTATTGCTTCAGATTTTCTTGAGCCTTGCTAGAGGATTCTCCGAACTTGTATTGAGTGGTAGCTTGGTTAGCCATTTGGATAATTTGTCCTTCCATCATCTTGACTTGCTTTGACAATGAAGTGAGGGAATTCTCCAATGCATTGACCTTTTGGCCAGTTTGAGTGATGAATGCACTTTGTTGAGAGGACACTTGAGTTTGATTCGCCAACACTTGTTGCATCATTTGCTCCATCGATGGAGAATTCTTCTTTGGCTCTTGAATAACTCCTTGAGGAACAGAGAATCCGGGAGGTGGAAATTGAGCATTGTTGGGATTTCCGTAGAAGAGGTTGGGATGAGATCGATTGTTAGGATTTTAGGCTTGATAGCCTCCTTGATGACCATAAGAATTTCCACCTTGTTGATTCCCTTGAAATCCTACTTGGTGGTTTCCTTGGAATCCTCCTTGATTTCTTTGAAATCCTTGCTTGTTGTAATTGCCATATGGCCCTTGATTAACATAGCTCATGTCTTCACGGCCATAGAACTCCACATTCCCTTGAGATTGAACACTTTGAATGTGGGCTTTCCTTTCATCTTCATACTTCTTCTTCATATTAGCAAGCTCCAATACTAAAGCCTCATACCTATCATCCTCAATCGAAGCAACCTTTCTAGAAGGGGCCCTGTCCATTGGCCATTGATAGCTATTAGATGTCATCTCTTCAATGATTTTCAAATCTTCTTTGCATTTCGATTGAGAAGGCACCCACCGGAAGTAGCATCTACAATGCTTCTTGTATGCGGTGTTAACCCACTATAGAAGTTGGTCATTTGTTGCCCTCATTGAATCCATGTTGAGGGCATTTCCTTAGGAGCTCTCTATATCTTTCCCATGCTTCAAACAAGGTCTCGTCACCTTGTTGAGAGAAATGTGAGATGTCGGAAATAAACCTTTGAACTTTGGAGGGTGGAAAGTATTTGGAGAGGAAGGCCTTGCACAAATCATCCCAAGTGTGAATATTAGCCTTGTTCAATCCTTTATACCAATCTTTTGCCCGATCCCGTAGAGAAAACCCGAACATCCTCATACGGATAGCATCATTTGAAACTCCATTAAGCTTGATAGTATTACAAATATCAAGGAACATACTAAGATGGGCATTCGGATCCTCCATAGGACTTTCACCAAATTGCTCACTCTTCACCATTTGGATGAGTCCGGATTTTAGCTCAAAATTATTGGCATTGATAGCCCCCCATTATCCTCCTTGAAATTGTTCCGTTAGAGATTGTAACATATGGTTGAGAGGTGGTGGTTGAGCTTCATTAGCCCTTCTTTCTTGCTCATCCTTCCATGCTCTAAATTATTCCATTTCCTTCATAAGAGCTTTCATTGCTTGATTGTTAGCCATTTCTTGATCTTCACTAGAGTTCCTTCTTCTATGCTTTCTTTCAAAGTTCAAGATCAAAGGTTGAACAAGTCTTCCTTTGGACCTTGTGTGCATAAACCTACAAAACAAAAATCAAAAGAACAAATGCTTGAATTAGTAACTCAATAACCAAATCGACTATTGAAACTCAAACTAAGCATTCCCCGGCAACGGTGCCAAAAACTGATCCACTCTACCTTTGAGGGTAGGGAGAATGCAATAATAATCAATGTGTATAATCGAGTCGAATCCACAGGGAATGCAATGGCGAATGAGATTCAAGTAGTAATTTAGCTACTAAACCTATTATCCAAACTAACAAACTTCATGTTTTGGTATTTTCTTAATTCTATCAAGCAATGTAATTGAAAAGTTACAAACTAGATAAAATCTAATAGCAAGAGTTAACAAACAATAGTAGAATGTTTGGTTCCAAATATAATCCGATAATCACAAGAGGCCTAGGTTTTAGGATTTGTTAGGATCAACCATTTTAATCTAATTCACATGGGAATTCTATATATTGTATACACTAATTCTTTTCTCAAAGCAATCAATGTAAGTAGATTAACCTATGACATCTATCTCCAACTAAGACTCAAGACGCATAGATTAACTCCTAATGGCACAATTAATATCTAGAATCTCCTATTAGCAAGAATTACTAATATGTTGTGATTTGATGCTAAGTGCTATGAATTAAAGCCTACTAAGCATTTAACCAAACACCTTGTACGCACTCAATGATGGCCAATCAATCTTGCAATAAAATTAAGTCCCAAACCACAAGACATATAAATTAGAAGGTAAATCCAACAACAAAATCCAAAAACCTAGTGATCTAGATCATATCTTCATATATTGGAACCAAAGAGAAATTTAGCTAGACATAATTGAAGGAATTAAACCATGAAAAAGAGATAAAATCATGATGAAAATAAAAAGAATTTAATAAGGAAGAAGAAGATGGTCTTGAATTGCAAATCCACCAAGTATAGCTCCAACAATCTTCAAAATACTAAAAAGGAAAGAGGGAAATATTTTCTAGGGTTCTAAAATATTAAAGTATGCAAAAGATCCACCGATTAGGAAGATTTTGGGGTTAAATACATAATACGTGAGTTTTGGGTCTAGTTGGATCGAGTTGGACGAACGAACTCGGTCAAAACACAAAGGAGAAGGGACGGCGGCGCCCTGGCCGGCGATCCAGCTGGGTCGCCGTAGACACTGTAGCTCAGCCGGCCAGCCGGCGGCCTGGCCGGCGGTCCAGCCGGTCGCCGTCGGTTCGGTTATTTTGCGCAGCTTCACCGTTTTTGCTCGTTCTCCCTCGTCTGAACTCCGATTCTCGATCTGCTTTTTGCTATGGCTTCCTAACGAACTCCTCTTTGACATGGAATAGTTCAATTGGCCAAATGAGTTCTTCATCAACCTACAAAAAGATACAAAGAGACTCGAGAGAACGAAGAAAACATGAACTAACTTGAACTAGTGAAACTATAACTCTATAGATATAAATTCCACTTTTTCAACCCTAGGTTTCACCCTAATTAAGCTTGATTCTTCCTCATTTCTAGCCTTCGATCCTTAGCCACATGAATACTCTTTCCAATTCTTACAAAAATGGATCGAAAACCGAAAAGAAACGAGAAAAGTAAAAAGTATGCTACAAGTTAAGAAACCCTAGCATTTCTAACATTTAAGCATATAAATCGAGACTCAAAGACATTCAAACACACTCAACATGCACATAAAATATGTGTTAATCAATAGCACGGTATTAATTTAATTAGGTAAGGCCCAACTCTGTCTGGTATCTGGTCCCTAGACTGGCCTAATATTTTCAGGAATGGATCAATGCACTAATAAGAGCCCAATGGCTCTTATTGGGCTCCTATGGGGTGCTACTTATAGCACTGGGCTATAAGTAGGCGCCACTTAAGCATAATTGGCTTAAGTGGCCGCCCATATCTCTCTTAAGCCCATTAGGGCATGTTTTGTGCACTATAAATACTTAAGTGCACAAAACCTTAAACATAACTTAAGAACTAATTTTGAGAGAGAGAGGAGAAGTCGACGGCGGCCATAGGAGAAGAAGGAGAGGAACGATTCTTCTTCATCGAGTGCAAGTTCCGAGGTTCCAAATCCGTATCTGTAACGTCCCGGACCCACGTGGGTCGGAGCCCGTTACGCTACCATGGCATAATGGGCCAGCTAGCAACTACTTGGCGTTCATCCTCACTTTGCCAAAATGGTTAACCCAAGTTGCTAGAGAGTCCATTAAGCCCATACTTATACTGTTTTGACATCCAATACTTATTCGATGTGGGATGTCACAATCTCTCCCCGTTGAATACGTGACGTCCTCGTCGCGACTTGCATTTATGACCGCCCCCGGGGCCCATGGAGCTCGCCCGGGGTTGGCTCTGATACCACTCTGTAACGCCCCAATTTTTATAAATAAATAAATTGGTTTGTTAAAAAGAAAACTCCATTTATTAATTACTAAAAACCAACATAAGTCATGGAAAACTCAATAAAAGATAATAGAACTAGCAAAGCGGAAGTCTTGACTATGAAAATAACATTATTCAGGAATTAATCTAGCTTATTAATAATTAATCCCGACTCTACCATCATTCACCACGCCGCTCATCGCCCGAGTCTGCTCCTGAAAAAATAAAATAGTTTTGGGGTGAGTACTATAAACTCAGTGGGTTGCATTTATCCATATTATAAGAATTACTACAAAAGAATATATGTAAACATGTTCTTCTTATTCTCATTTTTACGTCCGTAGATGGAACTTCCTTTATTTTACATCCGAAGATGAAACTCCCTTTATTTTACGTCCGAAGATGAAACTTCCTTTATTTTACGTCCGAAGATGACACTTCTTTATTTTACGTCCGAAGACGACACTTCTTTATTCTCATTAGCTCGTAAGCTAAAGCTGCATATCACACATATCAATTGAGCAAAACGTATAATAAGGATAAACATGAAAATGCAACTTTTTCCCCCACCTTAACCTTTCTTGACTTGACTCCTCCGGAAACTGCAATTAAATTGTTAAGTCCTACGCGCCTCGCCTAAGAAAAAAAATGATCTTAATTATAATATTTTAAAGAAATAGAAATTATTACTAATACTACATGCAATTAGTTTAATCTACTTATAATAAATTAAAAGATGATAATGTCAAACATTAATAATAATAATAATAATAATAATAATAATAATAATAATAATAATAATAATAATAATAATAATAATAATAATAATAATAATAATGTTCTGATTTGTTACGAAAAACTTTATAACAAATTGTATACATATAAAACTAGTTCATACATATAGATATATAGGCTCTGCAAGTAACGAAATCAAAGAAATTACTTTAGAATTCATTATTTATAAGAATGGGATTTAATCAAAAAAAAATTAATACCTATTGGTATCAGAGCAGGTCTACCTTCCTGTAGACTTGCAAATTTTAATAAGTTAAGACTATCATCACCACCGCTACATCGTGCCGAAAGAGGTAAAAGAGTCGTAAGTTTTATCAAGTGATCTTTATTTATGTATTTGCTTTTAAGTCCTCGAAATTTACTTCATAATTTACTTGTAGATGGTTAGGCTATTAAGAACTTCAAGGGTTAACATGGCGGGAATCTGTTGGAATAAGTTTCTAGCTTATCGTTGGAGCGATGACATAGGAGTGGAAGAAAATTTATGGAACTTACATCACTTGTGGGATGAATTTACCGATCAAGGGGAAGAAGCTAGAGATTTATAAGCTATAAATCGAGTCATCGAAATCATAGATCATCGGCTAAAAACTTACACCTTAGATACTTTTGAAGAATGTTTTAACTACCCGAAAGATGTGGTGAAAAAGATCACTTTTGAGCGCTTCATGAATATTCTGATCACCCAACTTAAAATCTCCATATATGGGAATAAAGCTATGAAGGAGAGTCAAGAGTCCAATAGGGCAAGTGATCAGCCGAGAGACGAGGAATCTAGCACCTAAATTTTAGAATGTTAAGAAGTTATCTTTCCAGTTTTGAAATTGTTGGATCTTTGTTTCCGAAATAATAATAATATTTTTCAGTTTTTGATATTTCCTTTCATCACTCACCTTTTTGTTTGACCATTAGGAAATGGATAGACCTATTATGATGAGAATCGGAGGAAGTGTCCCAACTGGACAATTAGCAAGTCGCACCCCGACCCTTGAGGTTAAGTTATATGATAAGTTTAAGAATCTTAAGTGGGACTATGCAATTGGCGTCGAAATGTAACTTTTGTCATTTCAAAATCTATGGAAAAAGTTGGAAGCTGCAGGCTGTGCACCTGACCTAGTATACTTTGCACAACGGGCCAGTGATGTGGCGCCGGAGTGGATTACATATATGGCAGATAAATTGATTGAGGCCATGGTGGAGAATGTTCCAGGAATATATGAGATAACTGAGACAATTGATGTCGATGCATTTTCTTTTACCTTATAGATGAGTGGAAAGGATACGTGTACGAAAGGAATGCGGGAGCTTATGCCCCCAATAAAAGAAGGAAAAGAGTTAGTAGTGTTTAGACACTTTAGTTGATAGAGTTTTATTGCTACTTATTTTAGATTTTCATGAGAACTAATAAAGTTTTAGTCTTTCATATTTACGATATAAGTATTTCTTACCTTTGAGACAATCTTGTGTTAGCAGAATGACTAGGCCAACGAGAAACAGGCAACCCCGACAAGAACAACCAGAAGATAGCGAAGGGACACAATCTATGACAAATGAAGAAACCCATGGTGATAACACTCATGAAGTCCTTACAAATCTTACAAACCTCTTTGCGCAAGCTCTTAGGGGAGCAATTCCCCAACAGGCGAACGACCATTAAGGGATGGGTAGAAATGGAGTGTTGACCCAATTCCGAAGCATGGCGCCCCTGACCCTAAAGGGAAATGAAGGGCCGCTTGGAACAGAAGAGTGGATTCGCCAGCTAGAGCGCATTTTCAACTATATGTGCTGTACAGATGACTTGAAGGTTACTTGCGCCATCATCTAGCTTACAGATGATGCGGGTCATTGGTGGGAGTCTGAGACTTCTGCACTCACTGAAGAGCAACTCAGAGCCATCACCTGGCGAGTATTCAAGGAAAAGGTGATGGGACGGTATTTCCCTAAGGCTTTCCGCTAGCAGAAAGAAACAAAGTTGATGAATTTGGAGCAAGGGACAATGTCACTCTTGGAGTACGAGTGAAAGTTCACTCAACTTGCTCGCTATGCTCCACACCTAGTGGACACTGATGAGAAGAAAGCATGGAGATTTGAAAGCGGGTTACGCCCTGAGATCGGAGGGCACTTGGCAGCCCTGAACCTCACATCATACTCTGATATTCTGCAACGTGCTCAAGCAGTGGCCGCACGCCTAAAACTAGAAGATCCAATAGCTAAACCCCCAAGCTCGGGCGAGAAGAGACACTGGGATAATCAAGACAAAGGAAGAAACTTTTAGCAAGAGAAGAAGTCCAGACCGAATAAGGGGAATAGCCAAGGGTTGCCACCAAACAAGCCTCTTTGCTGGCAATGTCAGCGTTATCATTTTGGGAAATGCAGAGTTGGAGAGAATGTGTGTTTCAGATGCTTCCAATGAGGGCACATGGCCTGAAATTGCCCAAATGGACGGTTCACAAACCCCAGCAACAACAACAATGCCGGGCGGAACCAGAATGCTGGTGGGAGAAATCAAAGCAATGCTGGCCAAAGAGGGAACGCACGTGTCTACGCCATGAACTAGGAGGAAGCAAATGAAGATGGACAGACCATGACAGGTACTTTACTAGTACTAAACAAATCTGCTTTGGTACTCTTTGATCTGGTGCTTGACATTCATTTATTGCCAAGAGATTTTATGAAACTGTTGCTGAAAAATGTGTTGAGGAGACTTGTTTCCTAAGGGTATCAATTCCATCGGGAAACACAATAGAGATAGATCGCCTAGTTAAATGAGTACGATTGGCTTTTGGAAAGGAGACTCTTGGAGCTGAACTTTTCATACTAGAGATGAAGGAGTTCGATGTGATTCTTGGCATGGACTAGATGAGCCGAAATCATGCGGTAATCAAGTGTCGGGAGCGCGAAGTGGTATTTCAACTTCCCAAAAAGGAACAGTTTACATTTCATGGAAGCAGGACAAAGAGATTGCCTAACCTCATATCCGCCATGAAAGCAGTCAAGATGTTGAGAAAAGAGGATAATATGGCATTTTTGGTAAATGTGGATAGCACCACACCTATCGAGGTAAAGATAGGGGACATTCCCATAGTGAAGGAGTATCCAGATGTTTTTCCGGAGAACATATTTGGGATCCCACCAGTTAGGCAAGTGGAGTTCACCATTGATTTGGTACCAGGAGCAGCGCCGATATCCAAGGCACCTTATAGGATGGCACCATTAGAACTAGAAGAGCTGAAGATGCAAATCCAAGAATTGCTAGATAAAGGATTTATCTGACTGAGTGTATCACCCTGGGGAGCACCAGTCTTGTTCGTGAAGAAGAAGGACGGGTCAATGAGAATGTGCATTGACTATCGTGAACTCAACAAGCTTACCATCAAGAACAAATACCCGTTACCGAGGATCGAAGACCTATTCGATCAACTGAGAGGTGCAGGAGTTTTCTCGAAGATTGACTTGAGATCGGGATATCACCAATTGAAGATCAAGGAGTCTGATATCTTAAAGACAGCATTTCGGATAAGGTACGGACATTACGAGTTCACAGTAATGTCGTTCGGGCTATCAAATGCACCAGCTGTTTTTATGGACTTGATGAACCGGGTTTTCCACCAGTACCTGGACAAGTTCGTCATAGTTTTCATTGATGACATTCTGGTATATTCAAGGGATCGAACTCAGCATGCAGAGGATTTGAGATTGGTGCTACAGATGCTCCAAAAAGAAAGGTTATTTGCCAAATTTCAAAAGTGTGAATTTTGTCTTGATCGAGTGGTGTTTCTTGGGCATGTGGTGTCAGCACAAGGAATAGAGGTCGACCCATCAAAAGTGGAAGCTGTCAATAGTTGGAGTCAACCTAAGAGTGCAAGTGATGTTTGAAGCTTTTTAGGTCTGGCATGTTATTATAGGTGTTTCATCGATGGTTTCTCAAAGATAGCTGGCCCAATGACAAAATTAACAAGAAAGGGAGTTTTATTCAAATGGGACGAGAAGTGTGAAGAGAGCTTCCAAGAGTTGAAGAAGAGATTAACGTCAGCACCTGTGCTAACAATTCCCGAAGGATCAGAGGGGTTCGTGATCTTTTGTGATGCTTCCAAGCAAGGACTTGGCTGTGTTTTGATGCAGCATGGCAAAGTGGTTTCCTATGCATCGAGGCAACTAAGAATTCATGAGCAAAATTATCCTACTCATGATTTGGAGCTAGCCGCGGTGGTTCACGCATTGAAGATTTGGCGTCATTTTCTCTATGGAGGAAAATGTGAGATCTACTCCGATCACAAGAGCTTGAAGTATCTTTTCACTCAGAAGGAGCTGAACATGAGACAGAGGAGGTGGCTGGAGCTGGTGAAAGATTATGATTGTACAATCCATTACCATCCTGGCAAGGCAAACATGGTGGCGGATGCACTAAGCAGAAAAGGGAGCCTAACATCTATTCACACCGCAGAGTTGATTCGAGAGTTATCCAACTTGAGAATCGAGGAAGTACCTAGCACGGAAAGCACTACATCAATGATGGTGGCTCTGACCATTCAACCATCACTACGTGATCAAATCAAGGAGGCACAAGAGGATGATAAGTTCTTACAGAAATTAAAGAAGCGGGTTTTGGACGGCAACATCAAGGGATTTCTTTGGGCGGCGGATGGAGCGCTAACCTATGAAGGGAGAATCTGTGTACCTAAGGATGCTAAATTAAGAAGACAAATTTTGGAGGAAGCACACGCCACACCCTACTCCATTCACCCGGGAGGAACGAAGATGTATCAGGATTTGAAGAAGCATTTTTGGTGGAGGAACATGAAGAGATCGATTGGAGACTATATTGGGAAGTGCATGACATGTCAACTAGTCAAGGCCGAGCATCAGCGATGATTAACACGTATTTTATGTGTATGTTGAGTGTGTTTTGCTTGTGTTTAAGTCTCGATTCATGTGTTTAAAGGTTAGAAATGCTAGGGTTTCCTAACTTGTAGTATACATTCTACTTTTCTCGTTTCTTTTCGGTTTTTGATCCATTTTTGTAAGAATTTGAAAAGAGCATTCATGTGGCTAAGAATTGGGGGCTAGAAAGGAGGAAGAATCGAGCTTACTTAGGGTGAAACCTAGGGTTAAGAATGTGGAATTTGAATTTATAAAGTTAGGTTTTCACTAGTTCAAGTTTGTTTATATTTTCCTCGTTCTCTCGAGTCTCTTTGTGTCTTTTTGCAGGTTTATGAAGAACTCATTTGGCAATTTTGATCATTCCATGTTGAAGAGGAGTTTTTTAGGAAGCCGTAGCAAAAAGCGGATCGAGAATCGGAGTTCGGACGAGAGAAAACGAGTGAAAATAAAACATTGCGCAAGAGAGGACGGATGGGCGGCAAACCAGCGACCCAAACCGGCGGTCCATTGGGCCGCTGGTTCATCACACCTGAACCGCCGTTGATCCGCCCTACTTTTGAGGGTAGGAGGATGCAATGATAATTGAATAGTATATTCGAGTCGAATCCACAGGGAATGCAAGGGCGTAAGAGATTCAACTAGTAACCTAGCTATCTATATCACTATCCAAGCTACAATGTATCATGTTTTTGTGTTTTCCAAAGATTAATGACAAATTCAAATAACAAAATCAACTAGCAAACAAGTATGAAATGGTAACTATCAATAGAAAAAATTATGGTTCCAAATATAATCCAACATTCACTAGAAACATAGGTTGTGGAATTTGCAAGGATAAACCGATTTAATCTAATTCATAAGGGAGTTCTTTATAGATTATACATCAACTCTTTTCTCAAAGCAATCAATGTAAGTGTGTTAACCTATGACATCTATCTTCGCTAGGTCTCAAGATGCATAAATCAACTCCAAAAAGCTCAATTAATTATCTAGAATCTCCTATTAGCAAGAATTACTAATATGTTGTGGTTTGATGCAAAGTGTTATGAACTAAAGTCTACTAAGCATTTAACCAAACACCTTGTATGCACTATATGATGGCCAATCACTCATGCAATAAAATCAAGTCCCAAACCACAAGACATATGAATCAGAAGGCAAATCCAACTACAATATCCAAAAACCTATTAATCTAGATCATGTCTTCATATATTTGAAACCAAAAGGAAATTAGCTAGACATAATTAAAGGAAATAAACCATAGAAAGTAAATGAAATCATGCTTAAAAGAAAGAGAATTTAATAAGGAAGAAGAAGATGGTCTTCAATTGCAATTCCACAAAGTATAGCTTCAATAATCTTCAAAATACTAAAAAGGAAAGAAGGAAAATATTCTAGGGTTCTTGGGAAAATAAAATATGCCAAAGATACACAAATTGGGTGAATTTTAGTATTAAATACATTGAAAATCGAGTTTGAGTCGAATCGGAGCGAAATGGGACGAACCGGGGCGAGTTTGGACGAGCCGAACTCGCCCCTTAAGTTGAGGAAATCCGGCCAACCGGCGGTCTGGCAGACCGCCGGCCTAGACCGCCGAACTCTCTGCACTCCACAACAGTTTGGTAGCTTGGCCGGCGGTCTGACAGACCGTCGGTCAGGCCGCCGGCCTTCCTTCTTTGACCGGTTAACTCCGTCTTCTCTTTTGCGCGCCTTTCCCGTTTCCGCCCGTTCTCTCTCGTACGAACTCCGATTTACGAACCGCTTTATGCTACGGCTTCCTAACGAACTCCTCTTCGACATGGAATGATCAATTTGGCCAAATGAGTTCTTCATCAACCTGCAAAAAGACACAAAGAAACTCGAGAGAATAAGGAAAACATAGACAAACTTAAACGAGTGAAACCCTAACTTTATAAATTCAAATTCCACATTCTTAACCCTAGGTTACACCCTCATCAAACTTGACTCTTCCTCATTTCTAGCCTTCGATCCTTAGTCACATGAATGCTCTTTTCAATTCTTACAAAAATAGATCGAAAACCGAAAAGAAATAAGAAAAGTAAAATGTATGCTACAAGTTAAGAAACCCTAGCATTTCTAACATTTAAGCACCCAAATCAAGACTTAAACACATGCAAAACACACTCAACATGCACATAAAATACGTGTTAATCAGCCGTTTACCACAGAGCCACCAGCGACCCAGACCGGCGGTCCACTGGACCGCCGGTGCCCCTCCCATGGACCACCAGTTGCGCGAGAAAGCTCCCGGTTCGCACCGTTTTGCCCCGGTTCGACCCAAACATGATTTTCAATATATTTAACCCCAAATTCTTCCCTTTTTGATGTAACTTTTACACACTTTAATATCCTAGAACCCTAGTTACATTTCCCTCTTTTCCTTTTTGGTAAATTCAAGATTTGTGGAGCTATACTCATTGGAATTGCAATTCAAGACCATCTTCTTCTTCCTTATTTAATTTTTTTTCTTTTAAGCATGATTTCATATGTTTTCCATGGTTTATTTCCTTTAATTATGTCTAGCTAAATTTCCTTTGGTTTCAAATATATGAAGACATGATCTAGATTAATAGGTTTTTTTGGATATTGTAGTTGGATTTGCCTTCTAATTCATATGTCTTATGGTTTGGGACTTGATTTTATTGCATGATTGATTGGCCATCATTGAGTGCATATAAGGTGTTTGATTAAATGCTTAGTAGGTTATAGTTCATAACACTTGGCATCAAATCACAACATATTAGTAAATCTTGCTAATATGAGATTCTAGATATTAATTGAGCTATTTGGAGTTGATTTATGCATCTTGAGACCTAGCGGAGATAGATGTCATAGGTTAATCTACTTACATTGATTGCTTGAGAAAAGAGTTGGTGTATATCTTATAAAGAACTCCTGTATGAATTAGATTAAATCGGTTTATCTTTGCAAATTCCAAAACCTATTTCTCTAGTGAAAGTCGGATTATATTTGGAACCATACTTTCTCTTATTGATTTCAATCGTTTGTTACTTGTTTGTTGATTAATTGTCATTTCATTTGATTATTAGCTTATAGAAAACACAAAAACATGACATTCGGTAGCTTGGATAGTTGTTAAATAGCTAGATTACTAGTTAAAATTCTCACGCCATAGCATTCCTTGTGGTTCGACTCGATTACTCAATCGATTATTATTGCATCTCCCTCACCCTCAAAAGTGAGGGCGGATCAAGCGACCAAGTGGTTTACTCGAACCACTTGAGATTCCAGAGTGGAAGTGGGAGAAGATAACAATGGATTTCGTGGTACGATTACCAAAAACTGTGAAGGGAAACCATGTGATTTGGGTAATCGTGGACAGACTCACCAAATGTGCTCATTTCCTACCTGTGAAGATAATATATAGTATGGAGAAGCTAGTAGAGATTTATGTGGAGGAGATCGTGCGACTGCATGGCATTCCAGTCAGCATCGTGTCGGATAGTGATACCAGGTTCACCTCGAAGTTTTGGAGAAGTCTACATGAGGCTATGGGGATGAAGTTGAACTTTAGCACGGCATACCACCCACAATCGGATGGGCAGTCGGAGAGAACGATCCAGACGCTCGAGGATATGTTGAGAGCATGTGTTCTAGATTTTAGTGAAAATTGGGAGAGGCAATTACCTTTAGTGGAGTTTGCCTACAACAACAGCTATCACGCTTCGATAAGTATGGCCCCGTATGAAGCTTTATATGGAAGGAAGTGTAGATCCCTAGTATATTGGAATGAGGTTGGCGAAAAGAGGGTTTTAGGACCTGAGATCGTAGAGAAGATTGTTGTAGTAATCAACAAAATACGTGATCACATCAAGGTTGCTCAAGATAGGCAGAAGTCCTACGCAGACTCCAAGAGACGAGATTTTCATTTTGAAGTGGGCGACAAGGTGTTTTTGAAGTTATCTCCGATGAAGGGGATATTTTGAATTGGCAAGGGGAACAAATTGAGACCCCGTTATATTGGACCGTTCGAGATACTTGAGAGAGTAGGAGGATTGGCCTATCGGCTAGCTTTGCCACCAAATTTGACCTCGACTCATAATGTGTTCCATGTTTCTTCTCTACGGAGATACATCCATGATCCGACGAACATCGTGAACCACGTCGAGTTAGAGCTAGATAAAGAATTAACCTATGAGGAGTACCCAACTTCAATTGTGGATAGGAAAGTTCACGTGCTAAGAAATAAGGAGGTTGCTTTAGTCAAGGTCCAATGGAGTAGGCACGATAAGAGCGAGGCCACGTGGGAAAAGGAAGACGACATTAGCGCTAGATACCCTCCTCATCTTCTAGACTCAAGTAAGTAATTTTGAGGACGAAATTTTTAAAAAGGAGGGGAGGATGTAGCGCCCCAAATATTTTAGCTACACTTTTCCTATTCATTATTTATTTTATTTTATTTATTTATTTACGTGTGATTAAATTGCTGAGCTCCGTAAATCGCGCCTCTTGAAAAATAATTTATACACGCATGATCACATAATTTTATATTAAGCATAATTATAATTATTTATTTACTAAGCATATCTATTTTAATTTTCTAGCCCAAGTATTATTTATTTAGCCCAATTTTTCCTAGAAAAAGCCCTATAAAATCAGCCCAAGAAGTTATCTTCTTTCCCTCCTCTTTTCTCATTTCTGACGTCAGAATACAAAGATTTGAATTACCCTAACAAAACTTTCCTTACAACATGAACAGTGTTTTGGAATGAATCCCTTGATTTCTGCACTTGACTTCTTTCAAATCCTTGATCGTTGCACTCACCCAAATTTAGATCCAAATTGCAAGTATAAATACAACCCATTGTCTGTCTATTTTCTTCACACCAAAAGCAAAGCATTATATTTCTTAGAAGTGAGTCTTTTTCCTACATCTTTTGTTTTTAAAAAAAAAATTAGCAAGTGGAGAAACAAATGATGAGTTTTCTTTTTTTTCTGTATTCTTCCTCTGTGTTTTTCTCAACCTCATTCTTATTCTGCTTTGAACATGTATATATGGTTCAGGCTAGCTAATAGAGGAGGGTAATCAAATTATGGTTACTTTTTCCTCTACAAAATGACCGACAAATTCTTCTTGAATAGTTCCAAAAATATATGCACATTTGTTTTCATGTTGCTGTGTAGGTATTAATTTTATTTTTTTTCATTAAATCCCATTCTTATAAATAATGAATTCTAAAGTAATTTCTTTGATTTCGTTACTTGCAGAGCCTATATATCTATATGTATGAACTAGTTTTATATGTATAAAATTTATTATAAAGTTTTTCGTAACAAATCAGAACATTATTATTATTATTATTATTATTATTATTATTAGTGTTTGACATTATTATCTTTTAATTTATTATAAGTAGATTAAATTAATTGTATGCAGTATTAGTAATAATTTCTATTTCTTTAAAATATTATAATTAAGATCATTTTTTTTTTCTTAGACGAGGCGCGTAGGACTTAACAATTTAATTGCAATTTCTGGAGGAGTCAAGTCAAGAAAGGTTAAGGTGGGGGAAAAAGTTGCATTTTCATGTTTATTCTTATTATACGTTTTGCTCAATTGATATGTGTGATATGCAGCTTTAGCTTACGAGCTAATGAGAATAAAGAAGTGTCGTCTTCGGACGTAAAATAAAGAAAGTTTCATCTTCAGACGTAAAATAAAGAAAGTTTCGTCTTCGGACGTAAAATAAAGGAAGTTTCGTCTACGGACGTAAAAATGAGAATAAGAAGAACATGTTTACATATATTCTTTTGTAGTAATTCTTATAATATGAATAAATGCAACCCACTAAGTTTATAGTATTCACCCCAAAACTATTTTATTTTTTCAGGAGCAGACTCAGGCGATGAGCGGCGTGGTGAATGATGGTAGAGTCGGGATTAATTATTAATAAGCTAGATTAATTCCTAAATAATGTTATTTTCATAGTCAAGACTTCTGCTTTGCTAGTTCTATTATCTTTTATTGAGTATTCCAAGACTTATGTTGATTTTTAGTAATTAATAAATGGAGTTTTCTTTTTAACAAACCAATTTATTTATTTATAAAAATTGGGGCGTCATTCTGTAACGTCCCGGACCCACGGGGGTCGGAGCCCGTTACGCTACCATGGCATAATGGGCCAACTAGCAACTACTTGGCGTTCGTCCTCGCTTTGCCAAAATGGTTAACCTAAGTTGCTAGAGAGTCCATTAAGCCTATACTTATACTGTCTTGGCATCCCATACTTATTCGATGTGGGATGTCACTGTATCGTAGACCACTCATCCGCCGAGTTCGAGAAGCGAGATTACAGTTTAGAAGGCTAGACCTGTAGTTTTTCACCATTGGCATTCTTGAAGGTATGATCTCAATCTCTTGTATGATGTAATTACATTTAATTATCACAACCAATTTAGATCCGGTGGCAGAAACGGATCGCCTTCAATTGGCATTTCCATCACCATTGGACCGCCAGCTGGGTCGCCGGCTGGACCGCCGAACTGGTTATGGGCGACGGCGGGCTGGAGGAGGGAAACCGGCGGCCTGGTGGACCGCCGCCTGGGCCGCCGGTCTTCCTTCTCCTTTGACTGGTCCGTTTCTTTGACTTCTTCTTCCGGTTTTCTTCGTTCGACCTTCAAACCAACTTCCGAACTCGACTTTTTCACCTTTTTTAAGCTCGTTTCTTCCTCGTTTCCGGCCCTCGGTCCTTAGCCACTTGAATGCTCTTCTAATTTCCTACAAAAATAAATCGAAAACCGAGAGGAAACGAGAAAAGTATATAGTATGCTATAAGTTTAGAAACCCTAGTATTTCTACCATTTAAGCACATAAATCGAGACTCAAACACATGCAAAATACACTCAACATGCACATAAAATACATGTTTATCAGACCTCGGCTTTGAAAGCTTGTTTCAACCTCCTTCTTCTCAGCTATCAGTTTACTCGAGTTGGTGGAAGGTTGGTTAGTTCCGTGGAGACGAATCATCTCATACTCATTTCCAATAAGGAGATCAAAGAGGTCATCTGTTTGGAGATCATTGAAGTCAGGTCGGCCTGGGTGAAGAGCAACGTATACATGCCAGCTTGCAGGCAAGGCACGCATCACTTTCTGATTCAGTTCACATTGAGAGTATTTATTGGGTCTGATAGTTGCGATCTCAAGCGTGATCTCAATGAAACGATTCTTCATCTATTCTATTGTCTCTTTGGGCTGCATTTTGAACTCATCAAGTTTATTGCAGGCCATAGAGAGTTTGTTTTCAAGCATCTTTTCAGAGCCTTGACTAACTGCTTTAAGAGTTTCCCACATCTCCTTGGCAGTCTCGAGATTTTTAATCTTTGCAAGATGAACTCCTTTCACCGTGCTTGCGATGAGCCCTTTAGCAAAGTCATCGAGACCAGCCACCTTCATGTCTTCAGTGGTGTAGTTTTGAGGGACCTTGGGCTTCTGCTGGTAGTTAACGGCAGCGAGATCTTCAAAAGCAGTAGGCACCTGCTCATAGATGATAGCTGGGCCATTTTCAATAACTTCCCACATCCGATAGTGGTGAGCTTTAAGGCACATCTTGATGCGAAAGCTCCAGTCTTCATATCCCTAAATTGAGAATTCTTCGCAAACGCAAATAAGAGATGCTTCCATGATGCTATAAAAGTGAGTATAAATTTTTTTTTTTTTTAAAAAAATTCTAAGGTCAAGTTCTATTGACCAAAAGTTTAAGAAAGGTAAAACTTTTAGTATCCAAATGCGATGGTCAAAGAACCACCGCTCTGATACCAGTTGGAGGTCCCGGAAAGAGTATAATTGGTGCATGGAGGGGGGAATACACCAATCTCCAACAGTTTTTGCAAATATAGTTTTGAATAAACAGCAGGCTCAGTGAAAAGGAGCAAGCTCAGAGTTTCAGATCGATCTCCTTCAATTTTAGCAGACTTGCTGCTGATGAGAAAGGGGAGTGAGCTGGATGCGGAAGTTGGTGGTTTGTTGAAGTACTCTTTTAAAAGAAAAATCCTTTTTATGAAAGCAGTAGGATGAAATGTATGATGCAACCAATTAGACATACTATGTGCCTTCATGTTACCCAAGAGACAAGTACTCAGGGATGCTGCGATAGACCCTTATCTTGCAAATCAAAGTAATAATGAACAACGCATATACATCTAACAGCCTATTGAGATTAAAATCATATCTCTAAATCCCGAGATCTCTAGTTCTTCATCTATTTCTAGGGTCAGTATAAGAATAACATCATCTCACGTGATCTTGTCAATACGTTCTACCGTACCAACATAACTAGCGACTGAGTCCCATCACTATTGTTTTGCTGCAGTGTATACCGATAGCTTTCCCGAGCTATCTCGACTGTGACACTATTTATATCTCATAATTATTATCGAACGATGCGTGATCTCCCTGACACCTGAGCCGTGGGTCTTCATGATGAATCACCTAATTTAATATGCTTGTCCGGGAATGAAAGAGAATTTGCATGTTGTAAGCAAATTGATCACATATGTCTGGATACACAAGTGGGCTGATTATTCGGAGGTTGTAATTTGAGAATATTCACATGGCAAGCCATCCTTCAATTTGATCAACTTGATGGAGTTCCATAGACACATGTGTTTGCAACTTTGCATATGACGATTTTCTATGTTATCCTTAATTCTCATGCATGATGATTTTTTTTTTTTTTTTTTTTTTTTGTTTTTTGTTGGCATGGTAAAGCATATCATTCTATTTTGTTCTTTAACTTTTTGCTTGATTGTTTGAGGCTTAGCTTGACTTCTCTTGTATTATTTAAAATTTTCTTGTCAATGCAAATGCCTTTGTTAGAGTCCAAGATTGAAAAAGTTTCATTGTCTTGCGGATATGAGATTTTCATACTGGAAAATTCAAAGAAAGTAATATTGCATTGCTCATATTCCAGTTACTTCGCATACCTTCAAATTTAGATCGATACTTTGCCTAAGAATTCATTTGAACGGTTATAGTTAGTTTGACTTCATAATTCTCAATGTTGAACTTCGAGACCTCCAAGCATTAAAAATCAGTTAATGATTGTCTTTTTAGCGATACGCTTGGTATGACTATGATTTCACAATACTCAAATCTTATAAAATTGTTATTGCTTCTCTTGCAACGCGGGTCATAGTTTTTCATAAGCTTGATTTTCTGAGCGAACAAATTTTTCGCAAAACGTCGCTTCCAATCCGTCATAATCTAGAGAAGAACAACATTTTTTTAAATTATTACACGCCCTGATTAACAATTCTAAAAGATACACAAATATTGATTTATATTGAACCGAACATGTTCCATAAAATAGTAGCAAGACTTACGATGAAAAAAGAAAATAATAATAATAATAATAATAATAATCATAATTTGTATGGATATAATTATTTTTTTATAATACAAAAACAAAAAAGTATAATTATCAATATTAATACGAATATATATATATAGATACATATATATATTGTATAGTGGTATAAGGGTGAGTAGTCCACTCTTAGATAAAGAACTAGTACTATACCCACCCGTTTAAATTTATAACTCTTTTACCCACATTTCCAATTTGGGACTAATTTACCCTTTATATCTTACCTTTTTAGGAATTCAAATTAAATGCTATTATCTCTCCTGCTCTTTTAATTTCCTTCAGCTCTTTGCGTCTCTCCCCTGCTCTTACTTTCTCTCTGGATCGTCTCTGAGCTCTTGCATCAGGTCGGCAATTAAAAGAGGTTGGCGCCGTCGCCGGTGTGTTTTTGTACTGAGCGGTGATTACGGGATTTGTGGCTCGTCGTCGCCGTGTTTATATCTTCGGACGATTGTCGGCGTCGGCGGCTGCTGCCGGACGATTGATGGCGTCGGCAGATGTTGCTGGTGTGTTTCAGCCGGTGTTTTTTATGTGGCTCGCTGTTTGTTTGATTTTATCGTCTCCGGTGCGTTTTTTCGTCGTGGGTGATTAAGGGATTTGTGGGCTCGTCGTCGGTGTGTTTGTGTTTTCGCTCCGTTTCGTCGAATTTTGCTCCGTTTGTCTTGCCATGGAGGTATTTGTTTTTTATATTTTTGATGGTTACAAAAGTTGCTAGGGAAGCTAGTTTCCAGAATTTTTGTAATTGATGTGAGATATTTGAACTTTGAGCTTGGAGAAGTGGCGATTGTTTGGTATTCCTTTTCTATGTTCGTGTTTTTTTTATTTTTTTTTTCCCTTTTTTTACTGTGATTTGTTGAAATCTGAATTTGTATCCCATTGTCTCTCTCCAATTTTTATTCTTCTTCATTCTCTCTAGATATATACGATTCACACCAAATAATTAGGTGTCTCTTTTTTGAGGGTTTCTATTTTTCATTACCTATGATTGTTTTTAGATTCAATTTGGGGGAATTGAGGAATTGGGGATATTGGTTGGAATTCGTACTACACTATAGGTAATCGGTACGAATTGAACAATATTCGTACCGATAATCATAGCTAATCGGTACGAATTCATGATATCATACCGTAACGGTAATTCATAATATCGTACCGTAGCGGTACAAATTCATAATATCATACCGTAACTTGTCAAGATTGTTTAAAAAGTAGGATAACAAATATTTATTCATTCATATCATTAATGAATGGTACGAATTCGTCTCAGTCTTTGTGAGTACCGAGCAATTTTTTATGAATTTTGTATTGTTGTTTATATTTTCTATTCTCTCGTCATGGTACGATTTTGCCAGATTCGTACTTTGAACTCTAAAAATGCATGAAATCTTTTTTACCTCGGTTCGATTTTCAAGAGATCGTACTTCCTACTGCTACATTGTACACGTCTTTTACCTGAAAATTATGTTATATTTTTTGCCTTGTGTGCAAGTAAAGGATCGATGTAAACATATCGTACTTCTTGTTCGATACTAGTACGAATTTGCATGAATCTTACTTTGCTTTGCGAAAGGTATTTGTTATCTTCCCAATGTAGTTTTAAGAAGTTGATTGGAATCTTTTTCTTCGATAGTGGTACGAATATGTATTTTGTTATTAGAAATCGGTACGAACAGTTCAGCCGTACTTCGTACCGTTCCTTAGTTACGGTATGAAATTTAAATATCGTAAGTCGTTCTAAGTAAAAATTGAATAAAATAAAAAATAAAAAATAAAAAAGAAAGTGGAAAAAGGCTGAAAATGATGGAAAAAGGGGAAAAAAGGAAAAAAATAAAAAAGCTGAAAAAATGAAAATAAAAAATAAAAAAAGAAAATTAATATTTGTAGAGGTAGAATCTACAATTGAGTATAGCTGGTCGGTTTGGTTGATCCAGTCGATTCGGGCACTAGCAATCTGTTATCAACACAACACAAACACGTTAGAGCCCTAAGGGAACACCGGTGGGGGTGTCAGCCGTAGGGCCTCCGACGCTCAAGTTAGTACGGTTATCAAAGAGATTGAATACGAAAGCAAATAATAGTAAATGCAATGGTAAGTCGAGATGGTCGCAGAGGACTGGAGCGTTCGGACGGCGTAGATGGTGTTAGGGAATTCTCGACGGTCGAAGGAAGCCTCTCTGGCTTACTTCGACGGTGGTGGAAATCGAGTGAGTGCAGAAAGTGCGAGAGAGAAGTTGAGAGCGTAGTGGGGGAGTGTGAGAGTGGAATCGATCGTCCCTGGCTTGGCCTACTCGGTCGACTTATATAGGCCGACCTCCCATTAGGGTTTATCTCGGAAGCCTTATCAGTTAGTTTCCGCCTCCCTCGGTCTGTTCCGACTTCTCTGGCCTAGATCGTTCTTTGACTCAGTCTCGACTTAATTGATAAGTCACACATCTTGACTGTGTCGACTGTCACGACTGACACGTCTGACCCCTTGATCCGGATGAGTTGTTTTGGCCCAAAATGTGTAGTTGGGCTATGGGATATATATAGAATTGAACCGTGCTGATTGTTTAGTCAGACTTGTTAGGCTTATTGCCTATGTCACTTGGCCGTTCCGGCTGTTAAGTCTGGATTATTGGGCTTATTGCCTATGTAACTTGGCCGTTTCGGCTGTCCAGTTCGACTTGTCGGATTTGTGGGCTATATTAATTTGGGCTTACGAAATTTGCCCACTACAGTTTGTCCCCCACTCTCTAGTTAAAATAATTTTAACTGGAGAGTTCATACAGTCAGGTCGGTTTATTTCAAAGAACATTGGATTTCACAAGACATAGTCTTTCGAAATCAGAAATCTTGTCATTTTTAATCTTTAAAAAATAAAAAATAAAAATAAAAATGATCGAGTCGACCCGATGTTGGCGTCTTACGAGATAGAAAAATCTCGAAGATGAGAGCAGAGACCCAATCTTTATGCGGAAGGATTTGATCCATTGACCACCATAATAAACCACGAAATATGTCTGAATGGTCGAGTTGGCCAAGTTTGATGACTTTTGCTTTAAAGCTGCTCAGCCTGTTTGAGTTAGTCGAGTTGGTCAGGTAAGTTGACTTTGCAAAAGAAATTTTAAGGGAAATTCTTGACAAATAAGTCGACTAAGTCAGGAAGCAAAGAGAGACGCCTTTCTCTTCCCCTTTATTTCTTTTGGTATGCAGCTAGAACCTATTAGTTAAAGCTGCTGTTGCTAGAGCTCTGTGGAGTCTATTGCGTGTCTGGGCAGCCGAGTTTGTCAGCTCTGTCTTCTCTTCAAAGTAGGGTAAAATGAAGAATCTGCCTTGTATTACGTTACTCCCAAAATTTCAAAATTGGTCAAGTAAGTCGACTTTTGGGAGGGAGATACATAAGGAGTCTTGTGGTGTAGGTTGAATTACTCTAATTCAAAGGAAGAATGGTTTGCTGGGTCTGCTGGGTCGCCGAAGAGTGAAGGATTCTTGTTGGCGTTTCATCGAACAGCTTATGTGCATTGGTGCTGGAGGAGGAATTGAAGTGGCGACTGCTTGTGTTATGTAATCTTTGGTTTTCAGAGTTGATTTGTTGGGTTTGTCGACTTTGACGGTGCTGACGGGATGGCGTAAGAGAGTTCCTCCTTGAACCGATCGAATCCGTTAAATCTGGGTTTTCAAAGAGACCTGGCAACTTCCATTCTGCCTAGTCTGCCATGTTTATTTAATTGAAAAGCTTTTGCTGGGGCGGTCACCTCTTCTCAGCCAAATATCACTTTGTCCAGCTGGAGGTTAGTCATTTTCGTCGAATTAGTCGGGAATGAAGTGGGTGTGTTGCTTCCTCACTTTTCTTCTCATTTTCAGATACTTCATTCGAGCTGCGTTTGTGGTCGAGTAATGTAGATTGCTGCTCTTATCAACATATTATTGGAGAGACTGGTGGCAATATCTGAAATGGGGATTTTAGTAGCGAGGACGGGTTAGTTTACTGCATTTTGTGCTATCATGTTTCCGCTGCTGTTATGTGCTATGGTTTTAATTAGCAAATTGAATTTTAAAACGAGAAATTGTATCTCAATGGAAGTATTTGAAATTGGCTCTGCCAAGTCTGACTGGATGTTCAATAAGAATGCATTTGACTTTGGTTTTAGCCTTCACTTGAATTACTCCATTGCTATTTCGTCCAAGTGATGATGGAGTAGTCGGTGGCAACTTCTGTTTCCAATCCAACTTGTATTGTCATTCTTCCTGAAATGTCTAGTTGAAATTCTTACTAGGAAAGGAAATAATTGTTACAGTTTAGATGTATTTATTTTGGCAGGTGCCTTTATGTGGAAATAACTCAATGGTTGGATTGGCGACACTTGGCGTAAATCTATTCTTCCTCTTGTCTATAAAGGAAGGTATTGTTTGAAAAATTGCTTCCCATTTTCATTTCACAAGTTTTGGAGTAGAGGAAGTTGTAGAGAGAAGATTTTGGAGAGCTCTCCAAAGGTTGGTTTTCTCTTCTCCTTACCTTCTTATACGTTCTTCGCGTTCTTCATATGAAAAAGTGAAAATGTAGGTAGTAAGAATTTTTGATTCACCACTTTAGATGTTTGTGTTTGATCTTGGATGGTAGTAAAACTTTGGTATTTTACTGTTTTTGGGCTTATATGGTACTTGAGCATGTTTGTGGCTTCTTCTATGTCGGGTTGGTCAAGTCGGTTAGCATTGCATGATAGCTCATTACTTCGAGCATGTTCACTTGTCAAGTTGGTTGAGTCGGGTTACTTGGTGTGATTGCTCATGTGATGCCGGTTTGAGTTAGGAATAGACATTACTTGTTGCTTCGAGCATGTTCTTTTTGTTATTTATAAAGTCTGGCATGTCTGTTCGGTCTACATTCTTTAAATGGCAATGATAGCAGGCTATGTGAGATTCTTGGTCTGGTTGGTCTGTTGCGAAGTTATGTTTTTACTCTTTCGCATTGAGCATGTCTGGTTAGTCTGAACTTAGGGGGTACTACTATGTTAGGTATTCATATGTCGTCCTCTAGTCAGAGTGATTCCACGGCTTCGTCTAGTGGGAACGAGTCTACTACTTCTTCTGATGAGAATGTTGAGATATGTGATCATGAAGATGACGATGATATACCTATAGCTATTCCTTGCACCTCTGTAGTCGCTCGGTCAGACCCGGCGGTTAGTAAAGGTCGGGTTACTGTGGTCGAATTGAATTGTGAAGGGCTCGTTCAAGGTAGTTGCCCTACTCATTTCTTTAAAGGAGAAAGTCCACAGACTATGTTTGTTTTGTCTGATATGGGTACATTTCGCCATAATTACAATGTTCCTTCTCATATTGTGCTCCACGTGCCGGCCAAGGAAGTTCGAGCGGACTGGAACTTGCCCACCATGACATGCTTGTATGAATTTCCCTTCAGGGTAGGGTTCAGGTTCCCTCTGCCTAGCTTGATTGGGCAAGTATGCGGTTATTATAACATTGCTCCGGGACAATTAACTCCAAACACTTGGCGTACTCTGATTGCTATTGAGGTCCTTGCTAAGTTGGTTGAGATACCATTTACCTATGAGGAGGTGTTGACTGTATATGGTCTAAAGATGGTTCCTGGTGATAAAGGGAGATTCCAACTCTATTTGAAGAAACTCAAGCTTCAATTGTTAGCCAAGAGAAGTGATCCAGACACTCTTTGGAAAGCAAAATATGTGTTTGTTCCATTTGAAGCGCTGGGGCTGCCACCGAATAATGGCGTTTCTCGTATATTTAAGGGGTTACGTGAGTATATTACTCGACCGCTGCGTTGGAAAGTTTATTTTTCCTTTGTTTACTTTGTGCTTGGTTCGCCCGATTGAAGAGTCGGGTGGGCTTGTTTATGCTTTGTATTATTTGTGCTCGTGGCTGATGTCTTCATGCCTTGTTTCAGGTTCACTGGAGAGAAAATTCAAACCTTCGAAGGTTTCTGTGACAGAAGACAGGTTAGATAGGTTTCTGCGTATACCTGATGAGTTTCGCGATTGTGATTTCATCTTGACCGAATTATTCCTTCGAGAGAGTGGTTTGTGGGATTTGGTGCCTCCCCGACCAGAAGGTATTGAATATCCACCAATTTGTGCTTATCCTTGAGGTTTAATATTACGAAAAAGTGTTGGAAAGTTATATGATTTACTTCTTCTTTGTAGGCTACGAAATCGACAAGGGAATTTCCTCTACGTGCGGTGTAGGTAGTATGGAGGATTTACGTCGGCTTAAGAAGTCTATTGAGGGACCGCTTGCCAAGAGAAAATCACAATCGGATGCCTCTGGCTCTGCTGCTGTACAAAAGAAAAAACAGCGAGTTGTTCATGCCGGCGAGCCTGCCGTTGCAGATGATAGTATTACTATTCGTTATCCCCTCTCTGCTCATGCACACTCTGACTTTGTTTCTCATTTTGAGGAATCGAAGAAGCTACTATGGCCGGAAGACAAGGCCACATTCAAGGAGCGCGGAGCTGTTTCTATTGGGCGAATGACCGCAGCCAATGGCTTTAAGGTTACGATATCATTTTTATCGATTTTTATTTTGTAATGTGCATATGCGTATTCTGGTTGCAAGTTCTGTCTTCTTCTTGTTGCATATAGACTTCCATTACATCCTGATGTGTCTTTTGTTCTTTTGTCTTTTGTTGCAGTGCTTGCAAGGCGTGTTTCATATGATTGATGAGATCGAACAGTACCAAGCTGAGGTAGGGAAGCTTAGATCTGACAAAGCAGTGCTCCAGTCTAATGTGAAGTCGGTCAAGTTTGAATTGGACAAAGCTAAAGCACTTATCACTGAGCAGTCTGAGCAGTTGCGATTGAAGGAGCTCGATGCTACTCTCCTGCAAAAAGTCCGGTCAGAAGTTGATGATCTTCGTACCGAGTTGTTTGTTGCTCAGACGAAGAATAAGATTGCTGCTGCCCAGGCTGAAATTAAGCTCCGGGCTGAGCTATTTCGACAGTTCAAGGAAGGGAAGGCTGATACTTGGGATTTCAAGAAGGCTTTCGCTGAAAAGAAAGAGTTGGAAGAGATGATGGCCTTAGAGGCGGCCCAGCCTGAAGGTGGAGAGTTGGAGGCTGATGACGATCAGCTTGTTGAGGAGTTGGAGGCCGATCAGCCTATGGTGGATTCCGTGACCAACCAGTCTGAAGGTTGAGGTTTACTATTTACTCACTTATCTAACTATCAGCTTGTTGTAGTATCACTTATGACGATAACTATTTCATTTTGGCCGGGTGCATGTACCCGAGATTTATGACTGTACTTATCATTCGACTTTTTATTAGCTTTTCTAGCTAGGGCGCGTTCCCTTTGTCCCCCTAGCCTAAGTTGATTCAGTCGATTCAGCTTAGACTAATATTTTGTAGCGTTGTTGGCGTTGGGATCGCCTGGAACGTGTTCCTTATGATGATGAGTCTAGTTTATTTTGTTATGCATCTCTCATTTATTTTCTTGTTGATGGAATTTATTGCATAGATGTCTGGATGGTCAGGTACGTTGAGTTTGTTTTTCATAGCTAGCAGGGCAAGATGGATTTTGCCTTACATTATTTTAATGCTCAAAATGTCGCAGCAGGTTGAATTTCAAAGAAGAGTAGTTTAAATAGCCGAGTTTTTCGTCAAATGTACCGTTGCGACAGTCACGATCGTGGTGACCTCTAAGCACATAGAAGAAATTGGTGAAGTTGAGCATAAAAAATTACAAGTGCTTATTGTCAGAACTCCAATTCTCTTAAGCTTGAAGTAATAATGAACCATGTTGGCTACATTAGTCAACTTTTTGGGATGATAAAGAGTACATAAAATACAATTGGTCGACTCTGTCGGATTTCCCAAATGTCATCAGAGTGGAGCTTTGATTGGTTGGCTTTTTTAGACTTTGGTAGTCTAGTTGGTCGACTTGAAATGAATAGTTTTCGCTTGTCCACCCCCGCTCTGGTCGGTTGGGGAAGACTATTATGGCAGGAACGATTGGGCTGTGCTCCGTAGAGCTGCCTACATACCCATTAGAGGGATCAAGCCCGAATGTAGTTCTGACATGTCCTGCGTGAGACTGTCAGAACTACTGCGAAGGTAAAAGGGTGTATCAAATAATTCCATGTAAAATAATGAAAGTAGTGATGTTACTGTTCGTAGTAGACTTCCTGGGAAGTTATATCGGTAATGTTTAGACTCCGGGAAGTCTCCTTTTTGTCGTTCTCGTTAGCTAATCCTGCACTTTGGAGTTTTGAGCATCGCAAAGCTAGTCTAATCTGTTTAAAAAATGGTTAGATATGACAGGTAAGACAAGATAGACTGGCTGTGCTCCGGAGAGCTGCCTACATACCCTCAAGAGGGATCAAGCCAAGATGTAGTTCTCAAAGTGACCTTCATAGAATTGTCAGAACCAATGTAGCACAGATTATAGGCCTCGGGAGGCTAAAATAATTTAAAACGAGAGATTGAGTTTAGGAGTGATACTGTCTGAGGTGGATGACATTCCAGCTGTTGGAGATGTCACGTCCATCCTTTGCTTGGAGTTTGTATGCTCCATGTCCGACTACTTTGGTGACTAAGTAAGGCCCTTCCCATGTCGGGGCAAGTTTCCCGGCTCCTGCCTCCTTTGTGTTTTGGAAGACTCGTCGGAGCACCCAGTCACCTACTTTGAAACTCCGTGTTCGGATATGCTTGTTGTAATGTCTGGCTACACTTTGTTGGTAGGATGCAATCCTTATCTTGGCTCTTTCCCTTTTTTCGTCGAGTGTGTCAAGCTCGTGACATATTTCTTCCCCATTTTGTTCGTCTGTTGTGAGCTCAAATCTGGCTGTCGGGACTTCACTTTCAACTGGGATGACGGCTTCCATCCCGTAGGCTAAGGAGAAAGGTGTCTCTCCTGTTGAGGTTCGAGCGGTTGTTCGGTAGGACCAGAGGACTCCGGGTAGCTCGTCTGCCCACCTACCCTTTGCTTTCTCGAGTCTCTTCTTCAGAGTGTTCATTATTGTCTTGTTTGACGATTCTGCTTGTCCGTTTGCTTGTGGATATCTTGGAGTTGAAAAACTCAATTTGATGTTCCAAAAGTTACAGAAGTCTTGAAAGTCGGCACTTATGAATTGAGACCCGTTGTCTGTCACGATTTCTTTTGGCACCCCAAACCGGCATATGACATTCCTCCATATAAAGCTTTTCACCTCTTTGTCTCGAACTTGGTGGAATGCCTCTGCTTCGATCCATTTGGTGAAGTAGTCGGTTATGGCCAGCATGTACACTCTCTGTCCAGGTGCGGTCGGGAGCTTTCCTACTATATCCATTCCCCACTTCATGAATGGCCAAGGTGAACTGATCGAGGTCAGTGGCTCCGGTGGCAGATGAGATACTTGGGCGTATCTTTGACACTTGTCGCATCGCTTTACGTAGTCTGATGAATCCGCCTTCATGGTAGGCCAGTAGTATCCGCTCGTTAAGGCTCTATGAGCTAGACTTCTTCCACCGGAGTGGTTTCCGCATTCGCCTTCGTGCAATTCGGCCAGAATATACTTTGCTTCTGCAGGGTTAACACATCGCAAATATGGACCAGAAAATGAACGTTTATAAAGTTTACCTCGAATGACGCAGAAGCGGGCTGCTTGAGCTTTGATGCGGCGAGCTTCATTTTTGTCATCCGGAAGTAGATCATTTTCTAAGTACTCCATTATGGGTGTCATCCACGTCAGAGTACTCGAGACATCGCACACTTGTTCTTCATTTTTCCAGACAGCTGGCCACTTCAAGTAAGTGATGGGTATGGACTTTGCTTCCTTGGTCTGGATGGAGGATCCCAAGTTAGCTAGTGCGTCAGCATGGTCATTTTCTCCTCTTGGGACTTGCGTGATACTGAACTCATCAAAGAATGCTTGCAATTCCTTTACTTTGTCAAGATAGGCGGTCATCTTGGTGTCTCGGGCTTGGTAGTGACCCAACATTTGATTTACTACTAGTTGGGAGTCGCTGAATACGTTGACTTTCTTGACGCCCAATTCTTTGGCCAGCCCCAACCCGGCTATCATGGCCTCATACTCCGCCTCGTTGTTCGTGGCTCTGAATCCGCATCGGACGGCTTGTTCGATCGTGTCCCCCAATGGTGAGGTTAAGACTAAGCCGAGTCCGTTTCCTTTGCTGTTAGTTGAACCGTCCACGCTAAGTTTCCAAACACCAGCCAATTGACCTTCCGTTAAGCAGCAAAGCTCTTTCTCTGCCTGCACTTGCAAGTTAGGAGTAAAATCAACTATGAAATCAGCTAATACCTGTGACTTCAAGGAAGTCCTTGGCTCGTAATTAATGTCGTATTCGCTCAGCTCCACCGCCCACTTGGTCAGTCTGCCGGAGAGCTCTGGCTTGTGCAGTATTGATTTTAATGGAAAGGTGGTGAGGACTACGATCGGATGACATTGGAAGTAGGGACGGAGTTTCCGAGCTGTGTGGACAAGCGCCAGCGCCAACTTTTCCAGCAAGGTATATCGAGTCTCTGCATCTAGTAAGGATTTGCTCACGTAGTAGACAGGGGATTGTTTTCCCTCATCTTCTCGAACAAGGACTGCGCTGACCGCCGCATTCGACACGGCTAAGTACACATACAGGGTTTCCTTGTCCATAGGCTTGGACAGTAGCGGTGGGCTGGTCAGGTACTGTTTGAGCTGCTTTAGAGCATCTTCACACTCCGCTGTCCACTCAAACGTTTTTGATTTTCGCAGTGTGTTGAAGAAAGGATGGCAACGTTCCGATGATTTGGATATGAATCGGCTGAGGGCGGCAATTCTTCCTGTCAGCTTTTGTACGTCCCTGACGCAAGTCGGGGAAGTTATCCTTTGGATTGCATCTATTTATGCTGGATTGGCCTCTATTCCCCTTTGGGTCACCAAGTAGCCAAGAAATTTTCCTGCAGTGACACCAAAAGAGCATTTAGTAGGGTTAAGTTTCATGTTATATTCTCTAAGAATATCAAAAGATTGTCGAAGGTGGTCGATGTGATCTCCTGCGTGGAGGGACTTGACGAGCATGTCGTCAATGTAGACTTCCATCGTTCTCCCAATCAAGTCTGTGAACATTTTGTTGACCAAGCGTTGGTAAGTTGCTCCTGCATTCTTGAGTCCGAATGGCATGGCTTTGTAGCAGAAGATGCCTAGGTTGGTCATGAAGGCTGTCTTCTCTTGATCATCCGGGTGCATCAGAATTTGATTGTATCCTGAGTAAGCGTCCATGAAGCTCAGCAGCTCGTGTCCGGCAGTGGCGTCCACCAGCATGTCTATGTGAGGTAATGGAAATGAATCCTTTGGGCATGCTTTGTTCAAATCGGTGAAGTCTATGCACACGCGCCACTTTCCATTCTTTTTCTTCACGACCACTACGTTAGCAAGCCACTCCGGATAGTGGACTTCTCTAACCAACCCATTATCAAGCAGCTTCTGGACTTCTTCGTTGATGACTTTGTTTCTTTCAGGAGCAAACTTTCTCCTCTTTTGCTTCTTGGGAGGGTAGTCCAGATCGACTTGTAACCTGTGAACAATAATGTTAGGATCAATTCCAGTCATGTCCGCATGGGACCAAGCAAAACAATCATAATGATCAGCTAAGAATTTGATAAGCTCTTCTCTGAGGATTGGAGTGAGTTGAGCTCCAATCCGGACGGTGTGGTCAGGAAAGTCTGGATGGATTGAGACTTCGTCCAACTCGACCATGTTAGGTTCGTCTGGCTGTTGCGACTTGGGGTCGGACGGTCCCTGCTGCTGTAATTGCTACAAGGTAGCTAGCTTGGCCTTCATGGTTGTTTGGTAGCATGCACGTGAATCCCTTTGGTCTCCTCTTATCTCTCTTATCCCCCATTTGGTCGGGAACTTCAGCACTTGATGGAAAGTCGATGGCACCGCTTCCATCTCATGTATCCAAGGACGCCCTAGGATGACATTGTAAGAGGAAGTAGGGCCGGAGTCTACCACCAGAAAGCGAGTGCAAAGGTTGACTCCTTCTGCATAAACTGGCAAGTCGATCTCTCCCGCCGTATTCTTTTGCTCTCCGCTAAAGCCGATGAGCCATGTCGTTTTCTTGACTAGCTTTGCTTCGTCGATTGCCATTTCCCTGAGAGCAGAAAGAAATAGAACATTGGCAGAACTGCCATTGTCAATTAGCACACGTTTGGTAAGACAATTTGCAATATAGAGAGAAATGACTAAAGCATCATGATGAGGGTTAAGAAGCCTGGTGGCCTCAGAAGTAGTGAAGCTGATGGTTTGAGCAAGCTGGTCGGTCGCGTCTTTCTCTGTCGCGCCGTGCTCCATCCCAATTCTGCTTGCTCGCCTCGTCTGTCTTTTAGCTGCTGAATGAGTGATACCGCTTACTTCGGAACCACCAGATATGACAGTCACTGTTCGCTCATGCACCGGAGGTCGAGGGGGAGTGATTTCTCCCTGGTTTTCTCGTCTATCTCTTGCTTCTTGAAGGGTTTGTTTCCCCTTATCGGTCAGTAAATCAGTCAGGTGACCTTGCTTCAGCAACTGGGCTACTTCCAACTTCAGGGCAATGCAGTCGTCAGTCCGGTGTCCATGGTCAGCGTGGAACTCGCACCATTTTGATCTATCTCTCTGTTCTGGCGGTGCTCTCATCTTTTCTGGCCACTTGACTCTATTGCCCAATTGCTTGAGGGCCATCACTGCTTCAGCGGGTGAAATGGATAGGTTATACTCCGGCACTTTTGCTCTTTCTCTTGGTCGTGACTCCAAGGTCTGGCTATAACCTCTCCTTCTACTGTCAGATCTCTGAGGTGGTGGGTACGGTTCGGAACGTCGATCATGCGACCTCCTGTCTGATCTGGTATCTCTTCTTGAACTCCTATGAGGCGGAGATCGTTGGTTGTTATTGTACTGATCTTCTTCCCACTTGATTTGTGCCCACGCTTTTGCCAAGACATCTTCCATCGTCTTGCACGGGTGTTTAGTGAGTTCCTTGTAGAGGTCGGAATCATGGAGGAGGCCTTTGCGGAAGGCCGTGATGGCGGTCTGCTGATTGCAGTTCGTTATTGACACTTTCTCTTTGTTGAAGCGTCCGACATAGTCGCGGAGGGGCTCTCCCCTTTGTTGGACTATCACGTACAAGTCCTCCGAAATCTTCTCGAGCTTCCTGCTACTAGCATATTGCTGCACAAACATGTCGGTTAGTTGAGCAAAAGAAGATATAGAATTATTGGGTAAATTAGTATACCACTGGAGGGCCGGTCCTATCAGACTAGAACCGAACCCCTTACACATGCAGGCTTCCCTCGACTCGCGAGGGATGGCCACAGTAAACATTCTCTGTCGGTATTGGGCAATATGGTCGTCTGGATCGGTTGTTCCGTCGAACGGTTTCATGTTGGGGAAGCTGAACTTGGGGGGCATCTCAACCAACGCAATCTCATCGACAAAGGGTGAGTCGGCATAGCAGCTCGCAGCACTCTTCTTGATGGGTGCCGGTACTCCTGGGATCCGTTGGATCATTGCCTCCATCTCGGCCAACTTGAGGGCTAATTCCACGTCCAGGTTTGGTGAGTAGCCAACAGCTGCTGTCTGGACATGAGTGATCGGTTGCTCCAGATGGCTGGCAGTATGGGCCAGACCACATTCAGTTTGAGCGGTTCTGCCTGTTGGTACTGTCGCACCAAACCCGGTTGGAGTCGGCTGATACACGCTTGCAGGTGGCATCTGGCCGGCACCTCCGATGGTTGCATGGCTAACTCCAACTCCAGGTGTTGTTTGAATTGGCTCAATTCCTGTACTGGTTTGTCCTGCCGTTGGGGCAGTCTGTCCGGTTCCGACTGACCTAGTTGCACGTATCATTGTTCGTGGTAGGTCGAGGTCCAAGGGTACTCGATTACCTGTGAGAAAAGAAACACGAGTTCGGTCAGTATTGGTATGGAGTAAACTCTGATTCCTTACCGAACCAGACGGATCTGTCAAGTCAGGATCGTCAGATCCGTCATCATCTTCAACTTGAACGTAATCGTCAAGAGGTTGCATCGGGTTGACCGGAACCCTAAACCGAGATGACGGGGCTGTCTGGATCTGGGATGTTGCCGCTTCAATACGAGTTAGCAGATCAGCATTCTCCTTTTCCAGCCTCTCCCGACTTTCTCGCTCTTTGTTCATCTGCTCCGTCAAGGTCGCGATCTGTGCGGCCAAGTCGGTCTGGACAGTCGAATCGGTCAAGTTGTGTTCGTCACCCATGATAAGTACTCGAAGAGCTTTGTGGTCACGTTGATTCGTTCGATTGCTAGGGCCCCACGGTGGGCGCCAAATTGTAGAGGTAGAATCTACAATTGAGTATAGCTGGTCGGTTTGGTTGATCCAGTCGATTCGGGCACTAGCAATCTGTTATCAACACAACACAAACACGTTAGAGCCCTAAGGGAACACCGGTGGGGGTGTCAGCCGTAGGGCCTCCGACGCTCAAGTTAGTACGGTTATCAAAGAGATTGAATACGAAAGCAAATAATAGTAAATGCAATGGTAAGTCGAGATGGTCGCAGAGGACTGGAGCGTTCGGACGGCGTAGATGGTGTTAGGGAATTCTCGACGGTCGAAGGAAGCCTCTCTGGCTTACTTCGACGGTGGTGGAAATCGAGTGAGTGCAGAAAGTGCGAGAGAGAAGTTGAGAGCGTAGTGGGGGAGTGTGAGAGTGGAATCGATCGTCCCTGGCTTGGCCTACTCGGTCGACTTATATAGGCCGACCTCCCATTAGGGTTTATCTCGGAAGCCTTATCAGTTAGTTTCCGCCTCCCTCGGTCTGTTCTGACTTCTCTGGCCTAGATCGTTCTTTGACTCAGTCTCGACTTAATTGATAAGTCACACATCTTGACTGTGTCGACTGTCACGACTGACACGTCTGACCCCTTGATCCGGATGAGTTGTTTTGGCCCAAAATGTGTAGTTGGGCTATGGGATATATAGAATTGAACCGTGCTGATTGTTTAGTCAGACTTGTTAGGCTTATTGCCTATGTCACTTGGCCGTTCCGGCTGTTAAGTCTGGATTATTGGGCTTATTGCCTATGTAACTTGGCCGTTTCGGCTGTCCAGTTCGACTTGTCGGATTTGTGGGCTATATTAATTTGGGCTTACGAAATTTGCCCACTACAATATTAAAATAAAAAAACTGATAAATAAATGAAAAAACAAAAGAAAAAAAGAGAGAGAAAAAAAAGAATAAAAAAGATTGAAAACCAAAGAAAAACAAAAAAAAAAAACTGGAAAAAAGAACAAAAAATACTGAAAACAAGTAAAAAAAAGAAAAGAGAAAAGGAAAAATAAATGAAATTAACGAAATAAAAAAATTAATGAAAAAGGAAGGAAAAAAACACAACAAATAAACAACAAAGAAACAAAAAGGTTGAGAGAGAGAGTCTTCATAAAGAGAAGGAAGAGAGAGGGATGGAGGGCCATGTGCATAAAAGACAAATTAAGGGTAAACTTGTTCAATTTTGAAAATGTGGGTAAATGAAATGTAAATTAAAAGGGGTGGGTATATTTTGATTTTCTTATTTGAGGTTGTGTATTTGAGGGTTTGCCCCTATTGTATATATATAAATATATACAATTTTTAAAATAATTAAATTCGACATAAAGCAGAATGCTATAATGGCTACATTCAATCCATAGTTCAAACTTTATTTTATTAATAAATAAAATAAAATAAAAATGAACAAAGAGTAATTTCATACTGTATAAGCAAAGGTCAATATTTTAAAGAAATTCTACAACATAAAAATTAGATATGGTTGAATATAAATGAGTTGTTTTGACAACGGATTCACATTTTTATTTTTCAACCCACAAATTTAACAAACAAATTCCAAAATAACTTCAAATTGTCGAGTATAATTTTAAAATTGTTTTGAAATTAGATTCGTGTGCTTTTGTTAGCCTAGCGATAGAGGGTTAATGCTTAGAACTAAAAATTTTGGGTTCGAGTCCTCCGTGGCACACAGGGGCGGATCCAGACCTCGATAGTGGTGGGCTGAAAAATATTTTTTTCGGCACATTAAATTTCATGCATAACCAAAATACTTTGATGATCACATAAATTGTGTGTTACTATTCTAAAACTTCACAAGTATAAAATCATCGGAGCCAAATTTTCATTGTCTTTTTATTTTTTAAAGTTTATTATATATGAAATGTTGCGAATAATGAATTTTAAATTTATTTTCTCTGCAAATATATATAACTGTGGACTATAATTATATAAAAAAAAATCTGTTAATAACAAAAATTTGTGATGCAAATATATAATAGGAGGCCATATATTGTACCATGTCCATAAATTTATGAACTGTAGACTTTATTTGCGATATATTTTTTTAACATGTAATTACACATTTAGTAAATAATATTATTAAAACAATGTATGGTTCAATGAAAACAATAAAATTTATGTATCTATATATAAATATATAAATATTATGAATGCGTTAGTAATTTATTTAGATAATTAGAATATTTTTTATGACAGTGAATCATTAGTATATAATGCCCAATTAATAAATATGTAAATGTAGGATATATTATTAATTAGTCATTTTCAATATTATATTAAGATTTATACTTTTTATCTTCTCAAACTAAAAAAATTAAATAAACTGAAGCTTAGAATGTGGACCTTTAATTTCAAATAATTGGGCTCAACACTTAATAACATTTGTCTTTATTATTTGGGTTGGGCTAAACATTAATTTTTTTGTATGGATATAATGTATATATGGTTAAAAATTTTGGGTTTGCACTGAGCTCCAGTATAGTGCATGCTGTTTAAATTTTAGTTAATTATATTAAAAAAAAATTAGATTGAGTATCTACTCAAATCAAACTTGTAAAAACTCTCCTTTGATGTTTTTTTTTTGCTCCTACTGAAATTGGATAATCTACACGTTGTCGGGTTAGGCAAACGAATCTGGGCTCCCTTTCCAAGGGGCAAATAATTTATGACCCGACCCATTTTTTTACCAGACTTTAAAACCAGCTCTCTCCCCCTCTCTCTCTCTCCCCTTCTCCCTCTCCTCAAGCGCACACAGAACAGAGTCCCTCTTTCTCTACTCGAAGGAACGAAATCATGCTGAAACGGGGAAAATCATCCTTCTTAACCATCGCTGAGAAATGTAAGGTTTGTAATCTCTTCTTCTAATTCACGCTCCATTAACTAGTATCTTCGATTTTGAAGTGTTATTCATTTATAAATTATTTTGGCAGAATATACTGGCTTCCAATTGGCAGGGTACTCTCAACACCGTCAAAGTCGATTCCAATGACAGGTATGCATACCAAACTCAATTATACATACACTTGTCTCTTTTGGTAGTTTTTTTAATGATGTTCATTCCTTCTTGTGTTTAGCAAGGAGGAGATTTACACTTCACGAGTGAAGTATTTTGTGAAGAAGGGAAGGCTGTATGTTTGGGTTCCTGAGAAAGAGTTGCATAATGTGGTAAAGTTTCTTTCACTAAGTGTTGGTGTTGTGGGTGATGGTGATTTTTTCCCCGAAATGTGTTGCTATTGATGTATTCATTGCACATGGAGATCATTGTTTATTATGATGTTTAATTTCCTCTACTAATACCATAAAACAATCGCTTTGGTTACATGTTTGAAAATTGGGAATATTGGAGGATGAAACACTATTTTCGTAGAGGATCTCATCATCATAATTGAGGTTAATGTAGGTCTCTCTGGATACTGAGCGTTGTTTTCTAAGATATGTTACTTTAACTTACTTAGAAAAGCTGAAAATTATCCGAGGCAGCCGACATATGTGGCCTCAGACATGTTATGCATCTTAAAGAGACGATGCTTAAAACTTCTAGAATATTTCACAATTAGCTTATATTCATTGAGCTTAGTTTTAGATGAGTAGAAAGTTAGTTCACCTCTAAAATCCAGCATATTAGCACACACACATCTTAAGAGAGGATGCATAATATTTCTAGAATAAGTGACCTAGAGCTAGAATAATCCATCACTGCTGAGGGTTTTTTACAAGGGGAAAATGATAAAACTTGATATTAGTAGAAAGCTGACAACAGACATGAATGAAAGAGAACTATGTACTTCTATGCCCGGTACATGCCACTTTTCCATGTCGTTGTGAAATTCCAGGCATAGCAATTGGAATCAAGCAAAACGTGGATAGTGGCAGAGACAAACCTTGATGGTTAAGAACATCATTTGTGCGCATATTTAATCCTTTTCTGACAGCTTTAACTATAATCGGCATGCATAGGTTATACCGTTATATACAGTTTAGCATTTTAACTAACATAATTTTAAATAACTTATAAATTGGTTGGATTAAATATATTCAATAAACTTTCTTCTCATTTCAACCATGACTTCCTTCTCCAGTCTCTAGAGGCTGGGTGTTGAAATTTGGTTGGAGCTGATTCAAGGTAGTGGGGTGGATTTGCTGTTTTTCAGCACCCAGTACGGCTATAATATTTCTTTATTGATCTTGTATCTACCGATCTGGACACTTTATTTGCTAATCCAACTGCCGTAGTTGTACTTAGAGTTTGCGATATGAGCTTATACTTCCACATTGGTCATAATCACAAGCTGTCTTATTCAATTACTTAATTACTTGCCCAATAAATATTACGATCTCCTTTAACAATAAGTTGGATTGAGTTTAAGTCCCAACACAATTACCTCAAAGACACGAAACAATATCCAAGCACAAAAATTTGGTGCGTACTCATTCACAACTAATAATTAAAAATATTATGATTATTATTGTTGCTCTTCAAGAACTACGGATAAGAGTTTTAGGAGGACTAGTGATGGGGCTGGACACACTGTTAAGAGTGGAATTTTGTTTGTAAGATAAGCAAGAACAAGAACACACAATCGGCCTCAGCCGCCAGCCTCCAGGCTAATCTAATTCTCCAATAATTTTATTAATGAAAGAATCCCTATTTAAACTAAACACCCTAGGGTTGGTTCGACTCTCTTATGCGATACGGGAAAGAACCAACAAAGAAAACCCGTAAAGGAGCTTATAATTTGCTCGACCCAATAATAATACAATTTAATCCAATACTAATAACTAAACCCTAAAACTACATAATAATAATAATTCCACAAGCACAGCCCACGAACGTGAGCTTCCACCCCAACCTCACGCCTCAGGCCTTCTTCTCTGATATACAATTAATGGCTTAGGCCCATGCAGCCCATGCAAAGCCTGCTCTCGACTCTCTTCCACATCTTCTCCTTCTCCCTCGCGTTCCCGCTCCATATCACACACATATCAAGTAGCAAGGCTATGCTAATTGACATGATTGAGACACAAGCTCTATGGTCTTCTTAGAAAAGAACTGGTGGCTCCACTCATGCTACTAGTGGGAGCGAGAGTAACTGTATCCATTTCTCATGCACTTGAAGTGTCGAGAGAGTCCCACATATGCAGTCTTAACTAGTTCTATAACTTCATGTATGGAGGAAGAAGATTTTTATTGGATATGGGGGTATTGGCTATGAGGCCATGAAATCAAATGAGAGGATGTTTTTCTTATGTAAAATACTGTGGTGATTGTACCAACAAATCTTGTCAGGTTAACAAAAAATATTGTGTCGTTTAATGTTCTATCTTGATATACAAAATTTTGTGTAAGTTAATGGAAGTTTACATGTGATTTGCTAGTGATAGGCTAAATGCTAGATCTTCAGTGTTATTGCAACTTGTAAGTTTAGAGGTTGTATTTGTGTTATCTGGAAGCCAGACTTGATTCAAGCCAAGGATAAGGACTGCCATCATCTAAGTTTTGTATCTTCTTGCAAGTATCAAGTTGGTTACGATAGTAATAATTAATAGAGGACCCAATTAGTTGCTTTATTGCTATTCTGTCCTTTCTCATTGACTTTTTCTCGTACAGAACACTATGATCGATGAACGTGGCTCTTTTGCTGTCAGCAGTCCCTTTCCAGGATCACTAGCAAGCATTCTGAAGTCAATTAATAAGGTGTGATTTTGGTACCTTTTTTCTTGCTCAGTACTTTGAGTTTCACAGGAAAGCTCTTCCTTATTCTCCCTCAGTTGTGTGCTCGGCAGTTAATCTGCTCGGTTCACCCGTCAGCTATTCAACGTCCTTGCTTATTCTATGAAAAAAGGAAATACGAAGAGGACATGCTAACATGTTAGGTTTTTCTGTACAATATGTTTGGTATAAGTTTGCCTTCTTGCAGTTGCAAAGCCTACAGTATAGTTATAATTTGCATCAAAGGATCCCGAGATATTTATTGCTTCATTTCATGCAGTTACCAGCTCGGATTGCTCTGGTTGGTGATGCTCTCGTCCTTGAAGATGAAAAGGTGTACTACAGATATCATTGTTTATGTATGTTGTTAATGTTTTAATTGAACTTTGTACACTTGATGTTGAGATCTAATATTGTTTGACTATGGGCTTCCTGACTCGAAATTTTTGCCTAGTTTGTAGTTTCATTGAATTGAAATGCTATCTTGGCATTTGTTTGAGCGAACTTTTTGCCTGGGATGTACTTTCCATTGAATTGAAATGCTATCTCGATTTTTTTGAGCAACCAATCATATTAATCAGCCACTGTGATTTTGTCTTTTAGACCAAGTACTAATTGTTTCAGCAGCCTATGTAGAATATGTGATCTGATGACGGTTATCTTTTGTTCATTAGAATATCCATTCTATGGCTACACAGTATAAGTATGAATAAGCTACTATTTATAAGAAAAAGAGTATTTCCTGCTAGGCTGAAACACGAATCATATTTATAAATTCCGTGTTCTCCTCCAGCATATACACACTGTGTTTATGTTGTATGCTGAATAGAATCATAGGTGTTCCATCCTGGATATTTTTCAGTGCGTTTGATGTCCTGCAAGGCTGCAATTATGCTTCTTTGTACTCCTCTGTAATATGCAGTCATCAGAATGACTGGCTCGTGGACTAAAAATAGTATATCCATATTTTCATTTTACAATGTTACAGGCTGAGTTAGCATCTAAAAGCCTAAGGGAAACCCTGTTAGCAGATCAGAAGGCTGTTGAGGAGTTGAGCTATTCAGTTTCTGGAATATTGAGTTCATCCCATCTTGAGTCCACTTCCCGAATTGCAAATCTCCAGGAACTATTCCAAGGCAATGTACAATACAATATCTACAAGTTTATTGTAAGGTTAGAATCTTCAGAACACCCTTCCAAATTCTTTTCTAGAATGGCATTGTGTGTACTCATGTAAAGGAAGTTAAGGAACTATTATTTGTATGTTGGATCTGACTTGGATACTACACAAGGATGCAATAGATCTCAAGTTTGAATGGAGGGAAGTTAATAGGACAACTTTTCAATGATGGAATTCGATGTTGGTGTTCGTTGATGATGAGTAGCGTATATTCATATGATGGACTGGACATATTGGTAGAAAGAACAATTTGCATTGCTGAGAGCTGTGCCATCAACACAATATATCTCTACAAAATATCGAAATTCATAAGAGCAAATATATATGTGTATATGCGGACAATTGATGCCCTTTAAATCATGCAGGTCATGCATGTATATTGACACCAATGCGCAAATTCATGAAGTAAAAGTTGAAGAGATAGAAAAGTCTAAGGCAGATCGTTTAGGTAGGACACATTTCTTTCTGAACAGATCATCATTGTATTAATCTTATTTTATAAGTGAACCCTTAATATATTTTCTTTATATCTACCTTGTGACTTTAGCATCTTACATCTTTGTTGTCTAGCTCAATTTTCAATGAGCCTCATTGATGGAATTAATCAAAGTGAAACGAGGCGTCGAGCTCTTAATCTTTTCTGCATCACTTTCCTAAATGAAAATGCAAAGGTAAGACTTCCCGACTTCAATTTCCTACTTTTCATAATGATGAGGCAATGTAATTATTCCGCACACAGACACAATTGAAGAGGCAATACTGCAGTAAGGCTAATTATTATATTAGCTAATGGGTATAACATTATCTGTTCTTCAATAAGGAATTCCACAATTGGTATTACTTTTTGTATGCATACATTTGGTATTATTATTTTTGTATGAACTAATTAATTGCTGGTATATGTATATATTACTGCTTCTGAATCAGTAAAGCTTCAAATTCATTCTACATTATGATGTTGATATCCTGTTGCAACTTGAAATTGATATGCAGAATCTGTTTTGCTGAAGCTTCAGTAAATTGGTGACATCTCTTCTATACTTGTTTGTTGACTTACTCTTTACATTGTATGATTGTATATGGAATATATTAGCTTGAATGCATAAGGTGATCTCTGTATACATATTTAGAATGATCCTCAGGAAACCCTCTTAATTATTCCGTAATGCACTGCACCATTCAAGGAGATATTATTTGATATAAATCAGTGTTGCATTAAGATATTAGTTTATGTAATAAAACTCTTCCTTGATTTGGAGGTGATATGATTGCATATCCTCAGCACTAGAGAAAGATGTTTCCGAGCAGGAATAGATTTGCTTTTAGAGCAAAAACTTCATCGCTTTGTGAAACATGAGATTATATGCCTTTAAATGGTAGCTAGATCAAGAATTTGAAAGCATTATCAGCAATGTATATTAGGGCCGTAGTTTCTTTTTGGGTATATGCAAATTGTCTTTCTTTTCTAGATTCATGGAAGTTTTATTCAAACACTCTGCTGCAATTTGCAGCTCCATCCCTCCTCTCATACAGTGATATGCTGACTAATGATTTTCATGAAGGATGCTTTCATTCTATCAATAGATGCGAAGGGGTTTGATGTGCTTGCTAAAGTTATCGGCTCAGTCAATGATGATGGGTCCCACGAATACCAGTGGAAGGAGTTGAGATTTGCATTCAAAAATGTGGCACCTGATGTTGAGACGTTCTGTCAACGACTGCTTGAAATGGAAGAGGAAGCGCTAAACAAAATCTCAAGCGCCGCTGGATTATGAAAATAGAAGAATTGGATGTCAATAAGATTTTGATCTCAATTGGAAGTTGAAGCAAAAGGAGTGCATGATTTTGTTCGTTTCTCTGCTCGAGTTTGAAGTTCAATCGCGAAGTTGGGGCCGGGTTGACTCAGCATGTTGCATCAACAGCTCTTTGAGAGGTGAAATTTGCATATTTATTTGTATTTCTTTTGAACTTGCATCAGTTTTTCTGCATTTTGCAGGCAGCATAAAGGTTAAGAGTTTGTTTTTCTTTTGAAATGGTAATCATTTTCTTTGAGAAAGATATGTATGCCACATATTTGGAGTTATCTGTATTGGTTTCAAGTTACTTCTATAGATATGACAACCTAAATTTATGAATTTGTTACTGGATTGGAGTTATTTATGCTATTATTCCTACTAATTTTGAAGAATATAGATAAAAATCAGTATGCGAGTCAGTTTCCCTCCGGACTCGCTCTGCGTGGGAGAGCCCCAAGGCTGGCCCCTATGTGTGAGCCGGCCCAGTGGTATATCGGTAAATTTTCATTTGTTCTTTTACTTTATTCTTTTCTATTTTTTGTTTTTTCAAATTTTCACATACAATTTTACACAATTCTATCTGACCTTTTTGTATGTTGACGCATTTTATACTGATCTACACAATATGAATTCTTGGACGCATTGAGTAGATCATTATACGTTTTAATTATTTATTTTCAATCATAATTTTCAAGTACAATTGTTTAATTAATGTATTTTTTTTTTATTTGAAGTAAGTTTAAAATTTCTATAATCAAATATTTTAATTGTACACAAAAATAATAATTATGATAAAAAATGATAGAACGGAAATCATAATAGAAAATATAGGGAGCATATGCTTACCATTGTGGGCAATTTAGGGTGGTGCTTTCTCAAACCCTGAGCTCATAAAATAGTGGAGTTTGTCTTATGTTTGAGGTTCTACATTATGGATGATTTAACAAATGTTGATTAATTATGATTAGTTAAGAACTTATGCACTTCTCTATTTATTTGAATCATGCTGACTTTTTGTTGTGCTCTCATAGAAAAAATTGTTAGTTTCCAATTATCATGATTAGTAATTATACTGTTGGTCATAAAAGGAGTAAAACTTCAAAAGTTAGGCAAACATTCATGATGTGTGCTTTTTAGCATCATGGAGTGGCTTTCCATATGAAGAAAAAGTAGATATTATTTTGAAGCTTCGTAAATGAGTATTACTATTAGATGTACATGATTCTGTGGGCACCGCTCAAAATTTGAAATTTGTGATTTTGATAGGCGCCTATATGGAGCTGCAGGGGTGCCTACGAAAATAACTTTGAAAATTTTCGTAGGCACAATTTTTTTATTTTTTTATTTTGTAATTTTTTTTTCAACAATAATTTTTTGAAAATGTGAATTTTATTCAATTGAAATCGGTGCCCCATGTTGGATTATTTGAGGGATAATTTTATACATAGTCTCCATTTTACTATTCATAGCCTCCTTAATTAAAAAATAATAATTAAATTATTAATGTATTCACTATTATATCCTTAATTATAGTCCCTAATTAAATTCTTAATTTTTTAAATATTCACATCTATAACCCTAAATTTGAAAACATTGAACACGAGTTTAGAAACATAACCCCAAAATCTATATTAGGGGGTGTATTCAATTGAGATTTAGTTGGATTTTTTTGGACTTTAAAAAGTATGTGGATTTAAAAAATCTATAGACTTCATGCAGAGTTTGACTGACTTTTTTATGGATTTAATAGATTTCATGCAGAGTTTGACTGATTTTTTTATGAATTTATATAGATTTTCATGGACTTGACAAGATTGTGTAATATATATATATTTTTTATTGATTTACATGGTATTTACATAGACTCTAGCGCTAGACTGTTGATGCAAGTGTATGAAACACATTCGTATATAAAATAAATTTATTCAAATTGCTTAGATAAAATACCAAAAGTACATTAGTTCCAAAAAAATTGTATAGTATTATTCATCATTATTATTCTCATCTTCATTTACATCACCGTTATATTCCGGCCTCATGACGTCGTTGTAGGAGGAGAGACCGAACTTGAGAATTTGGACATAGTGTTGTTTTAGCTCCGCCATATATAATTGAAGGGGAGTGGATCCTCTGCTGTGCTCATAAACAGTAGAGGGTGTTGTGCCCATTTCAAGCACAAAGTGATGCTATTTTCATTTATTTATTTATTTAAGAATTAATTAATCAATATTCTATATTTTACATGTATTTATTGGGTTTTAAATTATTTATTTTTGTCAATAGACTTTTATAGGTAATCATTTGTTTTAAACTTTTAAGTTTAATTATTCATCATTAGGTTTATATACTTTTAAACTTAACCCAAATATTTACTTACGATTAATAATTTTATAATTGTAAATTTTAGCATAATTAAATATATAAAAAAAATGGGAAAAAAAGAAGCTCAAAGTGTATTTGTGCTTGAAATGGGATTGCACCTTGTGTTGTGTTTATGTGCACAAGAGGTGATCCTTGCCCGAGCATAAGTTGAGCTTCTTGAATGGAGGAGAATGTAGTAGATATGGTGGGAATTGTTGTAGTAGATGGAGTGAAATGGATTGAAGAACAAATGTTTAATTTTTTTTTCTTCCGGGGGTTTAATTGTTTTGGTCTCATGGATTTTAAAAATCTCTTGTTTTGAGAAGAGATTTTGGAGAGTGAGATTTGTATATATTTTTGAAAGAGAATCAATTAAAATCCATGGAGTATTAAAGTTCATAGATTGTTGAATACCTAAAGATTTTTAAGACTTTTTAAAATCTATATTGAATATCTTAGGATTTTTAATGACTTTTAAAAATCTATATTGAATATCTCAGGATTTTTAATGACTTTAAAAAATCCGAATTGAATACACCCAGATTTTGAAAGTCCGAAAAAATCCTACACAATTTAAAATCAATACACCCCTTAATTTAAGAAAGTAGGATAGTTTCCTAAGTCTACTTTCCCGCCTAAAACCTCATTATTTGAGCAAACACAATAGCTAGAAATTCCCTTTCCGTTATTGTGTAGTTCCTTTGAGCCCCATCCAATATCCTACTTGCATAATGAATTACTCGGAACACAATCTCCCTTATTTGCCGCAATACTACTCCCAAAGCCCAATCACTTGCATCACATTTCAAAATGAAAGAATCACTCCAATTTGGCTTGATTAGAATGGGAGTAGAGATGAGGGCTTTCTTCAATGTTTCAAAAGCTTCCAAGCACTTATCATCAAAGACAAACTGCACATCCTTTTGCAAAAGAGAACAAAGTGGCTTTGTGATCTTCGAGAAACTTTTATGAATCTTCTATAGTACCCCGCATGCCCATGGAAACTCCGAATTGATTTCACATTTGTTGGGGTGGAAGCTTCTCAATAGCAATGATCTTGGCTCTATCAACTTTCAAACCGGCACTAGAAACCTTGTGCCCAAGCACAATCTCATCCTTAACCATAAAGTGACACTTCTCCTAATTTAGAACAAAATAAGTGTCCTTACATCTTTGCAAGACCTTTGTAAGATTATCTAAACATGCATCAAAGCTCTTTCCAAAAATGGAGAAGTTATCCATGAACACCTCCATTATGTTCTCAATCAAACCACTAAAGATGGATATCATGCACCTTTGAAAAGTAACGGAGCATTACACAAACCGAATGTCATCCTTCTATAAGCAAACACTCCATAAGGGCATGTGAATGCCGTTTTGTGTTGATTCTCCAGAGCTATCACAATTTGGTTATATCCTGAATAACCATCAATGAAGCAATAATATTTATAGCCCGCCAAACGATCCAACATTTGATCTATAAATGGCAAAGGGAAGTGATCCTTCCTTGTTGTCGCATTCAAGGCTCTATAATCAATGTAAACTCGATAACCGGTGGCAACTCTAGTAGCTATAACCTCATCTTGCTCATTCTTAACCACGGTCATCCCCCCCTTTTCTTCGAAACTACTTGAGTATGGCTCACCTATTCACTATCCGAGATGGCATAAATCATGCCGGCATCAAGCAACTTCAACACTTCCTTTCTAACCACTTCTTGCAAAACTGGATTCAACCTCCTTTGAGGTTGCACCTTAGGACGAGACCCCTCTTCCAACAAAATACGATGCATGCATATAGAGGGGCTAATCCCCTTGATATCATCAATAGACCAACCAATCACACATTTAAACTTTTTAAGGACCCTCAACAACTTGTCCAATTCGGACTCTGACAAGTGTTGTGACATTATAACAGGAAAAGAGTCATTATCACCAAGAAAGGCATACCTTAGATGATCGGAGAAAGGTTTCAACTCTAGAGTAGTGCTTGAATGAGATTCATCCTTGGTTTAACTTCCATTTTCTCCAGGTTGGTTGATATCAAGGTAATGCACCTCTTTCATTGGTGAACCTTGGATTGAATCCATGAAAGCAATCGACTCCAAAAGTTCATCACAAGCATCATCCAAATCGGAATATGAGTATAGAGAGTTGGAGATGGTATGCTCAATAGAATCCTTTGCCATAGATGTAGGCAAAGTCTTGATTGACTTACACTCCTCATAGCTTCGTTCGTCGCCTTTCTTCATAGCATCAAAGGTTGAAAGAGTGAGGGTTTCTTCATTTACTCTAAATGTGAGATTTCCATCTTGTACATCAATGAGAGCTCGACTGGTTGCAAGAAATTGTCATCCAAGGATGAGTGGCATATCCTTGTCCTTCGGCATATCCAATATCATGAAATTCGGAAAAATAAATTCCTCAACTTTCACCAAAACATCTTCAACAACCCCTTGGGCATAAGAAATCGACCTATCGGCCATTTGAAGACAAATAAAATTAGGTTTGATCTCTCCAATATCCAATATCCAAAAAATAGGCAATGGCATCAAATTAATGTTAGCACCAAGATCACACAAGACTCACCAAACCTTTACCCACCAACCACACAAGCTATAGTGAAACTTCCCGGATCCTTTTGCTTTAAAGGTATGTTCCTTTGAATCACCGCACTAACTTCCTTCGTTAGACTAATTGTTTCAATTGATCCAAACTTTTTCTTGTTAGCTACGGCATCCTTTAGAAACTTCACATAGCCCGGCATATCTCTAAGTGCATCAAACAAGGGAATATTGATTTGTATCTTGTTGAAAATATCTAAAAACCTTTTCATCTTCTCATCCACCTTGGGCTTTGCTAGACGATTAGGGAATGGAGCCTTTGTGATCACATCCTTGGTGGGAAGAGGGGCCTTAACTAACACTTCCTTTGGAACCTCTTTTTGAAGAATTTAGTTCCTTGATTCCTCCTCTCGAGTTGGAGGCTCTTCATAGGGTATTTCTTCAACAAGAACTTCCTCTTTTTTACTTCTGGATGTGGCTTGATTCTCATAGGCTCTTCCACTCCTCAATGTGATAGCATTGCATCCCTTGGATTCATCTCTGTATTGCTTGGGAATTTGCCCGGTGTGTGTTGAGTGGTAGCTTGGTTAGCTATTTGGCTAATTTGGTCTTCCATCATCTTGACTTTCTTTGACAAAGAAGTGAGTGAATTCTCCAATGCATTGACTTTTTGGCCGGTTTGAGTGATAAATGAGCTTTGTTGATTGGTCATTTGTTGCATGATTTGCTCAATAGAAGGAGATATTTTCTTAGGTTCTTCAATCACCCCTTGAGAGACGGAGAATCTGGGAGGTGGAAATTGAGCGTTGTTAGGATTTCCATAGGAAAGGTTGGGATGAGTTCAGTTCTTGGGATTGTAGGCTTGATAACCTCCTTGATGACCATAAAAGTTGTCTCCTTGTGGCTTCCCTTGAAACCCCCTTGATAATTTCCTTGAAATCCTCCTTGAGGTCCTTGAAAACTTTGCTTGTTGAAGTTTCCATAAGGCCTTTGTTTCAGGTAGCTCACATCTTCACTCCCATTGTACTCTTCACTATCTTGAGCTTGAACCACTTGAAACCTCTTTCTTTGATCTCCTTTCTTCTTCGAATTCCCTCTTAAGAATGGTGTATTGAGAGGCCAACTCATCATATTTCTTATCTAAGATCGAATTCACTCTCTTTGTAGGGCCCCTTTACATTGGCCATTGATAACTATTGGCTGCCATCTCCTCTATGATCCTCAAAGCTTTTTTAGCATTCTCGTTCACAAGAAAACCACCGAAAGTCTCATCAACTAAGCTCCTTGTGTGGGGAGAGAGACCACTATAGAAATTCACAATTTGTTGCGCCTCACTAAAACCGTGTTGAGGGCATTTGCGTAGAAAATCCCTATACCTTACCCAAGCCTCAAATAATGACTCATCACCATGTTGGGAAAAGTGAGAAATTTCCGAGATAAGCTTTTGGGCCTTTGAAGGAGGGAAGTATTTAGTAAAGAAGGCTTTGCATAACTTCTCCCATGTAGTGATCTCGCTCTTATCAAGGTTCTTAAACCACTCTTTGGCTCGATCCCTCAAAGAAAAGTTGAAGAGCTTCATCCTAATTGCATCCTCCGGTACTCCATTATGCTTCACTGTATCACATATCTCCAAGAAAGTGCTCAAGTGAGCATTAGGGTCTTCATGAGGCTTCCCTCCGAATTGTTCCGATTGAACCATTTGGATAAGGCCGGTCCTTATCTCAAAATTGTTTGCATTGACTTGAGGTCCCCATCCTCCTTCTTGGAATTGTTGGATCGGAGCCTCAAACATTTCGTTTAGTGGCGGTAGAGGCTCCTCATTTCCTCTTCGTTCATGCTCATCAAGCCTTGCCCTCATATCCTCAAATTCCTTCATTAGAGCTTCAATATTTGGTATGTTAGCTTCCATTCTTTGATCTTCAACAAGATTCCTTCTTCTATGCCTTCTTTCAAACTCTAAGATCAAGGGTTGAACAAGTCTTCCCTTGGACCTTGTGTGCATAAACCTACAAACAAAAATCAAAAGAAACAAATGCTTGAATTAGCAACTTAATAACCAAATCAACTATTGAAATTCAAACTAAACATTCCCCGACAACGCGCCAAAAATTTGATCGCTCTACTTTTTAGGGTAGAGAGATGCAATGATAATCGATTGAGTATAATCGAATCGAATCCCCAAGGAATGTTATGGCGTGAGAATTTCAACTAGTAATCTAGCTATCTAATCACTATCCAAGCTACCAACTAACATGTTTTTATGTTTTTGATTAACTAAGGAAAAAAGAAAGTAATTAACAAACTTAAAATTCAACTAAGCAAGCAACAAGTAATCAAATGATAAAAACTCATTAGGAAATGAAAGTGATTCCAACTATACTTCGATTAGGCTTAAGTGATGGGCGATTAGGACTCTAATTTGAACTAACCATTTTAATCTAACTTCATGTGGGAAACCTCCTAACTATGATTCATTCAACTCTCATTGCAATAAAATCAAGTAGATTAATGAAAGGCCTAATTCCTACTAAGACATCAAGCAATTCATTAACTCCCAATAACACATTGAGTTCTTTAACCCTACTATCTATAGCATGCAAATCTCTTGTTTCCTAGCATCTAATCTAAACCTCCTAAGCATTAGATCAAACACTTGATATGCAACTATGGTGATCAAGCATAATTACATAATAAAACATAGCCCCAAGAGAGATAACATGAAATTAAAAGGTAAATTCACAATTAAAGTCTAAACCCATCACCTAATCCTAATCTACATATAATTGGAATCACAAAGGAAAATTAGCTAGACATGATTAAGGAAAATAAACCATGAGAAATGAATGAAACCATAATCAAAAGATAGAGAATTAAAAATGGAACAAAGTAGTGGAAGGATCTTCAAATCTTCAAAGTAAATCTTCAACAATTCATCAAAATACCAAAGTAGAAAGAGGGAAATGTAATTAGGGTTCTAGGAATGTGTTCAAGTGTAAAAGATACCCAATTGGGGAAGATTTAGGGGTTAAATACATAAAAAATAGGTTTGGAGACGAGTTGGACCGAGTTTTGTCGGTCCAAACTCGGTCCTTAAGTGATGTAAGGCGGAGACACGGCGGTTGTTTAGTGTGTTTTTGTGTGTTTTTATATCTTTTGTGTGAGTTCGTTTTCATCTACTTTGTTCGCTTTTCTTGTTTGTTTTTATGTGTTTTAGGTAAGTTGGAGTCGTATGGTAAAATGAGTGTTCGAACAAGGAAAATATGCAAGAAACGAGAGGAATAGAAGCATCAAGAAAGAGATCAAGGAAGAGGAAGGGCAGCCGAGAGTCCGCGACCGCGAGCACCTTCGCGGCCGCGAGGATGGACAGGATCGGACCCCTCACGGCCGTGAGTGAGTCCGCGATCGCGAATCCCGGCGGATTTCTATGATTTTGTTTCCTAGTTTACCTAGGATTTTTCCATCTATAAATATGTAATAGCTTTAGACAAAAAATACTTTTGGGATACATTATTCTCTCTTTAGTTTTTAGTTCTAAAACACTTGAGGTTTAGTTTAGATATTGCTTTGAAGATTATAGCTTTTGCATTTAAGATTTAATTCAAGTTCTTCGTTCTTTCTTTCGTCTTCGATTCGTAAGTTAATTTTGTGTTCTTAGATTAGTTTTACTTGCTTTGATTATTGCTTAACTTAGTTTAAATTAGTTTTCTAGATTTAGTTTAATTGCTTTCAAGTTATTTAGATTCGTTTTAATTCCAAGCATGTAGGTAAATTAATTGTTTTCTCTCGTTTAGATTTAATTGCTTCCTTTATGGCTTTCTTTTCAATTCATGCCTAGATAGATTTATTGCTTTTCTCTTAGTTTAATTCTTTCTCCCGTGTGGCAGACGGGAGTTCTTTTATTTGCTCTTAATTACTTTCTTTTATTTTAAGTCTAGGTTAGATTTAGTTAGATTTATTTGCTTTCTTTTAATTAAGTCTAGGATTTAATAATTAAACTAAAAACCCCTAAATATTTATTTGCTTTCGTAGAGTGTTTAGCGCATGTGTTCATACGATAAATCACCCTAGTAAGCTTTCCTTGAGATTCGACATTTGAGTTAGACTTACTAGTTCTACGATAGGCCTAGTTCTATTGCTAGCATTTTTAGGTGAAACAGCGGTCTGGGAGACTGCTGGCTGTCTGGCAAACCGCCGGCCCTGACCGCCATCTATCCTGTAATATGGTGCGGCAGTTTGGCGGTTTGAGGGGAGATCACGGCGGTCTGGCAGACCGCCGGTCTTCCTTCTTTGACCGGTTCAACCCTTCTTTCTTCCTTCTTTCGGTTTTCTCATTCCTTCAACCGAACCGACTTTCCAACTCAAATTCCACCTTCTTAAAAGCTTGTTTCTTCCTCGTTTCCGGCCCTCGATCCTTAGCTACTTGAATGCTCTTCCAAATTCCTACAAAAATAGATAAAAAAACCGAAAGAAAACAAGAAAAGTATAGAATATGCTGCAAGTTAAAAACCCTAGCAATTCTAGCATTTAAACACCAAGTTCAATCCTTAAACACATATGAAATACACTCGACATGCACATAAAATATGTGTTAATCAAAATCCCACTCCTTTAATACATAAAGATATCGCAAATATACAAACTAACAAACAAAAGACATAATTAAGTAAAAGTAACTAAAATAACAAATAAACTAATAAATGGATAATCGTAATCATTCTTCATCATTATCCTCTACATCGAAACGATTTGTCCTCGAATTGGATGCAACTTCATCTCCAAATAAATTATCACTTGCAAAAGACATCAGAAACTCAAAGTGCATGTCGCGATAACGAACATCAGCAGTTGCTTTGTATTTAATATTAATCATTTCACAAATAATACCAACTGATTTGAACATGAAAATGAACAGATCTCCATCCACAATCACAGTATAACTTCCAGGAAGCCTTCCCAGAAGCCACTGACGATATACCACCACCAAAGATAGCTTGTCCACAATATTGACAACAACAATATGTGCATAAAAACTTGAATATTTCACGCCAAAATGAAAAATCTTACAACTACTACTGCGTTGGACTCGCGCTGCACCATTGCAGCTTGTCCAACATCAAGCAAAACTTTCTCATCTAACAGATCAGATTCTTATGGGTACTCGTCATAAATTGGAGGACCCAGATTGTCCTAAATTGTATCCTCCTCCAAAATAGTGTTGGGGTTGATATACTGTAAAATATTCTTTATGCTTGTATTATTAACAATTTCTTCCTATTTTGGAAATAAATACATTGTCATATGATTTGCATATTAATCATGTTATGGTTATGCAAATAAATATCCGGTACTATATATTATAGATAATATGGTGTGGGTGGTCACACGGAAGATCATATTATCACATTCTTATATAGTTAAATGGTGTTTGCAACCTAAAGTAATCTTGGATAAATTACTTATTAAGGTTGTAGTATAATGCTTGATATTAGTTGGTTTTGGCTATTAGCTTATACTGGTGCATCCACAGTTGCATTGAACAGGATCGCGGTGAGATAAATCTTTTTATACTGACTTAATAAAGGATGACGTCTCGGACGATTATTATTTCTTAATTCTAATTGTTATAATATTCAATTATATATTTATAATTATTATTACTTTGATTTATCATGAGTGAGAGTTATTGCAACTCAAATATTCTCTGTATTTTGGGTAATAATATTATAAGTATTGATCACTACTTTTTGTAGCAATGCAATTATAATCGAAATAGATATTTCAAGTCAAACCTCAAGGATTGTAAGATGAAAGAGTTCTAAGTAGTAATTTGACAACTATCCTACTATCCAAGCTACACAACTAGCATATTATTATATTTTCATTATCAACTAGGCAAATCAATTAAACTAAGTAGCTAAGAGTAAATGATCTCAAAAACGTATGTAAAATTAATAGACAGAAATAGGTTCCAAATATAATCCAATATTCACTAGAGACATAGGCTTTGGGATTTGCAATGATTAACCAAATTTAATCTAGATCAAGGGGGAGTTCTTCATAAAATATACACTAACTCTTTTCTCAAAGTAGCAATGTAAGTTGATCAACCTATGACATCTATCTCCGACTAGGACTCAAGATGCATAGATTAACTCCAAATGGCACAAATAATATCTAGAACCTCCTATTAGCATGAATTTCTAATATGGTGTGAATTTGATGCCAAGTGCTATGAATTAAAGCCTACTAAGCATTTAATCAAACACCTTGTATGCACTCATAATGGCCAATTACTCATGCAATGTAAATCAAAACCCAAATCACAAGACCCATGAAATAGAAGGCTAATCCCTATACAATACCCAAAAACCTATGAATCTAGATCATGTCTTCATATATTTGAAACCATAAAATATTTAGCTAGACATAATTAAAGCAAAGCCACCATGGAAATGAAGGAAAAACATTAAATAAAGAAACTAGAATGAAATTAGAGTAGAAATAATGGAACAATTCTTCAATATCCAAGCTAAATCTTCATCAACAAGCAAACTCCCAAAGTAGAAAGGTGGAAAATAAAAGTAGGGTTCTAGAGTGAATTATGGGGAGATATTTCTCCAAAATGAGCTAAATAAATCTACATATAGTCTAACACCCAAAAGCCATAAACATTTCCAAAATAAAAACTTAAAATCATGTTTCCTATTGGCAAAGGATGGAATGGCGATTAAACCATCATTTAATCGCCATTTTTCTTCCTCATGTTGACTACTTTTCGGCGCCTCATATAAAAGAAATGGCAGGCGCCCTTTTTCCTCTCAATTTCAAGCCATTTTCGGTGGTCAACTATGTTGACCGCTATTTCCGATATTTCTTCATTTCGTCTTTTGTGCTCGACTCTTTCTCTTTCATTTCTTAACTTTCCTCAATCCTCCTCTCATTCCTTGGCTTTCTAACTTAATCCCCTAATTATGATCTTTACCAATTGAGCATCTAAACCTACAAAAACCAACGAAATCGAGAGAAAACGAAAAAAATACACAATTCTAACAAATTACGAGAAACACTCGAATCACCAACATAATCACACAAAAATGACACAAACTCGACTCAAAAATGCTATCGAAATTACACTAAAATATGTGTTTATCAACTCCCTCAAACTTAAGCCATTGTTCGTTCTTGAATAATGAGAAGAACAAAATAAGCAATAAACACGTATGGGTGTACAAGTGAGATCAATTATGCCTCAGAAATTCCATTCAAAAATCATTTTCTTTCATTTGAAATTTTTCAAGACATGTCAAACATACTCTCCATCTCATCACATAAATCAATAGCAAGAAAACCTCCGTCAATATATCAAGCAAATGAACCTCATAGGAAGTGTATCACTCATCACTCAAATATATAAAGATAACACTCGAAAAATCAATGCAATGCAACTCATTTACCATAAGCTTGCCTCTCGTCTACCATGTTCATCGCTTAAGCATGTGCAAAGGAACTAGAATCAAAAAGGTCTTTTGTTAAGCTTGTAATGTTGGCACATTGGTTAAGGGAAATTTAGGCTAAGTTAGGGTAAGTAACTTTAATTTTCATTCAAGCAAATCACCTTATATCTTCCTCAATCGAAGAATGAAATCTTCATCTTCTTCCTTAATGAAACATCCCCAAACATTCATCACACCTTCACATTATGCAAGTAAGCTCAAGATGTACACATGTAAGCTCAAAAAGTAGTGTTCTCTTATGCTCCTCTAATTTTTCTAACAACGCTATTTCTTTTTCTTTTCTCGATTTTTTTTTCTCTCTTTTTTTTTTCCAATGGTTTTTTCTTTTATTCTCAAGAGCTTATGAGAACCACTACATTCCACTTGCTTTTTTTTTTCCACCTTTTCTTTCTACAAATCACCTAAAACACCAACAACTAACCTCTTCATCATTTTCAATAAACATCAAGATTCACAACAAGTATCCCTTAACCACCTTCACCCCCTATCATCCGGTTTAGAAATGAAAGGTTTAAAAGCTCAATGACCCAGCAAGGGATTATGTTCAAAAGGGTTAGTGTTTGGGAAAGATGTGGCTAACAAATGAGGGCCTAAGATCATTTTCCGATACCTTGCACATTATAGCAACCTCGACTAAGAAACCAAGGCAAGTTCTAGAAATGAAGAAGCATGCATGATAAACACTCAACAAGGAACATCAACTATATATATAATGCATAGTCATGACTCAAGTCCTCACAAGTTAATGTTCGATGCTCAATAATCAAGATAAATTTTCCACTATAGATTCATGCAACTTGATAAAGAGATATGCTCAACAATGTCTCTCAAATTCAAAAAAAAATTTACATTTTTTTCTCACTTCATCATTGGCATCTCCCTCAAATGCACTTGGAGAAAATAAACACGTAAAACTACAAACAAGCAACTAAAATAAAAACACAAGAAATTCAACACCAAGACTCGATCCACAACTTCACAAAGACTCAAAACAAAACAAAACAAAACAATCAAATTTTCCACATTTTCTCCTCTAAACTCAACACTTCATCACACACAAAATCATCCAAACAATCAAATACAAACTACAACACCAAACAAACACCACATCATTCCAAGCAAGAAGAGACATAAATAAAAATAAAGCAAGAATAATTGACTAAAGTGACTCGAATATCTTATCCCATCCCCCTCCCCCAAACTTATTTGAGAATATAAATTCAAGAATGAGTTTGGAGAGACGAATATACATAGGATATTCGAGACACTACTCACAAATGGTCCAAGCTAAGGAAACGGTGGTTTCGGAGTTGCTTCAAAAGCTATCTCATTACATTCATGTTGTTCTCAATGATCTCTTGCTTCATCATCTCCCCTTGTTGAGTAAGTCGGATTGAGGTAATCTCGGTGTTTTGGATTTACCCATTGTCCCTACAAAGAATAAAAAGAAGAATGTGAATACATCATCATAAGATCGAAAATAATTAACTCCATTTATTCACACTTCTCTCTCAATGAAATCCACCAAAATGAGCATATAATAATTGTTGGGATATTATGTTAAGGGGGAACTTGAATCAAGTAATAAACAATTTGTTTTGATTCGATTCCAAAACCCTCTTTAGAATATTTCCCTTATTATTTTTTATGAACTAGACAAGTTTTTATAAAGCAAAGCTTACTTGTTATGAAGCTTTTTTATTAGTCTAGAAGCATTGAGAATGGAGCAGTCAGAGCTCGCAAAGCGTTAGGAAGCGAATCGGCTCCAGTAGTGAAAGCGTCAGTAGTGAAGCTTTGACAAAGCGTCTTGGAGACGCTTCAGATAAAGATGCTAAGAGCGAAGCTGCTTATCAGTAGAAGCAAAGCGCTCTCAAGTCAGCTCACCCAAAGTGTCTCGGATATAGAGCTGAAATCAAAGCGTCAATCAGTGCAAGTTTGACACAGAATCCAAGTTTGAATTTCAAAGTCTCGGATCTCACAGAATGAAGCCTACGTGTCATCACACTATTGCACAACGGAAACGGCTACAGTCCAAAAAGTCAAAGTTAGGTAAAGGCGGACATCCCTTTCTGACTCTTGCAGACTGACACGCCGAATTATCCAAAAATTAAGGAACACGCAACCTCTTCTCTCTCAATAGGAAGTAGGATTCCTTACTATAAATAGAAGGAGTTGCACACACACTAAAAAAATGAGACGCACGTACAAACGATTCAAGCATTCACATTTGCAAGAACTCAAGCAAAGTTCTTTCAAGTCCTTAGTTCTTTCAAAGCGTTTCATTTTAGTGTGTCCTTAAGAACTCGATTCTTAAGTATTGCAACTACCTCACTTTCTAGGTTCAATCTCTTATATCCATAGCCTAGACTCTTGAGAATCCTTATCCCTTACTTGTGATTTCATTGTAAAGGATTATCATACTTACAAAAATCCAAACCCCAAAACCCAAGTCTAGAGTGAATAGATTGAGTTGTAAGGTTATCGAGTTTTTGTGAAAGAGTGTGTTGTTGTAAGGTTTCTCGAGAGCCAGTAAAATCTCTGAGGATTCAAGTGCAAGTTTGTTATTTGCCTTGAATCACTTCCCCTTGGAAGTATAAAACAAGGAGTACCGAGTGAAGGTATTCATCCCGTCGAGGATAGAGTGGACGTAGGAGAGGTGCTCCGAACCACTATAAATTGTTTATCTCTTTATTTTAAGCTATTTATTGCTTTGATTTTTCGCACACACTCACCTTTTTAATATTAACAAGGTTTTAATTTGCAAGATAAGCTTTAAAGACTCACCACATTCCGCATAGTATCACACGAGCGAGAGGCTTTGAACGTTTCACTTAGCTTCAAAGCGTTTACTCGTCTAAAAGGCTGAAAATCGTAAGAGAAGTTAAACACTTCTCTACACAAGTATTCACCCCCCCCCCCACCTCTACGTGTGTAAGCGCCTTTCGGGACCAACAAGTAATAATAAACTCCACATTCAACATTTTTCATCAATGAACCTCTCTCCACAAATCTCCATACATCCCCCAAAATTTTTGTACAATTCCACACAACTATCATTCTTTACCAACAAGAACTCAAACAATCCAAATTCTCCCCCAAACTTATCACCTACAATCAACAATTCAAGAACTTTTATCCACTTAAAGTGTTCAAGTTGCTAGCTAATAGAACATAATAACATAAGAAACTTAAAATCGTGTTTCCTATTGGCAAAGGATGGAATGGCAATTAACCATCATTTAATCGCCATTTTTCTTCCTCATGTTGACTACTTTTCGGTGCCTCATATAAAAGAAATGGCAGGCACCCTTTTTCTCTCAATTTCAAGCCATTTTCAACGGTCAACTATGTTGACCGCCATTTCCGATATTTCTTCATTTTGTCTTTTGTGCTTGACTATTTCTCTTTCGTTTCTCAACTTTCCTCAATCCTCCTGTCATTCCTTGGCTTTCCAACTTAATCTCCTAATTATGATCTTCACCAATTGAGCATCTAAACCTATAAAAACCAATGAAATCGGGAGAAAACAAGAAAAATACACAATTCCAACAAATTACGAGAAACACTCGAATCACCAACATAATCACACAAAAATGACACAAACTCGACTCGAAAATGCTATCGAAATTACACTAAAATACGTGTTTATCAACTATGATAATTAATATTATAGCTAGAAATCGTGTCTCAGTGTTCTGAGTTGATGATGTCCCATTGAGGCGTTCTAAGGATTAGTATATCAAACCCTGCAGGTGGATTAAATTCGGATATAATAATGAGGTCGAACAGGTACTACTCTCGGTTTAGAGATTAATTAATTAAAGCAGACAGTAGCTTAAATTAATTAATGGACATGCGATATCTCAAACATGGGAAATAATATAATTCAAAAAGGAGCACGGTATGTAATAATTTGGGATTGGACGGCAGTGCAATATTATTTTACTATAGTGGAAAGGCTATAATATTAATATAATTAAATAAAGTATTGAGGTAAAAAATAAAATACCCAAAAACACATTATAATATCAAATTTAGCTTTGGAATATAAAAAACACAAATTTTACCCATCTTTTGGTATGGATGGACTATACCCTTACTTTTGAGCACATGGCCACTCTCTCCCCTTCCCTCTCTCTTAGGGTTGGTAAAGTAACAGCCCAGCCCAGCCCAGCCCAGCCCGACCCAATCCGACCCGTCCCAACCCGTCCCGTCCTGTCCCGTTTGGCCCCGCCCGACCCGATCCGGCCCGAAAAATTTAATCTATTTTTTTTTCAAAATTTGCAATTACGCAGTACATTTATGTTCATTTAGTACTGTTTACCGGTAAGTGGTAAACGAATAATGTCTATTCGTAACTACATTACGCAGTACGTTTATGTTCTTTTACTATTGTTTACCGGTAAGTGGTAAGTGGTACATGGATAATATCAAATTATAACTGATTACGCAATACATTTATGTTCTTTTAGTATTGTTTACCAGGCGGATCGGGCCGACGGGCCGGGGTAGAGCGGGCCGGGCTGGGTCGGGCTAGCCTGATTGGGTCGGCCCAGGCTGGGACGGTCGGGCTGGGCTGAGCTGCTACTTTACCAGCCCTAGGGGAGAGGCAAGGGTATTTTTGCCCTCCAAAGTAAAAATTGGGTATTTTTTGTATAAATTATATTCCAAAGCTAAAATTGATTTTACAAAGTTAAATTGGGTAAAAAGATATATTATCTCTAAAGTATTTGGGGCCAAAAGAATTCTTGAATTATTTAATTATATTAGGAGGCCCAGTCCAAATCCTCCTTAAGATCCCTAGAGTAGCCCAAGAGAGCATAGCCTCACCCAGTAACTAAACCCTGACTTCTCCACCACTCCACTTCTTATCTATAAATAAGGGATAAGTGGTAACGGAATATACGTAATTCTCACAGATTGGAGAAAGGGGGCGCCGGTTCTGAGTAGGCAGAGAAGGAGGATTTTCGTCCACTCAAAATTCTTCTCGTTGCTAGGGAATACTCTAGAAAATCTCAAGATTTACCTTCAAGAGCTAGATCTCGTGTGTAGAGATCTAGTGCATGGAAGATATTTTACCTCTACTCAAATTCCGTCGGATTTACGCAAACAGGTATACGATCTTAGATCGGTTTCCGCTTTCAAGATCTATAATCGTATGATAATAATTATTGAAAATAATTAAATCCACATCCGAGAGATCCCAATTCCAACAACTGGTATCAGAGCCAACTCGGCTCTGTAGATTTAATTAAGTATAATTATTAGTTTCATATTTTTGTTATTGGATGCAAATTTCAATTTTTGCAGAGATCCAATTATCATGGTAAATATGAATGTTTTGGTTTTCATTTTGTATTAAAATCAGCCTATTTGTGGCTGCATTTGTAAACACACGAGGGTTGATCGTGTTAGATTAGAATTTTGTTTTTCAATTTTTATAAATTCGATGTAAATTCTTGAATCTATGTAATCGATCACGATCCACCATGAACGGAAGACAAACCAACCATCCATGGTGGAAGCAGATGGTGGAGGGATGGCAGACGTCCCATCAGATGTCGTTGGAGGCACGGCGGCGCTGCAGCGGTGATGAGAACCGCGACTAGGGTTTCGGTCCTACCGCGGCTGTTCTCAATCACCGGCGCTGCAACAGCCACTGGGAGACCTCCTTGACGACGGTGACATGCCGGAGGCACAATAGGAGCAGTGGAAGCAGCGGCGGTGGTGGTTCATCCGCTGTACGCGATGGTGGTGTGAGCTAGGGTTTTCGATAACCCTAGCGACTCGTAGAGGCTGCTCGGCATCTGCAAGGCTGATGTCCGGTGTCTTTTTAGACACTAGTGGTGCTTCTGGATGACGGCGAGGAGCAAGGAAAGCGGCGGATGGAGCAGCAGCAGCTGCTGCATTTTTCACGGTGGTGGCTGTTGCGGGCGACTTCTGCTTGTTCTCCGGCGAGCCCGTCAGTGGCGACTCAGTGGGAGTCACCAGCGAACTCCCCTCCGACCTCGGGTGAAACGGCAGTGGCGGTGGTGGCAGCTAGAGACAGCGGCAACGGCTGAATTGACAGCTAGGGTTTCAGCGGAAGTTAGGGTTTCTAAAGTCCTAACGGGCTGAACCCTAGGCCCGTTTCGGAGCCCAATTTATCGGCCCAATGATCCACTCCAATAATTTTCAAGCTCGTTCGAAGAAACTGAAGGCCATGATAATTAGATAATTATTTTTAATTAATTATCTTGTGCTTGTTTATTTGATGTGGTGGATAGCATATTGTTTAAATATTCGTTCAAAATTACTAAGTGAGAAAATATTATTATTATTTTCAGTTTATTTTGTATAAATTCGAAAATTTTAATAATCTAGCCTCCATAATTGGTTTAAAAATGAATTAATTAGCATTCGCTTGCTGACACAAACATATCACTACGGAGATGCTAATTATAGATTTCATTGGTTTAAACTTCGAATGATAATATTGAAAAGTATTTTATATCGGTATCACCTCCCTGCATAGGGATATTCTTATAAAATAGGATTTTTTAGAATATTAAATTATGGTATTCACTTAAATGTAAACTAATTAATTATTTCCCTTCGGAAAGGTAAATAATTAATTTGTATGGCTAGGAGTGCATGGGGCTAGGAGTGACCGACTGTTAATTTCATCAATCATAAGGCGAAAGGTTGATTGGATAATGAAATTAAATGCGTAAAAATCTACTTAAGAGATTATATGTAAACGTCCACCCATCGTGGCTTGCATATAAAATCTTAAGGAGTCGGGGGTTGCATTTTATATTGATTTAAGGTTTTACAATATAACAAATGCTTCAAAGTATATGACTTTAACTTTATGTTATTTATTTATTTCCAGCTACATTATGTCTTTCAATCCACTTGCTTCTATTCTCAAAGAAAACAAACTCGAGGGTTCCAATTATCTTGATTGGAAATGAAACTTGGATATTGTTCTTACTATTGAAGAACACAAATTTGAAATTTGTCCTTACTGAGGAATGCCCCCCTGAGCTGGTTGTGGGAGCCATGGCCGAACAACGTGAGGCTTATACCAACTGGAAAAAGGCAGATGAGATGGCAAAATATTACATACTGGCATCAGTATCGACCATTTTGCAGCATCAACATCAGAATGTCGAAACAACACCTGGTATGATCCTAAGCCTCAACGAGATGTTCGGTCATCATGGCCGTCAGGCACGTCAAAAGGCTATGAAGTCGGTTTTGATGTTGAAGATATCTGACGGGGAACCCGTGAAGGAACATGTTCTTATGATGATTGGTCATCTTAATGAGCTGGAGGTTCTAGGTACTGAAATCGATGCGAAATCACAGGTCGATATCATCATAGAATCTCTTCCTAATTCATTTAACCAGTTTCGGCTAAACAACAACTTGAATCTGAAGGATTACACGTTGTCCCAACTGTTGAATGAGCTGGTGTAAGCTTAGATAGTGATTAAGTTTGATCCTCAGGTGCATAATACGACAGCTTCTACTTCTACTAAGCTTATGGGTGGATTTAGGAAGAGGAAGAAGCAGGGTAGCCAGAATCAAGGGGCTGGCACTCAGAAGGGCAAGGGACCTCAAGGTGGGATAAAGAAGCCTAAGGGGAGGTGTTACCATTGTGGGCAGAAAGGATACTACAAGGCATTCTGTCCTCAAATGAGGGCAGGCAGTGGTCAAGGTACATCTTGTGCACTAGTAGTCGAAACTTGTTTAGCAGCTAGTTCTACAAACTCTTGGGTTGTAGATACTAGAGCCACTGATCATGTGTGTTTTGACTTGCAGGGGTTCAGTCAAACCCGGCAGGTTAGTGCAGGCAAGGTTGTCGTCACCATGGAGAATGTTGCGAAAGTGATGGTTTCTGCAGCAGGAGTTGTCAGTTTACCATTTTATGATAAAACTTTAGTTTTGAGAGATGTTTTGTTAGTACCTAGTTTTCAAAGGAACTTGATTTCGGTTTCCAAATTGTATTTGGCTGGATATTATGTTTCTTTTGGTTTTCATAATGTTACTATTTATTGTAATGGTGATGTTATTTGTTCTGGTACTATATCTAACAATCTCTATACCATAAACTGTACACAAGCTACAATTAATAGCACATCATCATGTTCTAAGAAACGTAAGGTTTCTTCGAGTGTGAATCAAACACATATCTGGCATATGAGGCTCACATCCACCTCAAGTGGATTCAAAGGTTGGTGAAATATGGTCCTTTGGAGGAACTCCAAGTGGAACCATTTCCAACTTGCGAGTCTTGCTTGGAAGGTAAGATGGTTAAAAGAAATTTTAAATCCAAGGGGAACATATCAGAGAAAGTGTTGGATTTGATTCACACAGACGTGTGTGGTCCAATGTCGATTCAAGCTAGAGGTGGTATTGAGTACTTCATCACTTTCATTGATGATTACTCAAGGTTTGGATATGTTTATCTGATGAAACGGAAGTCTGAATCCTTTGATAAATTCAAAGAATTTAAGGCGGAAGTGGAGAATCGTCATGAGAGAACTATCAAGTCCCTTTGATCTAATCGAGGAGGGGAATACCTCAGCGGTGAATTTTTGGAATACTTGTCAATAGCCAAGATTACGTCCCAGCTTACTGCGCCGGGAACGCCATAACAAAATGGCATGGCAAAACAAAAAAATCGAACACTCATAGAAATGGTTCGATCAATGATGAGCTATTCTGAATTACCTACTTCATTTTGGGGTTACGCGTTGGAAACGGCAATGTATGTTCTAAATTTGGTTCCTTCTAAGTCAGTACCCAAGACCCCTTCGAAATTGTGGACTGAGCATAAGCCTAGTCTGGGACATATTCGGATCTGAGGGTGTCCAGCACACGTGCTGAACAAGAATATTGACAAACTGGAATCACGAACTGAACTACGGTTTTTCATGGGATACCCTAAAGGTACGAGAGGTGGATTATTTTATAGTCCTAGGGACCAAAAGATCGTCGTTAGTACTAATGCACGATTTTTAGAAGATGACTATATGATTAATCATAAACCCATGAGTAAAGTCATTTTAGAGGAAATGAGGGACACTGGGACGACTGAACCACCCGCATTAGATGTTATACCAAAAACTGCACCACGTGTTGACACTAAACACTAACTCTTAAGTGGCGCCTCGTCACAGTGGGAGAGTCATCATCCAACCTGAATGATGGTTGTGTTATGGGGAATCTTCAGATATCATAACTGGGGAAGATGACTCGGACCCATGGACATACAAAGAGGCGGTCCAAGACAAAGATGCTCAATTGCTATAGATTCGGAAATTTAATCCATGTATGAAAACAATGTGTACGACATTGTAGAAGCTCCCCAAGGCGTTAAGCCGGTTGGGTGTAAGTAGGTCTACAAACATAAGAGAGGACCTGATGGGAAGGTTGAGACCTTCAAAGCTAGACTGGTGGCGAAAGGTTTCACGAAGAACAGACTGTAATAGCTACTCGAGCACTTTAATACAAGCATTCCCCTTTCCCGTGGACGTAGATCTAACAAAAGATCGAACCACGTAAAAACCTCTCGCGTTCTTTATTTTTCCTTTGTACAAATCACTCCAAAATGCTACGATTGATCACTGGCGCCGTCTGTGGAAAACTGAAAAATTCTTTTTGTGAAGTCGATCAAACATTTTTGAGTGAAGATACGATGGTAAAATCAACCCGCTCTGCCACCACCGCTGCTGCTGCTGCTGCTAAGGCAAAGCAGAACCAAGCCGATCCGCCCACCAATCCACCTCGTCCACCAATTAACGTGGAGAAGGCCGACGCCAGTTAAAATCGGCAAACTGCCTCCATGAGAAGACCTGGCAAACAGCCCATAACCGACCAAACTCCCGAAGGCCACCTGGAGGATGTCCCATCGGGCCAGTCTGGGGATTCAGCTAGCAGCGGCGAGTCAAGTCAGGGTGGTCGCCGACGTGGCAACGCCGCACTCCAACCCGAGCTTGGAGGTGCACTTAAGGCGTACCTAGACCTTCACGAACAAGATTTCCTTAAGTTCGTTGATCAACATCGACAACGGAGTCAACACAGAGAAGACAGAGTTGAATCGTCACAGAGGCGATCCCCAAGTCTTTAGATCGTTGGAGACAGGATTGCCAAACTTCCCCAAAGGCAACAGAGCAACAATCGTCGTGGGAACAACGATCGCGCTTCACTTCGGCGCGGTTCAACATCACCTCGTCAAAATGCCGTCCCATATCGGCGTGACGAAGGGAACATTTACCAGGGAAGATTCACCGTCTACGGTCGAATCTCCATTCCCTTTACTAATAGGATACTCTATACTCCCCTCCCATCGACGTATAGGGTACCTCCTATCCCGCCCTATAATAGGTCACACGACCCCAGCAACTTCTTATCACGGTTCCAGTATAACATGATGAACCAAGGACTCGCCGAAGACATTTACATGTGTAAAGTCTTCCCCGAGCTGCTGGTGGACAACGCCAGAAGCTAGTTCGACAGCCTACCTAACGGCAGCATAGGGTTGTACGCCGACCTACTCGACGCCTTCGAGCGTCGTTTCTTCCAGAAAGTTGAGGCAAAAATCAGCCCGGCCTAGCTCCTCACCTTAAGGCAGGGGCGAGGAGAAACGATCAGTGACTTTCTGGCCCATTTCTATAATGAGAGCCTTAAAGTCGATTGTCTCTCCGATGTTCTCATTTCGGCGTTTCAAAATGCTATTTAGTCCGGGACTCTCTTCAGAGAGCTCGTGAAGGCACATCCAACGACCTCCAGGCAGCTATGGAGGATTGTTGATACGTTTGCGGAGGCGGACGAGGCTGATCGAAAAAAACGGGCAGCAGATCGGCCAGAAAACAATGATAAGAAGAAGAAAGAGGACCGCACCGACCATGGGCAAGGTCGCCGAAGTGCCCTCAAAAGGTTACAGCGAGGACCCCTCGAGTCTCGCTTAGGACCTCGGCCCAGTCAAGACCGAAGTCAGTACACACCGCTGACGAAGTCCAGGGCTGAAATATACGAGCTTCATACGAACTTATTCGAGAAGCCACCACCCATGTCTAGAGGTGGATCGAAGAGCCAATCCAAGGAGAAATACTGCAAGTTTCATGACGACTACGGTCATGAAACCGAAGACTGCAGAGACCTCGCACCGGACATCGAACACATGGTACGCGACGGTACCCTTAAGCTGTACCAAAGTCACAACCAGCAAGAGGCCCGACCTCAAGGGAAGGGTAAGAGGAAGAAGAATAGGGGAGGCAACAACTGCCCACCCCACCACGACAAAAAGTCAAAGTACGATGACGAAGATGAAGACGAGGACCGACCTCAATACTACAGAGTCATCGGTGCCATCACCGGGCTGCCTCCGGGCTCAACGAAGTCCTCACTAAGAGTCGAGGCCCGAAGCCAACAAAGAGAAGAACCTTCACAAAAGAGGTTCAAGAAGGACGAAGTCATCACTTTTTCCGATAATGACCCAGTCCCCCACGCCACACCCCATCAGGACGCCACCATAATTCAAGCCATGGTGGCTAATAGCTTGATTCACAGGGTATTCATAGACAGCGGAGCCTCAGTGAGCATGCTCTTCAAAGACTGCTTCGACAAGCTCGGGATCGAAGAAGCCCGGCTGAAGCCGGCGTCCACTTTGTTGAAGAACTTTACACAACAAGAAATGACAACGGATGACATCATTCCACTTCCTGTCACTGTTGGGAAGAGCCCGCTGTCATCGACAAAGATCATCAACTTCTTTGTCGTGAAAGCCAATTCTCCCTACAATATCATCTTAGGGAGAGATTAGCTGACAACAACAAAGGCGATTTGCTCGGCATATCACCTGATGATCAAAATTCCATCTAAAAACGGAGTGATCACACTTCGGGGAAATCAGCTTCAAGCCAAGGAGTGCATGCAGGTCGCACTCTGAGGTGCTAGGAATCAGCACCCTCAAGCATAGCAACTACAGAACCCCGAAGAGGTGGAGCCGACATCGCCTCCATCTGTTGAGCCGGTCGAAGACATCGCATTATACGAAGATGACCCTGCCAAGGTCGTCAAAGTAGGGTTCGTCGGAGAGTACGAGCTTCGAAGTCAGATTATCCGGCTACTTCGGGAATACAGAGATGTCTTCGCTTGGTCGCCGCTAGACATGACTGGGGTGGCACCAAGCGTCATCACTCATCACCTCAACATTGATCCCGAGGTGAAACCAGTTCGGCAGAAGCAGTGAGCCTTCGCAGCCGAAAGAAATCAAGTGATCCATGACGAGGTTCGCCAACTGCAAAAGGCCGATATTTTATTCGAGGTGAAATATCCGACCTGGTTGGCCAACCCCGTAATGGTAGAAATGCAGGGAGGGGGATGGCAGATGTGCATAGACTACATCGACCTCAATCAAGCACTGCCCAAAAGACTGCTACCCCCGTTTCCAACATTGACAAGAAGGTCGAAGCTCTTGTTGGCCACAAGATGTTCAGCTTCTTAGACCTGTACAAGGGGTATCACCAAGTCCTCATGAGCACCGAGGACGCGCCGAAGACTGCCTTCGTCACGGAATTCGGTATCTATGCATATAAAAAGATGCCTTTCGGACTGAAGAACGCTAGACCTACATACCAAAGGATGGTCGACAAAATATTCGAGGCCCACATCAGTAGAATTGTTGAACTGTATGTAGACGATATAGTCGTTAAAAGCAAGGAAATTGCCACTTGTGTAAACGACCTCAAAGTTGTTCTTAGCCTACTTCGTGAAGTGAATTTAAAGTTAAACCCAGAAAAGTGTACTTTTATGGTCCGATCTGAAAAATTTCTAGGGTGTTGGGTTTCACGCGAAGGTTTAAAGGCTAACCCATCAAAAGTCCGAGCCATCCAAGAAATGCAAGTGCCGAAGTTAATCCACGATGTGCACAGGCTGACGGGCTGCTTAGCTGCGCTAAGTCATTTCCTATCTAAGGCCGCCAAAAAACAACTCTTGTTCTTCAAGATACTAAAAAAGGCGCCGAACTTCGAATGGAACGACGAGCATAGGAAAGCTTTTGACGGCCTAAAGAGGTACCTCGCAAACCTCCCTACTTTATCTGTACCAAAAGAAGGCGAGGTCCTTTCCCTATACCTCGCTGCTTCGGACGAGGCAATCAGTGCGGTCCTGGTGCGAGAAGAAAAACGTCATCAACTCCCTGTCTATTTCATAAGCCGAGCCCTAAAAGGACCAGAGACAAGTTACCAACCTTTGGAAAAGGTCGCACTTGCATTGGTAAACGCAACAAGGAGACTTCAACCATACTTCCACGCGTATCCAATACAAGTGCTGACCGATCTCCCACTTCGGCATGTGCTCACAAAACCAGAAGCGTCCGGGCGAATCGCTAAATGGGCTGTAGAACTCGGCTAGCACGCGATTTCCTTTGTACCTCGCCAGGCCATTAAAGGGCAAACTTTGGCCGATTTTCTAGTAGAAGCCAAGTTCACAGACGAGCAGAGGTCCGCCGGACCTGCCGAAGATAAATCAAAGGCCAAAGCACCGAAGCAACCGCCGCAAGACTGTTGGAAGGTCTACGTGGATGGGGCATCAGGCAATAAAGGAAGTGGAGCCGGGGTCTTACTCATCAGCCTAGAAGGGAAGGAGACCACCTATGCACTCCGGTTCAACTTCCCGACCACAAATAACGAAGTGGAGTACGAGGCTCTAATTGCTGGACTTCGTCTAGCCCAAGCTCTCCAAGTACAAGCCATTCAAGTTCACAGTGACTCTCAAGTCGTAGTGAGCCATATGCTAGGCAAGTATGAGGCCAAAGGTGAACGAATGAATAAATACCTCCATAAGGCCAAGATCCTACAACAGAGCTTCTCATACTTCGAGTTGGTGCGAATCCCAAGAGGAGACAATGACTGAGCTAACGCACTGAGCAAACTCGCGTCGTCTTCAACGACCTCTCCGGTGGAAGAAGTACAACTCCGAAGTATTGATGAAGCCGAAGTTAATGTAGTAACCGAAGACGGACCGAATTGGATGACTCCACTTCCCAACTACTTAGGAAAATGCGAACTCCCAACCGATAAGGTCGAGGCTAGGAAGCTCCTGGCTAAATCCACCAAATACGTCCTAGAAAAAGGAATGCTGTATAGAAAATCCTACCTCCAGCCTCTCCTAAGATGCGTGGGGCCCAACCAAGCGGACTACGCACTGCGCAAAGTCCATGAAGGGTCCTGCGGAAGTCACATCGGAGCTCGCGCCCTGTCCAAGAAAATCATAAGGTGGGGATACTATTGGCCCACCATGTTCCAAGACGCTATCGACCTCGTCAAACAGTGTCCGAAGTGCCAAATCCATGCGACGGTTCCAAGGTTGCCACAGACCGAACTGGCTAACATGCAAAGCCCTTGGCCGTTCATGCAGTGGGGAATAGACATCGTCGGCCCGTTCGAAGAAGCCCCCGGCCAACTACAATTCCTCATCGTAGCCATTAACTACTTTACGAAGTGGGTCGAAGCCGAACCTCTGGCACGGATCACAAGTAAAAACGCCCTAAACTTCATTTGGAAGAACATAGTTTGTCGCTTCGGCATACATCACGTCCTCGTCTCAGATAATGGAACTCAGTTCACAGATAGGACGTTCAGAGAATTGTGTGACGAACTTCACATCCAACAAAAGTTCACCTCGGTAGCTCATCCTCAAGCAAATGGCCAAACCGAGGTTACAAACCGAACGATAGTCAAATGGCTAAAAACCCGACTCGATAAGGCCAAAGGAGATTGGGCAGCGAACTTACCCCAAGTCCTGTGGTCGTACCGAACTACCCCCCGGACATCACACGGCGAAACACCATATAGCTTGGTGTATGGAACTGAAGCGGTGATACCGGTAGAGATCGGCTTGCTGAACCCCAGAACGCTTAACCTCGCATTCCAAGATAACGAAGAAGGTCTCCGAACTGACTTGGATTTGTTGGAAGAGAAGCGGGATCAAGCCTATGTACAGGAAGCTCGATACAAACAACAAGTAGCTCGGTACTACAACAACCGGGTGAAGCAACAACAATTCCTAATATGCGACTTCGTGCTTCGGAATATCAAGGTCAGTAAGGCGGAGAAGCTCGGCAAGCTAGAAGCCACTTGGGAAGGCCCATACCGGGTTCAAGAAGTCCTCGGCAAAGGGTCATACAAGCTCGCCTATTTATCTGGTGAGCCAATACCCCGAACTTGGCACATTTCTCACTTGAAGAGATATTTTCTATGAGTGGAAGCTGGTGTATGTAAATAGGTTATTGAGTTGATTTAAATTGTGTCCATCCTTTTTAAGCATCTTATTTTTATCAATGAAATTCATTTTTTGCATATTTTAAAATTCGTGTCTTGCATTATTTGGTGTACCACTTCCACTTATATGTTTTGTCTCAATCACAAACTAAATTCCTGACGAGGAATACAAAAACAAACTAAAACTCCAACTTCGGAGTAGCATTTAAACGTGCGTAGGGAGACCACTCCTATCGATAAATTTGACAAATAAAGAACCCATATAACCTTAACCCCATTTTAGGACGAGGACGGGTTGTATAAATGCCAAACTTCGTTTTACGACGAAGTACGCTACTTAAGGCCAAACTTCATCTTATGACGAAGTGCGCCACTTAAGGCCAAACTTCGTCTTATGACGAAGTGCGCCACTTCAGGCCAAACTTAGTCTTATGAAGAAGTGCGCCACTTCAGGCCAAACTTCATCTTATGACGAAGTAAGCCACTTAAAGCCGAACTCTAGTTCATGGCGAAGTAAGCTGTCTTCGTTTAAAACAGGAGAATCTACCTTAGTTAAAAACGAGGATGAAAAGCTCAAATAAAAGTGCAAAATTTCTGTTTTATTTCATGTAAATGGAAAATGTACAAGTATTACGAGGAACCCGGAGGCTTAGGCTTACTAAAGCTAAGCCAATCTCTGGCAAAGTCCCTACCAGAGTTAAAGTTCAAAATATCGTCTACACTAAGCCTACCTCTACCTCGTTCGGGAGCTCAACTTCGACCTCTACCTCGGCCACTCTGAGTTCCATGACCTCGGACACTTTGGCTTGCTCGACCTCGACCTCATCCAGGCGCCAACCGCCGCTCTTGACTGTAGAATTCTTAAGAATGGCGTGCGACAATCCTAGGATCAGGGTTGGCCGAACTTGAAGATTCACCTTCCAAGAATTCTCTAGAAGTGCGGTCAAGCAACCTCGAGTCCAAACCAGGGGTAGCCGAAGTCGAAAAATGAACCTCTGACAAAATACGTCGTTTCAACTTCGGACAGCGATCAAGGACTGTCTCGTAGATGCTCGCACGAGCTCTTTAAATTCCTCCTGAAGCTGCCAAGAGTCATTCCCATATTGCTCCCTGTAGCTTTGGCACCGAGTCTTGAGGTCCTTGACCTTACTATAGGTCTCAGAAATCGTGGATCCCCCAGCTTAGTGAATTATGGCTTCATACTCAGTATGCTCCATGACAAAATAAAATGGAAATTTATGTACTTGTATTTAAGCTTTTCATTATCGTTTTTAACTAAGGTAGTTTTCCTTGTTTTAAACGAAGGTAAGCTTTAAGTAGCTTGTCCTCGTCATAAGACAAAGATTGGCTTTAGATAGCTCATCCTCGTATGAAACGAGGAATGGCTTTGGGTAGCTCTTCCTTGTCATAAGACGAGGATTGGCTTTAAGTAGCTCTTCCTCGTCATAAGATGAGGATTGGCTTTAAGTAGCTCTTTCTCGTCATAAGACGAGGCTTAGCTTTAAGTAGCTCTTACTTGTCATAAGACGAGGGTTGGCTTTAAGTAGCTCTTCCTCATCATAAGACGAGGATTGGCTTTAAGTAGCTCTTCCTCGTCATAAGATGAGGATTGGCTTTAAGTTCCTTATTTGTCGAGAAATATCGATAGGGGTGGTCCCCTTACGCGCGTTTGAGTTTTACCCTAGTTTTGAGGTTTATTTATCCTTAAGAGGATATTAAGTTACCCTCGTCAGGGTTTTAGAGTAAAAGGGCGAGATAATATGCATAAGTGGAGTAGTAATATTCATAAATGCAAAATGAAGTATGCAAGACCAAACAAATTAAATAAAGACTCTATTAATAGAAAAACTGAAGTTCGAAAGAGAACAAAAATCACAAGACGACCTGACTCGTAACCTAGATGAACTAAATAGACTTAAACATTAATCTCAGCCACTTATGCAAAGTACCTCTTTAAATGAGTAATATGCCATGTACGGGGTATTGGCTCACCGGATAAGTGGGCGAGCTAATACGACCTTTTGACGAGGACATCTTCAACTCAGTAAGGTCCTTCCCATGTGGCTTCTAGCTTGCCGAGCCTTACAGCCTTGCTGACTTCGTTATTTCGAAGAACGAGGTCGCTTACTTGGAATTGCTAGTACTTGACTCTCTGGTTGTAATACCGACCTACTTGTTGCTTATACTTAGCTTCTCTTATGTAGGCGAGCTCTCATTTTTCTTCTAACAGATCCAGGTCGGTTTGGAGACCTTCTTCATTGTCTTCGCCTAAAAAATTGATAGTGCGATGGCTCGGCAAGCCGATCTCTACCGGAATCACTGCTTCGGTTCCGTACACCAAACTGTATGGTGTTTCTCCGTTCGAGGTCCGAGGAGTTGTGCGATATGACCACAAAACTTGGGGTAAGTTTGCCACCCAATCTCATTTGGCTTTATCAAGGAGAGCTTTAAGTCCTTTGATGATCGTCCGGTTGGTGACTTCAGTTTGGCCGTTTGCTTGAGGATGAGCTACCGAAGTGAACTTTTGTTGCATATGAAGCTCTTCACACCATTCCCTGAAAGTTCTGTCCATGAACTGCGTCCCATTGTCCGAGACGATGACATGGGGTACGCCGAAGCGGCATACTACGTTCTTCTAGACGAAGTTAAGGGCGTTCTTGCTCGTGATTTTTGCCAAGGGTTCAGCTTCTACCTATTTAGTGAAGTAGTCGATGGCGACGATGATGAACTGGAATTGGCCGGGAGCTTTATCTAGCGGGCCGATGATGTCTATCCCCCATTGCATGAATGGCCATGGGCTTTGCATGCTGGTGAGGTCGGTTTGTGGTAACCTCCGCGCGGTCGCATGTATTTGACATTTCGGACACTTTTTGACGAGGTCTATTGCATCCTGGAACATCGTAGGCCAATAGTATCCCCATCGCATGACTTTCTTTGAGAGTGCTTTGGCCCGATGTGGCTTCCACACGATCCTTTGTGTATTTCTAGCAGTGCGTAATCTGCCTGGTTCGGACCCATGCACCTTAGGAGGGGTTGGAGGTATGATCTTCTGTAAAGCACTCCCTGTTCAAGAATGTACTTCGGAGACTTGCTCAAAATTTTTCTAGCTTCGAGCTTATCACTGGGCAGTTCTCCCTTCTCCAGATAATTTCGAAGAGGAGTCATCCAGTTCGGCTCGTCGTCAGTTACTAGGTTGACCTCAGCTTCGTCTATACTTCGGAGTTTGACTTTTTCCACAGGAAAGCTTGTAGATGATGACGCCAATTTGCTTAAGGCATCTGCTTGGTTGTTTTTCCCCCTAGGGATGCGAATCAACTCGAAATACGAGAAATACTGCTACAAGCTCTTGGCTTTGTGGAGGTACTTTTTCATTATGTCGCCTTTAGCCTCGTACCTTCCTAACATGTGACTCACTATGACTTAGAAGTCGCTGTAAACTTGTATAGCTCGTATCTGGAGATCCTGAGCTAGACGAAGTCCGGCGATTAAAGCTTTGTACTCCACTTCATTATTTTTTTGTTGGGAAGTCGAACCGAAGTGCATAAGTTGTCTCCTGTCCATCTGGGCTGAGGAGTATGACACCTGCTCCGCTTCCCAAATGTCCCGAAGTCCCGTCCACATAGACTGTCCAGCAATCTTTAGGCGGTTCTTTCGGAGCTTTGGCATCGGTTTTGCTTGGGGAAGGTTCAGTCGGCTTCGGCACTTCTGTGAACTTGGCTTCCACCAAGAAATCTGCTAGGGCTTGACCTTTGATGGCTGGGCGAGGGCAAAAGGAGATCGTGTGCTCGCTGAGCTCAACTGCCCATTTGGTGATTCTTCCCGATGCTTCCGGTTTTGTCAGCACTTGTCGAAGTGGCAGGTCGGTCAGGACTTGCATGGGATGTGCATGGAAGTAGGGTCGCAACCTCCTTGCAGCATCCACTAATGCCAACGCGACTTTTTCGAGTGGTTGGTACCTCGTCTCTGGTCCTTTCAGTGCTCGGCTGATGAAATAAATAGGTAGTTGATGATGTCCTTCCTCCCTCGCTAATACTGCACTTATGGCTTCGTCCGAGGCCGCAAGGTACAGAGAAAGGGCTTCTCCTTCCTTTGGGATGGATAGGGTCGGAAGATTAGCCATGTATTTCTTGAGGTCTTCAAATGCCGACCTATGCTCGTCTTTCCAATCGAACTCCAGTGTTTTTTTTAGGATCTTAAAGAAAGGAAGTTGCTTTTCTGCAGCCTTTGACAAGAAACGACTCAGGGAGGCTAGGCAGCCCGTCAACTTGTGCATGTCATGAATGGTTTTTGGCACCTTCATTTCTTGGACTGCTCGAACTTTGGACGGGTTGGCTTGCAATCCTTCTTTGGAGACCCAACACCCCAAAAATTTTCCAGATCGGACCATGAACGTACACTTCTGAGGGTTCAACTTAAGGTTTACCTCGCGTAGAAGACCGAGGATGACCTTGAGGTCGTCAACTGAAGTGGCTAACTCCTTGCTTTTGACGATGATGTTGTCTACGTACATCTCTATGATTTTGCCGATGTAAGGCTCGAATATTTTATCAACCATCCTTTGATAGGTAGCTCCAGCGTTCTTTAGTCCGAAAGGCATTTTCTTGTACGGGAAGACGCCGAAGTCTGTGATGAAGGCTGTCTTCGGTGCGTCTTCGTCACTGATTAGGACTTGGTGGTATCCTTTATACAGATCCAAGAAGCTGAAAACCTTATGGCCGACCAGAGCTTCGACTTTCTTGTCGATGTTAGGGAGGGGGTAGCAATCTTTAGGGCAGTTTTTGTAGAGATCGGTATAGTCGATACACATCTGCCACCCTCCTCCTTGCTTCTTTACCATCATCGGGTTGGCAATCCACGTCGGATATTTGACCTCAAAGAGTATCTGTGCCTTCAGAAGCTGATGCACTTCGTCATATATGACTTGGCTTCGTTCTGCTGCAAATACCCGCTGCTTTTGCCGAACTGGTTTCACTCCCGGGTCAATGTTAAGCCGATGTGTGATGATTCTTGGTGAGACCCTAGTCATGTCGAGGGGTGACCAAGCGAAGACATCCCTGTATTCCCTTAGGAGTTAGATGACCTGCTTTCTGAGTTCGGCTCCACTAGCGAAGCCTACTTTGACGACCTTAGACGGGTCGTCTTCGTACAGTGTGACATCTTCTACTGACTCGTTAGATGCAGACGTCTTTTCCAGCTCCAACTCCTATTTCTATAATTGTTATGCTTGTGGATGCTGAGGTGTTCCAACGCCTCGTAGAGCAATTTGCAAGCATTCTTTGGCTCATTTCTGATCCCCACAAACCACGATGACTCCTCCCTTTGAAGGGATCTCGATTGTTAAATGGTACGCCGAGCATATAGCCTTTACCGCAACTAGCCAATCTCTGCCCAAGATGATGTTGTATGGGGAATTGGCTTTGACGATGAAGAAATTCACCACTTTAGTGGAGGACATCGGATGTTTCCCCACTGTAACAGGGAGTTGGATAATCCCCTCCGTGCGCATCTCTTGTTGTACGAAGCTCTTTAGGGGAATTGGTGCCGAGGCGTGCCTCTTCGATTCCTAATTTCTCAAAGCAATCTTTGAAGAGGACACTCACCGAAGATCCACTGTCGATGAATACCCACTGAACTAGCTTGTTGGCAACGACTGCTTCGATCACGAGTGCATCTTGGTGAGGTATTCTTTCTGGCACCGGGTCTTTCTCAGAAAAAGTGATGGCCTCATCCTTTTTGAACCTCTTATGGGAAGGCTCATCAGTTTGGGGACTTCGGGCCTTGGCCTTGAGTGAGGACTTTGTTGCACCTTGGGGGAGCCCGGTGATGGAAGTGATGATTTTATCCACCCTCACTTTAGGGGTGAGGGTAGAGAGCAATAATAATCAATGTAATATAATCGAGTCGAATCCACAGGGAATGCAATGGCGAATGAGTTTCAAGTAGTAATCCAATTATCTAACTACTATTCAAGCTTAAAAGTGACATGTTTTTATGTTTTTGATTAGCTAATGAGAAATGTAAAGTAATTAACAAACTAGAGAACAAATAATAAAAAGAGTTAACAAACAATATTAGAAAGCTTGGTTCCAAATATAATCCGATAATCACTAGAGGCCTAGGTTTTAGAATTTGTTAAGATTAGCCATTTTAATCTAATTCATATGGGAGTTCTATATATAGTAAACATCAATTCTTCTCTCGAAGCAATCAATATTAGTGGATTAACCTATGACATCTATCTCCGCTAGGTCTCAAGATGCATAAATTAACTCCAAATAGCTCAATTAATTATCTAGAAACTCCTACTAGCAAGAATTACTAATATGGTGTGATTTGATTCCAAGTGTTATGAACTAAAGCCTCCTAAGCATTTAACCAAACACCTTGTATGCATTCAATGATGGCCAATCAATCATGCAATAAAATCAAGCCCCAAATCACAAGACATATGAATTAGAAGGTAAATCCAACAACAAAACCCAAAAACCTAGTGATCTAGATCATATCTTCATATACTGGAACCAAAGGAAATTTAGCTAGACATAATTGAAGGAATTAAACCATAGAAAGTAAATGAAATAATGCTTAAAAGATAGAGAATTCAATAAGGAAGAGAATGGTGGAAGGATCTTCAAATCTTCAACATAAATCTTCAACAATCTTCAAAATACTAAAAAGGAAAGAGAGAAATGTTTCTAGGGTTCTAAGAATGTTAAAAAATGTAAAAGCTCTCCCAAAATAGGAAGATTTTGGGTTTTAAATACATAATAGGTGAGTTTTGGGTCGAGTTGGACCGAGTTAGACGACTAACTCGGTCAAGAAGCTAAAGAGAAGGGGCGACGGCGCCCTGGCCAACCGCCGCTTGGGTCGCCTGCTGGGTCGCCGGAAAGCCTGTCCCTCAGCCGGCCAGCCGGCGGCCTGGCCGGCGGTCCAGCTGGTCGCCGTCCGGGTCGCCACCGGTCTGGTCCTTTTGCGCAGCTTCACCGTTTGCACTCGTTCTCCCTCGTCCAAACTCCGATCCTCGATCCGCTTTTTGTTATGGACTCCTAACAAACCCCTCTTCGACATGGAATGATCAAATTTCCCAAATGAGTTCTCTATTGTTCCTGGAAAAAGCATAAAGAGGACTCGAGAGAACGAGGTTAACATAATTGAATTCAAACTAGTGAAACCCTAACTCTATATATTTAAATTCCACGTTTCAAACCTAGGTTTCACCCTAATTAAGCTCGATTCTTCCTCATTTCTAGTCTCAATCCTTATCCACATGAATACTCTTTCCAATTCTTACAAAAATAGATCGAAAACCGAGAAAAACAAGAAAAGTCTAAAGTATACTAAGAGTTAAGAAACCCTAGCATTTCTAACATTGAAACAATCAAACCAAGCTTCAAATATATCCAAAATACACTCAACATGCACATAAAATACGTGTTAATCATGATTCCGTCGAACTGAGGTTGGTCCTCGTCCTCGTCATCATCTTCACGCTTCGGCTTTTTATCAACGTGGGGGTTGCAGTTGTTCCCTCCCCTATTCGGCTTACGCTTTCCTTTGCCCTGAGGTCGGGCTTCACATTGGCCGTGGCTTTGGTACCTCTTGAGGGTGTCGTCGCGCACCAATTGCTCTATATCCATAGCGAGGTTTCTGCATTCCTCTGTGTCGTGCCCGTAATCCTCATGGAAGCGACAATACTTCTCCTTGGATAGGCGCTTTGCCCCTCCACTTGACATGGGCCGAGGCTTCTCGAACATGTCGATGTGTAGTTTGAAGATCTCTGTCCTCGGCTTCGTCAATGGAGTGAATTGGCTTCATTCCTGGTTTTGCCGAGGTCCGAGCCTGGATTCCAGGGGTGCACACTGCAGTCTGTCGAGGGCACTTCACCGACCTTGGTCTCGGTCACTCTGATCCTCTTTCTTCCGATCCGACAGTTCGGCCTTGTCAGCTTCGCGCTTGCGCCTATCAGCTTCGTCGGCTCTTGCGAACCGATCTGCTATGCTCCATAATTACCTTGCAGTTCGGGGTTCATCCTTTACAATCACCTTGTATAGGGCACCCGACTGGATAGCGTTCTGAAAGGCCGAGATGAGGACCTTATCAGTTAGGCGATTGACTTTTAGACTTTCCTCATTGAATCTAGTCATGAAGTCACTGATGGGCTCACCTCGCCACTGCATGATGGTGAGTAGATGTGCCGCGGTGGTCTTTGCCTTGGCTTTCTGGAAAAATCTTCGCTCGAAGGCATCCATCAGCTTGTCGTACAACCCGATATTGCGAGGTGGTAGACTATCGAACCACATGCGTGCATTGTCTACCAGCAATTTTGGGAAGACTTTGCACATATAGATATCGTCGCTGAGTCCCTGGTTGACCATGTTGTATTGGTATTTGGATAAGAAATTCCTCGGGCCGCACAATCCATTGTATGGCTTGATAGGCGGGACTCTGTATTTATCCGGAAGGGGAGTGTAAAGTATTTGGTTGGTGAAAGGGGTAGAGATCCTCCCGTACACGCCAAACCTCCCTCCTTGGTAATTGTCATCATCGCGCCGAGGTGAAGCCGTGTCACACCGAGGTGAGATGACGTTGCGGCGAGGTGAGATGCGATGGCGGTCACGTCGGCGATCATCAACGAATCTCCTAGGGGGAATCCGACGTCCCGTGCGCTTAGAATCCTGACGCTAGGGGACTTTTGTCGCGGTTGCGATTTGAACGTACCTTCGCGCTCTCTATCATCGTTGTGCGAAGGTTGGCCTTTTTCACGATTGCGAGCCTTTTGTTGTTTTACGAATAGGAGAAAATCACGCTTATTATGTGCGAGGTACTCCCTGACAGCACCATCGAATTCGTCCGGTTGGAGATAGACGTCGTCCTCCCCCTGGCTGCTATTGTGACCTTCTCCTTCTGGATAGATTGGCTTGCCATACTTATCCAACGGCACGTGCTGAACGTGTCTGTCGGGAGTTTGGCTTCGTGCATTTTCCTTCCCAGGTCGCCAGTGTGTTACATGATTCTAATCTTGTGCCTGGCTAGCCTCGGCTGCCGAAGTACCTTGCCCGGTTTGCTGATTCTCCTTTTCCTTATTGGCGGCGGCAGCAGCGTGTTGGCCTTATCATAACAACAGATTACCCAGAAAACTTTTGATCGGAAATCACAAATTTAAGTTCCCATAGACGGCGCCAGTGATCGATCTTGTTTTTGTAATTACATCAAGACAAAGTAGCCGAAGGTCTAGAGCCCGAAGGCTTACTGAAACTAAGTCAATCTCTGGCAAAATCCCTACCAAGGTTAAAGTTCAAAATATCATCTATACTAAGTCTACCTCTACCTCGCCCTGTTGCCGCTCCTCGACCTCGGGCCATACTAGTTTGACCTTGGCTTCGGCGCCGTGCAACTGTCAGCTCCCGTTCCTGATCCAAGAATTCACGAGGATGATGATCCACAATCCTTGAATTGGAGCCGGGATTGAGCGAACTCGAGGGCCCGGCCTCTTCAGAAGTAAGTCGAGTAGCTAATTTGGGACGGCGAGCCAGGGTTATCTTATACAATTTAGTTATTTACTTCAGCTCATTTATTTGTTCTTGAAGCTCCCAGGAGTTGGTACCATATTGCTCTTTGTAGCCTTTGCACTGAGTCATGAGCTTTTTAACCCTCGTTTCCACGTTAGAAATAGTGAGCCCACCAGCTCGGTGGATAATTTTCTCGTACTACGTGTGTTCTTCATGGACTAGCTCGGCTTCTTCCTTTGCTATTTTCAGCTTCTCCTCGAGCTCGAGAAACCAAGCTTGCAGCTCGTCATACTTCTCTTGGGCCGCAGTTAGCTTCACCTCGGCCTCATTCTGGACGTGGCCAACTTTGCCCTTCTAGTGAAGGGCTTCGGCTTCTCTAACCTCGAGAGTCCGTGTTAATTATTTAATTTGTTCAACCCATAGAGAAGCGTCAAAAAGTTCGGGAGAGGACTACAGAAATACAATAAGAGATTTCAATAACGTTGAAATTTCATTAAAGCCATTTCGGCAAAATAAAGCGCCATCCTAGTGACGACGTACTACAAGGATCTAAAAAAAAAAAAACTTGAGAGGAACAACTGACCCCTCCAAGATTTTCATCTCCTTGCTGAGGCTCGGCCTCGGCATTCTTCGGCTCCTCAGCCCGTTTCACCGGCTCCTCTGGAACCCTGACCTCAGCCAAGCTCGCAATTGCAGCTTCGAGCTTCGGGTCTTTGTCAATGGGGCAGGAGCGGATGGCTTCGGCAGTAAGGACCGTGGATAGCGAAGTGAGCTCCTTTACTATAGGGAAATCCTCCATAAACTCCGACAACACCGCCGCGTAATCGCGAAGCAGGACGTCGGGCGATGCCACCTCATAACCATACTTGGATTTGTCCAAGTCTGGATAATCACCAGTAACCTCGTCAATGACTTCTATTCTCACGATAGTGTTCAGCACTGCTGCCAGCTCAGCCACCAGTTCGGAGAACTTCCCTGATAGAAAGAGCCTATCCGCGAAGGCGCGAAGTACCTCCCCTTGGGAGGACGCCACTTCGGCCTTGATACCGGCCGCCTTCACTTTCTCCGAGGCCACTTCGGCCTTCAATATGGCCACTTTTATCACCCCTAACAAATAAGTACCAAGCATACGAAATACTCATCTAATTTTAATATACTACTATCTATGTATATAGTTAGATGTATATATTATATAAGGTGAGAGATCATGTACAAAAGCCATGTTTAGTAAGAAATGAGAAATAATCTGAACCATTGATTTTAGTGTGATCTATGGTCAAAATTGATTGGTGCATTATGATTATACTAAAAATGCATTATGATGACCAATGCATTATGATGCAAGATTCATTATAGTTGTACATATCGTGCATTATACTTGTGCATAAGATGTATCATTTTTTACTTTTTACGGAAAATCTCTTTTGTACGGGATCTCATCCCTATTATATAATTATAATATATACATTTGTTTGAAATAATAATATTTATAGTCCAAAATAGGGTAGAAGGGTATGGCGTTTGATAATCCCTAACGCAACAAAATCTTGAAATGAGCAATCGTTTAGATGAATCACTCCGGTGGATAATTTCCTACTTAAGTATTCTGAACCACTTTTTGTTTAAGAGTTCACATTATCTTATTTTTATATCATTATTGTATCATTTAAACCTATGCTACCTTTTATGTTTAATTATAAATTGAATATAGTGAGAAATGATATGCTACTCACCCATTTGTGGGCACCTCCATGGGCACCTTCGTCGTTTTATAATTTTGGCATTACTTTGTTTAATTTTTTCAATTGTTTTATATTCTAATACTTTATAAATTAATATAAAAATCATAAAATTTAAAAAATCAAAGTTCGATTTATTTATTTTTATTTTTTAACTTAAAAAATAAATAATAAAACAAATCGAGCTATGATTTTTATTTATTTTTTAGATTTTTTAGTTATCTTACTTATCAAAAAAATAATTTATTTTAGCTCACCAGTGAAGTGAGGTGGGATCTAGTCAAAAGTTGGATTTATTTTTAATGTATTTAAGCTTTAGATGAGACTTGGTCAGGGAATGAAAAAAACTTGAAATAAAACCTGGCAATATAAATCAAACACCTTAGCACTTAAAAAGAGTAACAAAACAAAAGAAGGAAAAAAGTGAGATCATAAGGGGAAAAAAAAAGGGCCAAAATTTAGAATAGCCATATACTTAGTAGAAATTAAAAACTAGCCACCAACTTAAAAACATATAAATTCTAACCATTTTCGATGTGATGAGACAGAAATGCCCTTTTTCTAATTTTTGGATTTTATAATGAACAAATCATAAATCATAAAAACCAATTTCTAAACCTAAATAATAAAAATCAAAATCAAAATTCTAGTAATTAAAATTTACGGAACTCATGTATCTACCCTATACCTACGAACCGCCGTTCCCAAATCGAGCCTACGTTGCCGTCGCCGTCGATCGAGTCATCGACGTTGTTGCCCATTCGCCGTCGATCGAGACGCCGAAGCTATTGCTGAAAATCGCGACCGGAAGCAATTGAGCCGCCACTCTCGCCAGCAATGACAATTCGCGCCGCCATATTATCGTCGTCGATCGCTGCAGTACTTAATGTCGGATTATAGGTCAGATTCCGGCGGAGAAGAGGAAGATATTCCGGTGGACCAGCAGGTATGCCGATTCTAAAAATCCCATCGTTCTTGAACAGATATACAGGGCTCGAATGGCTCGATTAGATCTGTTCGAGGCCTACACCATACGTGCATGTTTCAATATTGTAATATCGTGTGATTTCGTTGATGAAGATGCTCGATCGAGCATAATAAAGGACGGTCGAGCACTGTAATTGCGTATGCGTAAATGGTTTTCCTTTGATTCGACAATTTGCTCGATCGAGCAGAAATAATAATGGATATGTGTTTTCACTTCGATTATCACTGGCTCCGTCATTTCGATCTTCTCGTGATTGGTGTTCTTGCCTTGGATGTAATCGAATAGACTATTGAAGAATGAAGCATTACATAGCATCAATTAATTACTAAATTAAGAATTACTGATTTGTTTCCCTGTATATTGCATGGTCATTGAAAAAAAAAATGGAGTTCAAAAACATTAAATGAAGTCAGCTTCGGTTTGTAGTTGCTTGAACATTTGATACAGTTCACTGTTATTTGTCTTTATTTCGTTAATTTGGATGAATATAGTTGGTTTAAGAACAATTTGCTCGATCGAGCACCTACATAATATAAGTGCACGACCAAGCCTTTCGCTTCCGATCTATTATAGTACAGATTCGAATAAATATTTATTTGCATATTTAATTTGTATTTTGAGTATCTTATAATTATATGTTGTTCTCATTTTATAATGAAGGTTACATGGACATACAAAAGACCTGCAATGATTGACGTTAACCACAGAATAAACTCATCAAGTCGGGATGGCATTATAAATGATATTTCTAAAGTACTTCAGGAGATTGATACTGAAACTTATCAGAAGTTTGAGAAGTCAGTTTTTGGTAGATTATTAAAACTTCCAAAGAACATTTCTAGGTCAAATGTGTGCATGCATTATGTTATCTCTCGTGAAGTTGTTGTATCCCCAGATTCAGATCCTACAGTAAAGTGGTACAGGATAAACGAGCAAAACTTAAGGTTTAGTAGATATGAATTTGCTTTGGTAACTGGATTAAGATTTGGGGCTAGTAATTTTAATCCATATGAAGACCATAGTATACCCGAAGATTCAGTTTACACTAGAATCTTTGGAAATGAGCCAATTACTCCTGACAAATTGCGAAACATGTTCATTGATAAGGAACGTATTGAAGGAGCTACCAATGATGACTATTTGAAGATTTCAAAAGTCTTGTTCGTATATTGTGTGCTCGTTGCAAAAGATTGCACTAGACATTGCATTCCTGATTGGCTTTGGTGCTTGGTTGAGGATGATAGGGATTGGGAATCATTTCCTTGGGGAAGTTTTTCATATCAAATATTGTTCACATACCTTTCGAATATAAGAACGTGCTTGGCAAGCGCTCAAGTACAACAGTATCACTTGTATGGCTTCGTTACCGCTTTCTTGGTAAAATTCACTATCTTTTGTCAACAATTCATATATATTTGGAGTACAACAATGAATTTAGTAATATTGTAATAATTATTTGTATTGATTTCTCTCAGGCTTGGATATTTTGCGCCATTGAAGATTTCGGAGATCAATGCAAAAAACTTTCTTTCAGAAACAAGATCCCTCGAATGTTGAGATATTCATTCGACAACACAACTATTGATACACGGAAGATCGAGGGAACCGTAAGTAAACATAATTTTATCTCGCTAATTTTTCCATCACATGCTCGATCGAGAACCTATATATTTTTGTTGCTTGATCGAGCACTGTTCCGTACTACTCTACTAGATCGAGTTACTTCAAGCATGTGATGCTCGATCGAGCATGATACATTGTTTACGACTTATATTTAGTACGATCTAATAATTTGATTTTGTGCAGACTCATGTTACGTTGGAGCCTACTGCAACAGAAATGGAAAGAAGATTTTGGAAATCAATTGAGCTAGCAGGCACTGCTTTCCTATTAAAATACAATCACACATATGATGGACAACAATTGAGAGCCCTCAAAAAGCAAGGAGCAAATGCTTTGAGACCCCCAGTTCAACATGGCAGAAGAAGAGGCAACAACGGAGAGGAAGAATTAGAGGAACGCTACAATGAACACCTCTACATGCCTTTTGAAGAGCCTCGTAGATCACCTCTCACAAGCCCTCATCATAATGCCAGCACTACCACCCACCATGAGACTGGCACGGCCTCCCATGCTACTACGGCTCCAAATCAAGTCTTCTTACTCACATGGGATCAGAGGCAAATATTTATTCAAGAGATTGGAAATTACACTGCACAATGTGTACAACAAGAATTTGAATCTCAAAGAGAAGCATGGGAGAAGAAAATGAGGGAGATGGTTACTGAAGAATATGAAGAACAAAGGCCAAAAATAGTTCAAGAGGTCGGTGATTACGTGCTTAGTAATCTTGGGGATGAGCCAAACGATGCCAGAAAATGAAATGGCTTTGCAAGATAATCCCAAGTGGACACAAAGAGAACCAAGTACTGAAACAAATTGGAGAATGAGTCAAGAAGCCAACTTACAATGGCCGAATCGGACACCGAATTTGCGTGCAAATAGGCACAGAAAACCATCAGCAGCATTGAAAAGCCCTTTCCTGCCAAATGACAGAAGAGGAGATGATTACTTGAGGTTCATGAGATTAAAAAATCCTCCGAAGTAAGTATAACACAATAATGAATAGGGGTGAATATAGTTCAATGGTCGATCGGGCATATTGTGCTCGATCGAGCCACTCGGGATCGATCGGGGTATATGGTGCCCAAACGCGCCATTGCTGCTCGATCGGGCATATTGTGCTCGATCGAGCCACTCGGGATCGATCGGGGTATATGGTGCCCAAACGCGCCATTGCTGCTCGATCGATCACGATTCACTATTGCTCGATCGAGCCTTACATGATTTCATATAATTCAAAATGTTTTTCATATGTAATTAATTGTTTTATTTATTTTCCATGGTTATTATATATCATAGAAGAAACGTAGGAATTGGGTATGCAGTTGGTAAGCCGTTCTTCACCTCGATCAAAAATTTCAAGAGCGATCTCGAGGAAGAACATATCAATGCCTATCTTCTAATTCTTGCTTCAAAGCCAGAAGCTGCACAAATCTACAGTTTTGATTCTACTATTGCTATCACAGACACCAGATTCATGGTACTGGAAAATTTGCTTATATCTTAATGTTATATCATATGCTTCCATCCTATAGTTTTTTATGATTTCATTATAAAATTAGGAATTACTCCTAGAAATTTGGAAAGAAAATCATGCAAATGATCCTCCCGACACAACGTATGATCCTGATGTTGAGGAAAAGTTGACTGAAGATTCATTGGAACAATTAGCAATGTATGTTAATGGTGAGATGCCAGGTTGGGGCGGTTCTTTAGGAAAATGGTATGAGTATGAGAAGGTACGTAAATTAACACACGTTAATATTATACAATTGTAATTTAAAAAAAAATAATTTTACATGATTTATTTATATATTTGAATAGGTGGTATTTGCATTTCATCAACCAACTAAACATTGGGGGACAATTCTTATCCACTTGGCTAAAGGCTCGGTTATTCTGTACGACTCATTTGAGCATGTCTTTGATAAAGAATGTTATGATGAACGGAAAAAACTTCTTATCCCTTTGGTATGAATATTTCCTCAAATATTAAAGTACACGGGATTCTATGAGCATAGGAAAGACTTGAAACCTTTTTTTACGCAATGGAAATTCAAGTATCCTGGGAAGGAAAATCCATACAATCAGAAAGATGATCATAGTTGTGGTCCGATAGCCTTGAAGTATGTGGAGTTTTTGATGACGAATGAGAAAGGCCCGCCCCTTCTGCAGAAAGACATAGAGAAGTATCGTACTCACATAGCACGTACTATTTATGAGTTCAGTACTCATGAAGATACTATTTCATAGTTTAAGTTATTTTTTTCAACAAATACATAATTCTTTATTTGCTATGGTAATTTAACGATTGGTGTTTTTTTTTGTAAGTATGAATATTAGAATTATATTTCTCATATTTTTTCCATAAGTACTTTGAATTAGTATTACAGTAAACACTAAACTACGTTCAAAAAATATTGTAAAAAATAATACTCCAAAAATATAGAATTTACTCGATCAGATTGAATATGCCCGATCGAGCGTATGTGTTGTGTCGATCGAGCCTATATGCTGTTGATCCACCCAAAACCTATGTGCTATCAATACGCCCGATCGAGCATACAAGCTTCAATAAATTAAAACACATGTACTCAGTTAATAAACCCTAAAATCAGAAACCCTCAATAAACCCTAAACCCTAAACCATTCATAAACCCTAAACCCTAAACCCTAAACCCTAAGACTAAACCCTAAACCCTAAACCCTAAACCCTAAACCCTAAAACCCTAAAACTTCCTAAACCCTTGAAAAAACCCTAAACCATTAATAAACCCTAACCTTAAAATCTTAATAAATCGTGAACCCTAAACCCCGTAATAAACCCTAAACCCTAAGACTAAACCCTAAACCCTTAAAAAACCCTAAACCATTAATAAACCCTAAACCCTAAGTTCCTTGATTTGAAACTTTAGTTGAACAAATAAAGATTATTGGTTCTAATAATTATATAATGATCGGTGTTATTTTCTACTATTGAATCGTATCGTTATTATATTTTCAATCTGTGTGGATGAAGTTGCGTACGCACAAAAAAAAGTTTAAAAAAAAGGAAAATAAATACGCTAAAACATAAAGGGGCCGATCGGATAGGATAGGGTTGATTAGGTCGATGGTCGGTCAAGATAGTTCAGTATACGGCCGCTTGATTTATCCAATCGAACAGTGAACCTGTCAATCGAGCATGATGCCGCACGATCGACAGTAACATGCATGCAACGGCTCAATCGGTCCGATCGAGCCTACACCCGCATGATAAATGATATGGTAATTTAAGCAATCCTTGTCAAATCGAATCCATATCAATTAATGTCTTACTATTTTAAAGCTAAGAATTTTGATAATAAAATTTAAAAAATGAGCATGGTGCCTTCACAAAAATTCTAAAACATATCCATCAAAAAACGTACAAATCATGACAAATTCATAATAAATCCTCTAACAAATCTGAGAATTTTGATAATAAAATATAAAAAACGAGCATGGTGCCTTCACAAAAATTCTAAAACATATCCATCAAAAAAACGTAAAAATCATGACAAATTCATAATAAATACTCTAACAAATCAATCATCCTCTTCTTCCACAACTCTTTGTGAGCATGTGAGTCGGGTATGTCCAATCTCACGACATATACCACACATTTTTCGCTTACGGACTTTGGCAGTACTTGTACTTGGCATCTGTGCATTGACATCCTGAATTTGTAGAGTCTGAATCACCTGTGTACAAGTACCACGATAATGACCTCGTTGACCACATCGAGAACAAATACTATTACGTGCAGAGCGAGATGAATGCTTTGCACGTTTAATACGCTTTTATTTCCGTCGCCCAGCCTGTTTAGGGTCTTTAGGAGTACCAACCACTCTGCTCGAAATTTCATCCGGGACATTCCAATTTATTGGATGTGGAGTAGGCATTATATCTCCTGCATATGTGTTACGTAATGTTCCGGTCTTATAATAGTCCGACACGTACGATGTCACAGATTATTTTGCTTTCCTAAAAAAAAACTAAAGTCAGAAAGAAATATAACAATTACGAAGCATTGGTCGAGCCTGTGGTACTCTACTCGATCGACATCGATCGAGCATTTAGTGTGCGATCGAGCATATAGAGCGCGATCGAGCATATGTTGATTGATCGAATTCAAAGAGGCTTAATCGACGCACCGATGGGTCGATCGAGCAAGTAATAGGGCCGTTCCACATACATTGAAAGGTTAAAAATGAGATGCTATTACGTGTGTACACAAAAGTTCCAATATATGTCCATAAAGAAATATATAAAATCTTTACAAGTTTAAAATTAATATTACCTGATTGCTGCAACCGAATGAGAACATGGTATTAACTCCAACTGAAATTCACGACATGTGCATCTCCGTGTACCAAGATCAACAAGGTAATGATTTGTAGAATCTTTCACATTAAATTTTGTCGAAGAAATTGCTTCAACAACCATACGATGAGACTCTTGAAGTGCATCATCCACAAGCTTAGATGGAACAGTTGCCAATTCATGAGATCTCTTCGTATGCAACTCACGGCGCTCTACAAACCATGCAGTAATGATTGTGCGATGTGCTTCAAGTAGGGTCGTTATGGGCAATCTTCTAGCCCAACGCAGACGTCCATTGTAGGACTCGACAACATTAGATGTTAGAAAGTCGTAACGCCGAACAGGGCATTGAGAACGAGCCCACCTTTTCGGGGCAACTTTCATAAGCTTTTTATGTGCACCAGCTGAAAATTTAGACAAGTTCTTCATGTGCTCTAGAAACTCTAAGTTTCTATAACAATAAAGTGCTCTTTGGTATATGGCTATAGCACGTGTACCCCTGAGATTTTGTTGCAGATGGTAAGTGCATACACCGTGGGGAGTACCTGGATAAACAATGTCCAAAGCATTTTTTATGCTTGCGTGCCGGTCAGAGACAATTAACAACTGATCGGGGCAACCAAATGCTCATTTTATCCATGTAAGGAACTAAGTCCAAGACGAGTCATTCTCTTTATCTCCAATTCCAACGGCCAATGGAAATATTTGATTATTTCCATCCATTGTGACAGCCACAAACATAACACCCTTATACTTTCCTTTCAAGTGTGTGGCATCCACAACAATAACAGGACGGCACGAATGAAAACCACTCACACATGCACCGAAAGCCATAAAATAATACTTGAAACAATCATTTTCATCAGTTTCTAAATCAACAATAGAGCCGGGATTAGATTCATGCACCATGTGCAAATATGATGGTAAAAGTTGGAAAGACTTATCTGGATCGCCATATACCATAGAAATAGCCTGGTTCCTCGCAGATAGCGCCAACTGATAGTCTATCTCAATCTCATACTCATTCAGCAGCTGATATTGCATATCCTTTGGTTTCAATATTGCACCTTCATACAAAAGTCTTGGAGCAAAGAAAGCAGCTATGACATTAGAAGACATAGTCGGAGGAGTATGATGTCGTAAATCTAACTGACAAGTATGTGGAGCATCCCATCTGCAAATCTTCCAAAGACTACCACATGTCGTTGCACGCATTCTAAATTGACATTGCTCCTTGTATTTGCAAACAACCGAAAATCTTGACTTCGATGAACGCTCCACAGCATATTCGACCCTATGAAGCATGTGATACAATCCTAAAGTTATTTTCATTTTATCTTTATCCATGAAAGTAGCATTCTGTGAAAGAGTGTCACGGCTGTAATAGTACAACCCACCCATCTCTTCACATGGAACAGAAGCATGATATAAAGCACCAGGAATCACCCATTGTTCAACATTTTCATGTTGTACTTGCATCAAATCACCACCTGTATCTTGAATTGTATCATCCATAGAAGGCAGAACATTTCGAATTCGTGTAGAAGACGTATCCAAAATCTTCTCACCACCATTCTCACTGTCACTGTCACTATCACTGTCACTGCCACTATCAATGTCACTATCATCAGAATGATCAACCTCAATATGAAGATCATCACGTACATCCTCAGACACATGAACTTCATTCAGCAAACTCATAAATCCATGAGGTTTGGGTGGTCCAGCTCGAAAACAAATAGTGACGTAGATGGTAGGAATATCAACTGAATTTAGCAAGTATCCCAACTCATCATCATCTGTAATCTTCATCCTCATAATTTCTTTATTTGGAGGTTGAACTAGTGCTTCTATTAGGGGATAGAAGTTGTTCGTATCTGCCATGGCATGCTTTTCCACTTTCTTGTACAAAACTTCGAATGAAAATGATTGTCGAGGCATAGGGACATATTCATGAAGACCACCTTCATAAATATTACCATTCCATAGCCCCCCATAATGAAGAATGATCCCAAAGTCACTCATCTGGAAGAAAAAAAAAATGAGAATGTATTATATTCCAATTTCATGTAAAGTTACTGGACTCGATCGAGCCATTATATGGTCGATCGAGCGGTCGATCGAGCAACTTCTCAAGTAATTAGTCTGGTGCTCGATCGAGGCAGTACATGGTCGATCGAGTCTGCCGTCGAAGAAACAAATACAGACAAATGTATTCATACCAGTTTACGAAATTCAACTACAATATATTGTAACTTCAAAGAATATGACAGTAGAAAGCAATCGACCCGACATCTACAATACTAAATAATGCATGGTAGAAGTCATTGTAATGAGAAAAAATATAAATAATTAAAGGAACTCATTGAAAGAATTTCGCACCACCTTTTGCCGGAAGCTAACGTTGATAAACGTCGGAAACTTAAAGAAACTGCGGGAACAATGATCGACGGCTGGTCACTGTGGGAAATTAACGCGAGTGAACGTCGAAAACTTAACGAAGATACCAAAACAAGTTACGCCGGTGGGTCGCAACGAGAAAATAACGTCAAAGAACGCCGGAAAGTTAAGGAAAATGCCCGAACACGTTGTCACCAATTGGTTGCAGCATTGAGTCGCCGTAAATTGTGAACTGTAGGTTTTTCTCTTCCGCACGTTTCCACGTTCTGTTACTGATATATATTATAATTTAGGATTTGATTTTTATGTTTTATGATTTTTTAAATTATAAAATCCGAAAATTAATGAAAGGGCATTTATGTCTCATCACATCGAAAATGGCTAGAATTTATATGTTTTTAAGTTGGTGGCTAGTTTTTAATTTTTCTTAAGTTTCGTGGCTATTTTTAACCATTTCCACAAACAAAAAAACCCTCCTTATATCCATTATTTACACGTACAATAATTTCACCTGGTAAACGAGGACAGTAATTACTAGCCCAGATTTTTTACCTCAAAATAACAGAAAAAGAAAAAGAAATAGACCTGCTAGTTCAGATGAAAGGGTAGAATTGGGAAATTATAAAGTAGTACTATAATGTACATATCTGTAGGTTAGGCAGTACAAGAAGTTTTCCCAGTATTATCCATAGATGCAGTTGCAGTTGGTACCTAATTTAATTAAAAAAAAAAAAAAATCAGCCACTGCACAAAATGCATGCTATTTAGTTTTTGCTCACATAATACATAATGATTGCACCCAAAAATGAAGCATCAATACCTCCAAAAAAAAAGGTTATCTCACTCACGCTATCTATTCAATACCCAATACTCGACAAACTAAACTACTCTTAATACGCGAAAACCGTAAACATATACGGGAAAGGCAATATGACAGCATATTTTCTTATGAAAGGAAATCATGATGATAAGCAAAGGAAAAAATTATACGTGGGATTGCTTGCTTAAGAACTGAGTTATGGATTTACACAATATAGATGTGCTAGATGCATGTAGCTCGTATCGGTTCAACAAAAGATGTATCGGTTCACTTCCTCAACAGCATAAAGCGAAAAGTTAAATAAACACCAAATAAAATAAATATATCTAGTTTTTGTTATACATCGTAGGTTCAATTGACTGACTACAATGAAGCTTTTACAGTGAAATTTTGTATGCAGGTTGATAGATGAGTCAAAACACTGTAATCTCAAATCAGCTCATCCTTATGGTTTATCTGCACATATGGGATTCTTTGGATGCAGGGTTTTCTCTTGATTGCATATAATTGTTAATTTTTGAATAAGATACATTGCTCCACATCATCCTGTATATTTGCATGTAGTGCTTTATTGGAAGTCGGGGGTGAGTCATGTCATTTTGGTTCTTTGCTTAATCAACATTAGTAATTATTGAAAAGGGAAACTGAAAAAGAAGGGTTTTGTAGTTCAAGAGTTATTTAAATCATGTTTTCTGATGGAGATGCTTCGATTTAGAATGAGTGTTATGTATCGCGAGTCTTTGTATCAAATACAAGCTTCTCATTTCTATCTCCTTTAGGTTGTTAAAGTGTATGTTATCTGGTTCTGATTCCGTTATACCGTTTTCGTATTTCATAACCTTCTTGCTTTTACCAGTTAATTGGTGTTTAGCTTCAAATGTAATCTTTGCTACCAATGATGATGTCAGACTTTTTAGAAGTAAATAAACTAGTTGATGCTTCATAATCATTTTCCAAATTAAAGCTTTATGATTCCATTTTCCAATTGCAGGTTTACGCTTACACAAGGAAAACTTGCGGGGAATGGTTTGTAGCCACAACTTACCTATGAAAAATTCTGACATGAGTCAGGCACAAAACTCACTCACTGTGTGATCTTGACATGTAGCAAATATTATCGGTTAGGTACTTTAATTCAAAACTAACGCCGTTAACATCGTGAAATAGTGTCAGAATTGAAAGGACATTTACAAAGCTGGCATCCATAAAATAATCTATATAACGCCCCCCCCCCCCCCCCCCATCTTTCCTTTTGACCTTTTTCCACCATCGCTCATTTCCACAACCTCAAGAAAATACAATTGTCGCCGCCGGCTGTTAAAACTTTGGTAGAGGCATCCCAAAGGCTCTCCCTAACCTTCAGAATTGTTAGATGCAGCGCAGTAAGTGAGAGTTTGAGGAGGAAAATGGCTATGCGGCAGAAATGGGAACTAGGTTTGTGTGAAGAAGTCAAGCAGCGTTAGGGGAAATGGTTATATCGGAATCTGAATCGGAAGAGCGTTGTGTTGGGTTCACGCACCGGCTCTGATAAGCCTTTGGTCTTAAGTTTTATTATGCTAGTTAAGTGGTTTTTAGATATGTCTCTTGACCACATCTGGACTTTAGTACGAGTCGGTCCATCTCTCATCTTTTGATTGGTAGGAGTTGCTAGTTGATTTCGAGTTAATTACTTAGGCAATTTTTTGGGAAGATGTCGGTGATGAAACTCTGTTACCATTTCTCTTCCCTGAATAAGAAAATGTAGCACAAAATTATATATGCTTATGTTGCTTGCAGCATACACGATGGAGGAGATGACAATTGTGTTTAATGGTGTTATTTGACTAGATGTTGAGGTGCCTACGGCAATGAAATTTAGTATACTGCTAATATGTGCCATTATGATTCATTGTCCAAATTCTCTTATGGCGTATTTGGTGATGAATTCAATTGCAGTTTATAATTTTTAAACTCCATATTTAGTACTGAAATACATTGTTTTCGCATTGGATATTTGTTCATGTCTTTTGCCACTCCTGTCGGGACTTTTGAAAGTGATATGGACAGGTGAGTAGATCATGTATACGAATTTTAACGACTTCTCAATCTTGTACTTTAAGGCTAATGTTGCAACTTGGAGGTAACATACCTCAAGGATTAAGTTTCATAGCAACTCACTACTGTTGTTTGCTGGAACGATGGAAAATTATTAAAGAAAAACATGGATGATCAATCATCCTCTTGTCGCATCTTTATCTCATGTAACCGAATGGTAGTTTCTGGAAATTTTCTATGCATAAAGAGTTGTTTTGGTGTCTTGTGAATAAGAACAATGATAGCTGCCAGCGGTCTTGTTTTGGTGTTTGGTGTTTATGCATAAAGAGTTGTTTTAGTGTCTTCAGAGATGTACCATTTCTTACTGTTACCCCAAGGCAGCAGCACTGCAATCTCTGATATGTGGAACTTGAGAAAGTGAAATGCTCCCTTTCTGCTCTTTCAAGGTACATTCTTTCTCATAAAAATATTGCTTCAGGTTTGTACAAAAATTCAATTTCTTGCTCTCTTTCGTTTTGCAGAAGAGAGGAACCGATTGCTGATATTAAAGATTCCCATTTGAATTAGTTCCTCAGCATTTATCGAGGACATTGATTCGAGTCTGCAGCTGCAACCTTGTCTTTACCGCTGGAATGTTTTTAAATCCATAAAAAAATACCCATCGAAGAGTGGAAGAGAAGAAGATTGAGATTAAAATTACATCTTTCTCGGCATTAGCGTCTCATAAGTGTGTTGATATGAGGTGAGAGCGGGGTGAGAGAAGAGTGAGGAGAGAATAATGAAATGCAAGCGCCGCCCTCTAATTTGATTGAGTGGTTAAAATTTTATTTATGGAAGGGTTTTTTTGTTTGGCGGGAATAAAGAGGGCGCCTTTTTTTCAACTGTTAAATTTGATTTTGTGGGAGGAATTCTTTTTCTTATGGCGGGAATGAAAGGATAAAATAAAAATTCTACCACAATAACAATTTGCTAATACTTTTGTTTAATGTTTTGAATTACTCCGTAATATAAAGCCGATTATGAATACCATATTTATTGATTGTACTTTTGTTATTCTTATAATCATTCTTATAAGTTGAACACTAAATTTTAATATTGTGAATTGGATAAGAAACTCATAATTCAATCATATTACATTAATTTAATATTATAATTTTATTATTTTTACAATTGTTCGATCTTAGTATAAATTTTATTAATTTTGGTAATATAAGTGTATACCCATATTATCCGAGAATCTCCACCGATTCAACTCGACTAGTGACTAATCAAGTGAAATCCATTTCCGTTTTCACTAATTCGTGGTTGACTTTTCGACTAGTGGACATCAGTAATTAGAGAATTTACTTTTTGTTTTCACCCACTAATATGGGATCGACTCGTTGACTATTGAACATCACGTTTTACTAATTATCTGAGGGTATTCACCGATTCAACTCAATTAGCGACTAATCAAGTGATATCCCTTTTCGTTTTCTGTAATATCCTGAATTTTTAGAAGTTAGTTAATTTAAGAAAATCTTATTAAAAATCAGGGAGTCTATTAAGATTAACAATAAGAGAATCTACACCTCGAATAAGGTTTCTAGAATATAATGAAAGAAATATAAATTATTAATTTTGATATTTACATATATACAAAATATATATATACATGTATATATAATAAGATGTATACTAGAATACATAATATTACAAGAATATACCTATTATATAAATCTATTCATTAATGAATATAAAAATATGTATAGATAATGAAACATTATTTCAAGTTCAAGACTTCAATACATATATGTAATACGTATACATATTTATGTACATGTGTATATATAAATATATATTAGTAAGTGCATGATTTATGTCTATATGTAAATATATTGTATAATATTATATTATATACATAACTTACGTCATGGAACGAACCTGCTATAACTTGGATATATGATATATATAATATACAATACATGATAAGTTTACTAATGTAGATATGTAATGAATTCATCTACTCACAATTCACCTTTATACGTGTCCTCATATTCCTCAAGTTAATCCTATGATTCATCTAAGCTATCAATAGGTGACTCATCCTAGCTACCTTTGATATTTTGCCTATAAATACGTAGTGGTCCTCTTCATCGTTAGTACACCATTTCTTATATCCGATCCAACCTTATATATATAGTTAGTCTCCAAGAAGTTACAATTAGAAAATTTTAGAAGCTGGTCTCGGCAAAGTCATAACGTTAATTGAGGCCTGCGGAAGCAAGAAATATAGTTTAGAGCTATACTCTAGTTGCTCCATACATCAGGTGGGTCCAAAATATTTTCAAAGCATATGCAATATTTTAAATACCATTTTTATGTATAAAATGCAATTATCCATAAAAATGTTTTGTGTGTATGTTCCATGAAATGACTCTATGGATCGATCGAGATTCATTGTTAGTATCAGATATACTAACTTTGAATTGTGCGCACCCCGGTTACATACGATGCCTTGATCACGTCGTATGTTAACTAATGGCGAATTCCTTGAGTTTCGACTCGGGTTTTCTGCAAGTACTGGGATTATTTAGGGTTTCGGCCCTGAACCCGGTCTAGATGAACCAAAGGTGATTTGTAGCCTTGGTTGAGTCCAAGAATGAACATCACACACCCCAAAATGATATTTATATTTTCAAGAGTTATTTTCTGCAAGCCTCTTGATATACCATGTATGGATAAATTGCTAGTTTTCAAAATGCTTGCCAAAAGGGGCATGATCCACTGAGTACATCAAGTACTCAGCCCAAAACTTTTTCAAATGTTTTCAGGTCTGGAAGCAGGTGATGTGCAGCAAGGCTGAGGCAGGGGATTGTTGTAGGGCCTTATAAAGTTTCCGCTATGTTATTTTGCTTATAACTCTGATAACAAGACTACTAGTTTTTTTTATAATAAATAAATCGAGGGCGTCATCTTCCAACCCTCTAGTTATTTAATATGGTTTCTTTGTTTTCTAAACTTATTTTTCTCTTCCCATTTTACTTATTCTTGGATGGAGAGTGCCGTATATCAGTTCCTTTTGGAAGCTCGAATTCCCACTCAATTATGGTTATCCCATTTTTCGAAGTGGATGTCGACTCCTCTAGTTTACTGAAAGCCGGTTTACCCCATCTTTCACTTTATGCAAGGTGGAAAGTGTCATGCAATGGTTCCACTTGGACGCTCGATTTCCTACTCACTCTTGGTAATTCCAATGTGTCGAAGTAGATGGTCGACTCCACTTGGCAACTTGACGCTGGTTTACCCCACCATTTTCTTTATAGTCTCAATTTTCATTTTAAGATACTCGTAAAATAGTCATAAATTAATATTATCCCCTTTCTTCCCCGCTTCTTTAATCCAACCCCCGTCACACCCTGGTTCACAGGAATCGGAGCGTGACAAGGTGGTATCAGAGCGGAAGACTCTGAGACCTTAGTCTATGTCTAGTCTAGAATATTAATTCTAGCTATGTTAGTTAAGCAACAATCACCCTCAGCTTGCCATCATCTGCTCCAGCTAAGGTACATTTAATTATGTATATTCTATGAAGCAAGTTGCATGAAATTGTTTGTTACATTTTCAAGCATTCAAAGCAATGATTGTGTTTTACGAAACACCAAATATGATGAAACTCACCGAGTTTCCATGACTTGATTTTTCAAGTACAAGTAATTATGTGGAACTTTGTTCCTAGACGATGAGAAGGCATGCAATTAGTCATGTATATGATTCAAATTTTATTTGAATATTGTGTTATTTTATCAAAGTAGCACTAGTGTTACTTATGGGTATGGTTCTCTAGTTAAAGTTGAGGATTTATGATATGGTCACTAGGGAAATAAGAACCCTACTTGGCCTAGTGAACAATAACCCTTAAAGAAGACATTGGTTTAAGTCGATTTACTTAAACCCAAAAGTGGTGATTTTAAGTTAAGCATTTATTTAGAAGTTTCATTATGAATTAAGTTTAGATATTCATATAGAATATCCTTGCAGTATGAGGTTGCCACTTAGATCAAATGTTAGGGCAGAGAGAGATAGAGAGGGAACATTGAGAAAACTCATGTAGATTCCCTTGTACCTAGGACCCCACCAGTGATAGTACCACTACGATACGACCAATGGAAATGCCAATTGTAATAGACATGTCGTCCGACGAGTATGAACCTGAGGAGATAACCCTCGATCAAGAATGGGAACAATTAATGAGGATTAGCGATATGGCAAATCTAAATGATCAGGGCAACTATTGAGTCGAGTTGCTCAACCTATTTCCCTAATGAGAGAGATCATATTAGAAAGTGGCCTAGGATGGCGTATGGGCCCACGGTCGCATAGGTTAAGATTTGCTGAGGAGGGGATATAGATGTAGAAGAACATAATGAGGAAGAAACACCACCAGCTGATTCATAGGGAGTGCTTGAAGACGGTGACTAGTGTGACGTTATTATAAGTAGATATGTTGTTAACTGTATGGTTGCAAGGATGATCCTTATATAGAACCCATGATCCCTAGAGAAATTATTAGAAACCAGAATCTCAAGATTGGAGATTTATCTTTTAAAGCAAATCTATTTATTATCGACACAATAGGGTTCAATATCATCGTAAGAATAGATAAGTTAGAAAGAAATGATGCAACGATAAACTGTACGGAAAGTGAGGTTGGTTTTCAAATAAAGAACGGTGATGTGATTGGCTCCCGATGTTAGGAAAAGGAAAATAAAATACCAATACTCTCGACCATGAAGGTTGCTAGGATGGTAATTAAGAAAACAAAACTGTTGTAGACCATGGAGGAGATTAGGAGGAATTTTTGCCTCTAGTTGAATTTGATTAAAATAATAGCTAGCTTTCAAGCTAGAATTGGAATGCCACCTTATGAGCCTCTTTATGGTCACAAGTGCAGGTTGCCACTTTATTTAGATAAAGAAGGTGAGTGTAAATTGTTAGGCCCAGAACTAGTACAACAGATGATTGAGAAAGTTGATCTCATCAGGCAGAGAATAAAAGAAGTCCAAGATATACAAAAATCTTATACTGACAAACACTGATGAGATTTAGAGTTGGGGATCGTGTTTTTCCTCAAAGTTTCTCCTACCAAAGAAATTATACATTTTGGCAAGCGGAACAAACTGCGCCTCAGGTATATAGGACCCTTTGAGATCCAAGATAGAATAAGCCATGTAGCATATGAGTCGGCTTTACCGCCAAGTATTGGAGACGTACACAATGTCTTCTACATGTCACAACTTAGAAAGCACGTAATTAATTATGATGAAGCGGTATTAACCCAAGACCTAAGCTATGATAAACAATCAGCCCAGATTCTTGACCAAAAGGTCCAAGTATTAAGGAATAAGCAAATACCTCGAGTAAAGATCCTATGAAATCACAATTAACAAGAAGTAGCCACAAAGGAACTAGAACATAAGATAAATAATTTAGTATCCTATACTACAGTATCCAGGTACCCAAATTTTGAGGACGAAATTTTTATAAGGAGGGAGGGATGTAATATCCCGAATTTTTAGAAGTTAGTTAATTTAAGAAAATCTTATTAAAAATCAGGGAGTCTATTAAGATTAACAATAAGAGAATCTACACCTCGAATAAGGTTTCTAGAATATAATGAAAGAAATATAAATTATTAATTTTGATATTTAGATATATACAAAATATATATATACATGTATATATAATAAGATGTATACTAGAATACATAATATTACAAGAATATACCTATTATATAAATCTATTCATTAATGAATATAAAAATATGTATAGATAATGAAACATTATTTCAAGTTCAAGACTTCAATACATATATGTAATACGTATACATATTTATGTACATGTGTATATATAAATATATATTAGTAAGTGCATGATTTATGTCTATATGTAAATATATTGTATAATATTATATTATATACATAACTTACGTCATGGAACGAACCTGCTATAACTTGGATATATGATATATATAATATACAATACATGATAAGCTTACTAATGTAGATATGTAATGAATTCATCTACTCACAATTCACCTTTATACGTGTCCTCATATTCCTCAAGTTAATCCTATGATTCATCTAAGCTATCAATAGGTGACTCATCCTAGCTACCTTTGATATTTTGCCTATAAATACGTAGTGGTCCTCTTCATCGTTAGTACACCATTTCTTATATCCGATCCAACATTATATATATAGTTAGTCTCCAAGAAGTTACAATTAGAAAATTTTAGAAGCTGGTCTCGGCAAAGTCATAACGTTAATTGAGGCCTGCGGAAGCAAGAAATATAGTTTAGAGCTATACTCTAGTTGCTCCATATATCAGGTGGGTCCAAAATATTTTCAAAGCATATGCAATATTTTAAATACCATTTTTATGTATAAAATGCAATTATCCATAAAAATGTTTGTGTGTGTGTTCCATGAAATGACTCTATGGATCGATCGAGATTCATTGTTAGTATCAGATATACTAACTTTGAATTGTGCGCACCCCGGTTACATACGATGCCTTGATCACGTCGTATATTAAGTAAAATGCTACTATGTGGCCGGCCACATTATGACCAAATATCATTATTGAATTTGTAATGACAATAATTTTGCTAAATTCAATTTTAATACTCTCGGCTAAATAAGAAAAATTGTTGTAAATTTTATTATTGTGAGTTGTATAATAAACTCATAATTAAATCATATTACTTGAATTTAGTATTGTAATTTTACTATTTTTACAATTGTTCCATCTTAGTATAGAATTTAGTAATATAATACACATATTATAATTTAATCTTGACATAAATTTTAGTATTATGAGTTTGTATCATAAGTTGACTAATCAAGTGAAATCACTTTCCATATTCACTAATCCAGGATCGACTACTCTTCACCTAGTAGACTTCACGTTTCGCTATTTATTTAAAAATATTCACCGATTCACTGATTCACCTAGTAGACTTCACATTTCACTAATTATCCGAGGATCTCTACCGGTTAGAGAATTGTTGAAATATAAAATGGATTTAACTTAATTACTCACTAACCAAGTTGAATTGTTTTATTATCATCGGATATTTAGCGATTAGTTGATGTCCACTTATCGAAGAGTCGATCATTGATTAGAGAATTAATAAAAATAGAGAAGGGATTTAGCTTAATTACACACTAATGGAGTCGAATTGCTCTATATCCTCGGATATTTAGTGATTAGTTGATGTATACTTATCGAAGAGTCGATCATTGATTAGAGAATACTAAAATAGAAAAGGGATTTAGCTTAATTACTCACTAATGAAGTCGAATTGCTCTATATCCTCGGATATTTAGTGATTAGTTGATGCCACTTATCGAAGAGTCGATCATTGATTGGAGAATTAGTAAAATAGAAAAGGGATTTAGCTTAATTACTCACTAATGGAGTCGAATTGCTCTATATCCTCGGATATTTAGTGATTAGTTGATGTACACTTATCAAAGAGTCGATCATTGATTGGAAAATTAGTAAAATAGAAAAGGAATTTAACTTAATTACTCACTAATGGAGTCGAATTGCTCTATATCCTCGGATATTTAGTGATTAGTTGATATACACTTATCGAAGAGTCAATCATTGATTGGAGAATTAGTAAAATAGAAAAGGGATTTATCTTAATTACTCACTAATGAAGTCGAATCGCTCTATATTCTCGGATATTTAGTGATTAGTTCATGTACACTTATCGAAGAGTCGATCATTGATTGGAGAATTAGTAAAATATAAAAGAGATTTAGCTTAATTACTCACTAATGGAGTCGAATTGCTCTATATCCTCGGATATTTAGTGATTAGTTGATGTACACTTATCGAAGAGTCGATCATTGATTGGAGAATTAGTAAAATAGAAAAGGGATTTAGCTTAATTACTCACTAATGGAGTCGAATTGCTCTATATCCTCAGATATTTAGTGATTAGTTGATGTAGACTTATCGAAGAGTCGATCATTGATTGGAGAATTAGTAAAATAGAAAAGGGATTTATCTTAATTACTCACTAATGAAGTCGAATTGCTCTATATTCTCGGATATTTAGTGATTAGTTGATGTGTACTTATCGAAGAGTCGATCATTGATTAGAGAATTACTAAAATAGAAAAGGAATTTAGTTTAATTACTCACTAATGGAGTCGAATTGCTCTATGTCCTCGGATATTTAGTGATTAGTTGATGTACACTTATCGAAGAGTCGATCATTGATTGGAAAATTTGTAAAATAGAAAAGGGATTTAGCTTAATTACTCACTACTGGAGTCGAATTGCTCTATATCCTCGGATATTTAGTGATTAGTTGATGTACACTGTTGGTCCCGAAAACTCGCTTTAGACAAGATTTATAGTGGTTCGAAGCAACTGCTCCTACATCCACTCTTATCACCATTCCTCGGTGATGAACTTTACTCAAATCTATGAGTTTATGCGATAGGCACTCACGAGCCTATGAGTTTATACAATCGGCACTCATGGGCCTTACAACCTTTTCTTCAAACACTCTAAACCTCGCTTCAAACTCTCGGTTTGGGTTTGGGTTTGAATATTTCCAACTAATGAGAAATCCTTTTACAATGAAGATCAATGTAGAAGGCTGAGATTTCTCTCTAAGGCTTATGGATATTAGAAGATGAAGCCTAGTTGGTGAGCTAGAAGGTTGAGATCCAAATATTTATTTGGGAGAGATGTAGGATGGTTTCTACTTTGTTAACTTGCTCTTTCTATTCACTCTCTTTTGTATGAGTTTTCACCTTCTATTTATAGTGAGGAAAAGCAAATCTATCCGTTGGAAAGATAGATTGCGTGCACCTAACCATGTCCAATCCGAATCAGATCTTTACTTTATACCACACAGTCCTAGGAGAGTAGTTGTTGACTTGTCAGAACCTAGTCCTGCGCATTCGGCGATTGGACGGCTCACCGTACTTTTGAGCAATCTGAAGCGCACACGTGGTCTGGCAACTGGCACGTCTCACCTGCTTGTCAGACGCTTTGGCTCAATGGAATGCTTTGAAATTTCAACTGAAGCGGCTAAGGGTGGAGACGCTTTGCGTAGTGAAAGCGAGCTCTTTCACACTTAACCTAAGCACGCTCTTCGAGCTGTTCAGTCGCTCTGCTTTCATATGGCTTTGTTGCAAACGCTTTGTTCTCATGCTTTGATATTGGAAAGCTCTTGAACTGGAAGCGCGCTCCGGCTTTCCTTCACGCAGGCACTCCGGCTTTCCTTCACGCAGGCGCTCCGGATTTCCTTCACGCAGGTGATAACTCTTGAATAAGAGTTATTTTACATGTTTTTAATCTTGAATTTAGTTAAAAAGAGTGCTTGATGCTCGTTCATTTCAGTCTTTTTTGTATAGTTTTGCTCGTTTTCTTTTGTAATTCATTGTTGGTCCTAATGTTTATTTTAGTTGAGATTTAGGTGAATATAAGGTCATTTTGATTTAAACCCATGAAAAGAAGGAAAGGGGTTGAAGTGTGCTTCTTTTGTGCAGGAAATTGGCATTTGCTGAGATTTTGCTGCAGCAATTGTTCCTGAAGCATTTCACAGATAAAGAAACGGGAAAAAAACAGGACCACTTGGAAAAGCAAGAAGATGGAGCTGACTTGGCAACTAAAGTAAAGATAAAATCTGACTTTTGACTGAAATCAAGGAAAAGATGTGTTGATTCTCACATGTAGAGCTTTAAAGGGTAACTTAGTCTTTTTATCATCTATTTTGGGAAACCTAGTTACAAACAAAAGAGCTGCAGCCGCAATTTACAATGAGAGGAAGATTTTCAGCAACAAAAACAAGGGGAAAGAGCAAGGGACAAAGAAGGAAGAAGAAGGGAGAAGACCAAACCATCAACTCACCATTTTTGGCTTTGTTCTTCTTTCATAATTCTACTTTACTCGTTTTTGAATTCTTTAATGCTCATGGATGAATTCAGACCTGTTTCTACTCCTTTATTTTCAGCCATGAGCTAAACTAGTTGAGGCTTGGGTTATTGATGAACTCTATGTCTTAGTTTTGTATTTCTTATGCAATTATTCTAGTGGAATTTCTCAAGGTTCATTCAAATGGGTTTGTTGATATTTCTTGTTATTGCTTGATCAACAATAGCATGATATTTAGCTATGTTTTAATTCTGGAAAGGTTGAAATATAGTGGAAAGATTTGAATGACACAAGAAGATTAATCCTTGTTTGATTGTGTGTGTGAATGGCATAGGAATATGTTATTTACCTTGTGTACTTGTGGAAATTTGAGCTGAATATTTAGAGTTCTACACTTGATTTAGCATAGGAATATGTTCAATTAGGTGTACGAATGAAAACCATAGGATTTGGGAAAGTTCTATGAACAATTAGGAATTTTCGTAACCTAGAGAATTTTGCTAGAATATTGCTGCAACATTCTGTCCTATGCGAAAGACATAGAGGAATTCAATAATCCAAGTCCCATTTTTATTTGATTGATCAATCGTTGTTCTTATTTCCTATTTCTTTAGCTTTACTTCAGTTTATTTGAGGTCTTCTTTTGTTAGTTTTTATCATGCAAAAACACCCAAATTTATGTTTGTTTTTATTTTCTTATTTAAGTTGTTAAATTAGTTGAGTTTAATTGATTTCTAAGTTGCAATCCTTGTGGAGATGATCTTGGAATACTTCCATTTATTACTTGTTAGATTACGTGCACTTGCGTATTTGGTGGTTATTATTCGCATATAAATTTTACACCCAACAAGTTTTTGGCGCCGTTGCCGGGGATTGAATTTAGAATTTCATTTAGTTCAACTATTTTGCAATTTAAATTTCTATTATTTTTCTGATTTTGGTTCCTCATTTTTGTGTGTTCCAACAGATTGATGAATCTATATGAATGGGAGACGATACCGGGAGCTAGTACCTTTTGACCCTGAAATCGAACAGACATTTAGAAGAGGTCTTAGAGAAATTATAGCTCGACAACCTTCCAAGATGGCTGATGATATTGTTCCAAATGCTATTGTTCTCGCTGATGACAGAGATAGGTCAATTCGGGCATATGCTAATCCTTTGTTTGTTGAGTTCAATCCCGGAATTATTCGACCAGAACAAGCTACAAAGTTTGAGCTGAAGCCTATTATGTTTCAAATGTTGCAAAGTGTGGGGCAGTTTAGTGGTCAAGCAACAGAGGATCCTCACTTGCATCTTCGCTCGTTCTTGGAGGTAAGTGATTCTTTCAAGCTTCAAGGCGTATCTCCAGAGGCTCTGAGGCTACGATTGTTTCCATTCTCACTGAGGGATAAAGCAAAATCATGGCTCAACAGTCTTCCATCCGATTCAATTTCTAACTGGAGTGAGCTTGCTGAAAAGTTCCTGATGAAGTACTTTCCTCCAACGAAAAATGCTAAGTTTCGTAATGAGATAATTTCTTTTCAACAATCAGAGGATGAATCAGTGTGTGAAGCTTGGGAAAGGTTCAAGGAATTATTGAGAAAGTGTCCACACCATGGAATTCCTCATTGCATTCAGATGGAGACCTTCTACAATGGTCTAAACTCTTCTAGTCGAATGGTGTTAGATGCTTCAGCAAATGGAGCCATTCTTTCAAAGTCCTACAATGAAGCTTATCAGATTTTGGAGAGGATTGCTAGTAACCACTATCAGTGGTCTAATACTCTTGTTCCAAAAGGTGAAAAAGTTGCAGGGATTCATGAAGTGGATGCTTTAACAGCTTTGACAACTCAAGTGGCATCTATGGGAAATATGTTGAAAAACCTATGTTTGGGAGGAGTTCCACAACAAGCACCAGAGGTACATCAACAGGTTGCTGAAATTTCGTGTGTTTATTGTGGAGAAGGTCACACGTTTGAAAGTTGTCCCTCAAATCCAGCTTCAGTTTGCTATATGGTAAATCAACATTCAAATCGCAACAACCCCTACTCAAATTCGTACAATCCAGGTTGGAGACAACACCCGGATTTTTCTTGGGGAGGTCAAGGAGCTAATTCTAGTAATGATGGGCAAATGCGAACTATGCCTACAAACTATCTTCCAGGTTTTGATCATCAACAAAAGACTCAACAAGCCATTCAAGGAAATCCTTTGGAAAATTTGTTGAAGGAGTACAAGTCTAAGAATGATGCTGTGATACAAAGCCAAGCTGCATCTTTGAGGAATTTAGAAGTTCAATTGGGGCAGCTAGCTAATGAAATAAGGAACCGACCACAAGGTGTATTTCCTAGTGACATCGAAAATTGCAAGGCGGTAACCTTAAGAAGTGGCAAGGCTCTTAAGCTGAATGAAGAGAAGACCATGAGTAAAAATGAGCCCACTTCAATCCAATCGGATTTGGAGAAGGAGGCCAAAACAGGTACTTCAACGCTGGAGAAAGATGCTTCAGGGAAAAATGCTACAACATTTTCTCAGCAAACTGTAGCAGAAAAGTTGAATACCAAGCAACCTCTACCATTTCCACAACGCTTTCAAAAGAAACAACAAGATGTCCAATATCGAAGATTCTTGGATGTTTTAAAACAACTCCACATCAACATTCCGTTGGTTGAGGCTTTGGAGCAGATGCCGAATTATGTTAAATTCTTGAAGGATATTTTGACAAAGAAAAGAAGACTTGGGGAATTTGAAACGGTCGCTTTAACTGAAGGTAGTACTGCCATTTTGAAGAGTAAAATTCCACCGAAGTTGAAGGACCCAGGTAGTTTTACTATCCCGTGCTCTAAAGGTGGTCGAGATGTTGGAAAAACTCTTTGTGATTTAGGAGCTAGTATCAACCTGATGCCACTTTCAATTTTTAAGAAGTTGGGAATTGGAGAGGCGAGACCTACCACTGTCACATTGCAATTGGCTGATCGATCTATTGCTTATCCGGAAGGGAAAATTGAAGATGTCTTAGTTCAAATCGATAAATTCATTTTCCCAGCGGATTTCATTATTCTTGACTATGAGGCTGATATAGATGTTCCAATCATCTTAGGGAGACCGTTTCTTGCAACTGGAAGAACGTTGATAGATGTTGAAAAGGGAGAGCTGACAATGAGAGTCAATGATCAACAAGTGACTTTCAATGCTTTTAATGCTATGAGATTCCCAGATGAAATTGTAGAATGCTTGGCCATAGGTGTTCTTGATGCTACTGTAGTTGACAAAGTGAAGAAAGAAGTTTGTGGGGATGGTCTAAAGGAGTTTCCTCTTCAAGAAACGAGGGGTGAGAAAATTGCTCAAGCCACAAGGGTGAAATCTAATCGAAGCATCACCAAGTTTGGTAAACTTTTTGAAAGTTTGAAACTGCCAAAATGGAAATTTAAGCCTCCTAGACCCCCTTCCCATTCAAGAGCCACCAAATCTTCACTTAAGACCATTCCCCAATCACTTAGAGTATTCATATTTTGGAGATGATATTTTTCCTGTAGAGTTAAAACTCCAAGCACATTTGCACAACAAGGATCTCAATGTAGATCTTCATGTTGATGGGCAAGCTCAAAAGTTGAAAGTTGTACAGGAATAAGACCAAGAGATGGCATGACAAACATATGCAATCTCGAATTTTTGAGGTAGGTGATAAGGTGCTGCTCTTCAAATCTCAATTGAAGTTATTCTCGGGAAAACTGAAGGTGGGGTTGTCTGATCCATTCTCCATTGTCAATTTCTACCCTTGTGGAGCTTCCGGCTTGAGAGAGAAACCCTTGGGACTGAAATTTAAAGTGAGAGGAAAGCGGGTGAACCTCTATTGGGGTGGTGAGATCAACCGGGAGAAGGCCTCCACCAACTTAGTTGAACCTTGAAGGGAGTAATGGTTTGGGCAGTCAAGTATTTCTTGCATTATGGTTCTTGAGACTGTCCAACCATTTATCTATTTGTGTACATATTAAAAAAATAATATTCTATTTATCTAGTTGTTTTAAGTTAGAATTAGATTTCATTTTGGCCCTTCTAACTTAGTTTGCTTAATTTTATTTCTATTTTCCAGATGGCAGGGACTAAGTTTGGGGGTGTGATGTGTTTCTCCTCAGGTTTTTGTGGCAGCAAAGTTCTTGCAAAGAGTGAAAAGTCTGGGAAAATCAAGAAAGTACAGGAGATGGAAGCAAAGGCTGTGAAGATGAATGTTACTCTGGATGCAGCATTTTGAAATAATTACATAGAGAAGAAGATCATACCACTGAAGATCCTACTCCTTCGGATGAATCCGAAGAGTAGGCCAGGGGCGTTCACCTAAATCTCAACTCTGTTTATTGTTATTTATGTTTTTATATTATGTTTAGTTGGTGATCTTGTGTTTAGTTAAGTTTGGTGTCGAGTCTTATTGTTTATGTGTCGTAGTCGTTTTGTCATGTTTTAAGTCTTTGATGTTAGTGTCAGTTTTTGCATGAGTGGGACTATGCCATGCTTATATAAATTAGTAAACAGGGGGAATTCGATGATGATTTCTTTTGGGGAAAAAAATGATAAGGGGCTGATTGTTACTTTTCTTTAAGCCTTGAACTGTTTATCCTTGTGTGTTCTTGGTGCTGAAATGTGTGAAATAAAAAAAATATATATTTTATATCTTTTGTGTGTGTATAGTTTGACTAAGCTTACTCAAGAACCAAAGAAAGAGTCAGGAGCCTGCGAGAGTTTAAGTTCTTAGATTTGCTTGGTGATTTTCTTGAGGCAAAATTCTAGTCTGCACTTAGTCAAGGAAATGATCTAGGCATTCTTTGGACCGTTTGAGCCTTTCAAGCCTACCTTTTCGTAAAAAATATTATCCCTAGTCACCCCATTGAGCCTTATTAAGCCTTTTTATTTGTAAGCCCACTCATAAATTTTACTTGAGCCTAAATGATTAACATCCTTTCACCTAGAACACTTGAACACCTTGATCTTTCTGGATTATATTTGGAGGGAGGTTGAGGATCGATTTTTTTCTTTTGGTGAGGATTGTTATTGTGAGAATTCATTTCTCTTCCAACATTGGGGACAATGTTTATTTCTAAGTTTGGGGGTGGAGAGATTATTCATATTTTTTTTGAATTTGTTCTTATGGCTGTAAGTTTGTAAGTAATGAGGCTGCTATTCAAAAAAAAAAAAAAAAAAAAAAAAATCCAAGAAAAGGATTGTTGTTTCCTTTAATAAAAGAGAGTTTGGCTTGATTTGTTCTACATTTATCATACAATGTGACAAGGGGTTTGAGCTTCATTCGGAGAATATTTTGAGGGGGTTGTATTGTTTGCTTGTGTGCTGATTTATGATCCTGAAATGATTAAGGTGTTCAGGTGTTGTTTAGCCACAAAATGTCTTTTATCCTACCTTCACCCGAGCCTAACATTATAAGCTTTTAAAGTCCTTTTGATCTTTGACTTGGTGTTTGTCTATATTAGTGGAGAGGGATTATCAAGTAAAATCTGGGCACAAAAATTAAGCTTGAGGACCGGGCCTGACTTGATCACGGGGATTGTGCTAGTTTAGGAAGAACTATGCAGACACGAAGAAAAATTTCACTCTTGTTTTTATCAGCACAATTAACACACTCGAATGGGCAATTTTGGTCTTACGGAAGAGTTAAATGCAGCTCTTGTTTTATAATAATCTGAGAGTTTTTCCCTGTTGTTAAAAATTTTCACAAGCATGGTGTGTCCTACTTTGTTTTCATCTTTGTCTGCAAAAGTCTTGAGTCTGTTATGTGGTGTTCATGTCTTGTTTCTTGCTGGTTTTTCTTTTGCATCACTCGAGGACGAGTAATGGCTCAAGTTTGGGGGTGTGATAACTCTTGAATAAGAGTTATTTTACATATTTTTAATCTTGAATTTAGTTAAAAAGAGTGCTTGATGCTCGTTCATTTCAGTCTTTTTTGTATAGTTTTGCTCGTTTTCTTTTGTAATTCATTGTTGGTCCTAATGTTTATTTTAGTTGAGATTTAGGTGAATATAAGGTCATTTTGATTTAAAATCATGAAAAGAAGGAAAGGGGTTGAAGTGTGCTTCTTTTGTGCAGGAAATTGGCATTTGCTAAGATTTTGCTGCAGCAATTGTTCCTGAAGCATTTCACGGATAAAGAAACGGGAAAAAACCAGGACCACTTGGAAAAGCAAGAAGATGGAGCTGACTTGGCAACTAAAGTAAAGATAAAATCTGACTTTTGACTGAAATCAAGGAAAAGATGTGTTAATTCTCACATGTAGAGCTTTAAAGGGTAACTTAGTCTTTTTATCATCTATTTTGGGAAACCTAGTTACAAACAAAAGAGCTGCAGCCGCAATTTACAATGAGAGGAAGATTTTCAGCAACAAAAACAAGGGGAAAGAGCAGGGGACAAAGAAGGAAGAAGAAGGGAGAAGACCAAACCATCAACTCACCATTTTTGGCTTTGTTCTTCTTTCATAATTCTACTTTACTCGTTTTTGAATTCTTTAATGTTAATGGACGAATTCAGACCTGTTTCTACTCCTTTATTTTCAGCCATGAGCTAAACTAGTTGAGGCTTGGGTTATTGATGAACTCTATGTCTTAGTTTTGTATTTCTTATGCAATTATTCTAGTGGAATTTCTCAAGGTTCATTCAAATGGGTTTGTTGATATTTCTTGTTATTGCTTGATCAACAATAGCATGATATTTAGCTATGTTTTAATTCTGGAAAGGTTGAAATATAGTGGAAAGATTTGAATGACACAAGAAGATTAATCCTTGTTTGATTGTGTGTGTGAATGACATAGGAATATGTTATTTACCTTGTGTACTTGTGGAAATTTGAGCTGAATATTTGGAGTTCTACACTTGATTTAGCATAGGAATATGTTCAATTAGGTGTACGAATGAAAACCATAGGATTTGGGAAAGTTCTATGAACAATTAGGAATTTTCGTAACCTAGAGAATTTTGCTAGAATATTGCTGCAACATTCTGTCCTGTGCGAAAGACATAGAGGAATTCAATAATCCAAGTCCCATTTTTATTTGATTGATCAATCGTTGTTCTTATTTCCTATTTCTTTAGCTTTACTTCAGTTTATTTGAGGTCTTCTTTTGTTAGTTTTTATCATGCAAAAACACCCAAATTTATGTTTGTTTTTATTTTCTTATTTAAGTTGTTAAATTAGTTGAGTTTAATTGATTTCTAAGTTGCAATCCTTGTGGAGATGATTTTGGAATACTTCCATTTATTACTTGTTAGATTACGTGCACTTGCGTATTTGGTGGTTATTATTCGCATATAAATTTTACACCCAACAGCAGGCGCTCTGGCTTTCCTTTACGCAGGCTCTCCGGCTTTCCTTTACACAGGCGCTCCGGCTTTCCTTAGAGACGCTTTGAACTAGGAGGCGTGCTCTGGTCCAGATAGCTGCTTTGGCCTAGAAGCGTTCTCTAGCTTTCCTTTTGCCAAGCGCTTTGGCGCTCTCACTTAGACACTCTAAAGTTACATTTCAACATGTAGAACTCCTTAACAGATGAGTTCTTCTAATACATTAAAATGTACATTGTGACTTTAGAGTTGGATCATCAAAGATAATACGGGAAATATTCTATTCAAAATCGGGTTTTTGGAATCGAATCAAAACACATATTTTATTATCAACTTGATTCAAGTTCCCCCTTACACAAAATCCTAACATACACTTATCGAAGAGTCGATCATTGATTGGAGAATTAGTAAAATAGAAAAGGGATTTTATCTTAATTACTCACAAATATGAAAAGCAACGATAAAAAAGATTTAAAAGTGATTTTAAGAAGAGTTTAATTCATGCCGATTTAAAAGCAATTTTAACAATAGAATATTAAACAATGATAAAAAAGATCGCACAGTTTAATTCATATGTTGATTCAAAAGCGATTTTAACTCTTCAAGAATCCTATGAACGTAGGTGGTCAAACATTGTCGTTCTATTCAGGCCACGTCCACGTAGTTTTATTTATTATTATTATTATTATTACAACTATAATAAAATATTTTAATGAATTTTATTATTACAGCATCATTAGTCTTTTCATCATTGAATCTCAACATAATATAAGTATATTAATTAGTTGTGAGTATCATAAAATTTATTATAATTTTGGACTTGAACACATCACTTTCTTTCTCGATTTATTTAATTAGACAATAATTAATTTTTAAATAATTACAAATTACATTACTAATTAAAGTTAAAATATAAATTTATTTATGCAAGAAAATTATCCATATTAAAAAACTACTCCTACTCCTAATAACTTAAAAGTATTAAACTATATGGATGAAAAAAAAAAAAAATCCGTATTCACTTCTCTTAAAAAAAATTCGTATTCCTCCCTCCCCCAAACTGAATGATATTCCCGCTCCAAAATGAACGGCGCGAAATGAAACAATTGGATTCCCGCACCTTTCTTCACGAGAGTTTAAATTTAATAAAAATTTTGCCTTTTCATTTACTTGCAACACCAAAAAGAATTTCCTCCCCAAATGGAATTAGGGCGCGTTGTTGATAGTGTGCTCTCAATTCTCACATGAAAGTAGTCCTATTGTCCGCCAGCAGTGAGTACCGACTACCGAACGCCGTTGCCGCCCGCAGCCACCATAGCGGCGGCCCTTACTCCCTTCTCTTCCTCTCCAATTTAAGCTACTCAAAAACCCTCATTACAACCCTAGATTTTCCCATTTTATTCTTTCTTCGATAACCCCCGCCACCAACGCCACTGCCTTCTACAGTATCGACCAGCCACCAGCCTATTCAGCCGACCACTAGTCACCGCCGTGAGTTCCTGCGCCATCCCATCGGCTTTGTCTCGACCACCCACCAAAATGCCGCCACCTTCAATGAGGCGGCTTACGAGGCTGAGCGGCTGAGCTTGGACGCCGCCGCCAGGGAATCCATGGCCCAGAAATCCGCTATCGAAGACGGAGATTCGGGAGACCCGAAAGCATGGAAATGGGTCATCATGAACAGGTTTGGGACTTGATGGATGCCCAGAATAGAGCTCAGTTCCCCCATCCCGTTCACCAACGTATCCCCAATTTCGTCGGCGCCAATATTGCTGCTAAAAAGGTATTGTATTTTGAGTTGAATGCTATTATGAAATGTTTGTTCTTCGCTTAAGAAATTGTAAGGAGGCATGCACATCTGCTGGAGTTGCAAAATATGGAAAGCCAATAGGATTGGAGGAAAAGATAAAGCCGGACTTAATTGTTGTTGGCTCTGTTGCTGTTGATCCAAAGACAGGGGCGAGACTTGGCAAGGGTGGCGTATAAGGTGCTATCTTTTTTTGCTTACATTTTGGGTCCAATTTTTTTGTTCAATTTGAGCTGGGACATTAGTTTTCTTTGACCTTTACATTAGAAGAATGGTTTAGAATATATCAAAGCTTTTATAGTGCCTTCATCATTCTATTTAATCTTTTTCATACTAAAGGTGAGAGCTTGATTTTTTTTTATCCTTAAGCTACGCGCATATGGAAGCTTAAAAACGATGTCCTTTATAGAGTATTTGTGGATAGAGACAGTTCAAGTGAAATTTGATGAGGTTTTCTAGTTGCATACTTGCATTTGCTTTTGTGCTTGATGATTAATATTTTACTGAATAAAACCATGTACATTCTCCACTGAGAAACTCCAAAGAAGAGTTAATTTAGGAGAATACTTCATTATATCCTTATTCCAGGTTTCATGGATATTGTTTTCATGTTTGATGTATCTTCTGCTTCATCTTTCATTCCAGAAAGTAGAAGATTATACTACATTGTTAATTGATACGGTGCAAAATTGATTTGTTGAAGTGAACCATAACCACATAAACAATTTTAGTAGTTGTGAGAATGCACTTTTGATTTGAGATAGATATTTTTTGTCTAGGTTCCACATGGACAACATGTCTTCAAAACATGCATATCTTCGACTACCAAAAGGTCAAACCATTGATGACATACCCGACTGTATTACAAGATTGTGTTCAACTAGTCGAGAAAAATTCTATCCAGGGCAAGTGCTTCTTCCATATGCTGCCCTCCCCCCCCCCCTTCTTTTCCTTTTATTATTTGGTATACTTGATTTTGCTAAACATGGCAGGAAACAAAGTTAACAATATTAGTATTGTCTATACTCTGGCAAAAGTTGGTTTCTACAGCCAGAAAAAGGGGAGTTTTTCAACATGCATTTCTTCTGTTCATTTTGATTGATTTGCTGCATGAATTCATCGTGAGGTTGGACTTGATTCTTCTCATTTTCTTGCTCAGGTTCGAACCGTGAAAGTAGAAAAATGAATGAATGACATAGTGAATCCGTTAAACAAGTCAAACATTGAAAGAAAGCCAGATCTAACAGGTGCTGATGAGTGTGTTTGTGCACTAACGATCGCAAGGCTCTATCCTTTCATCATATTTTAACTCGTATTTTGTGTTCAGCTGAATGAGAGGCAGTTAATGCATTAGAAACAGCAGAAAGGAAGCAAGAGCTGAGAAACAAAGTGAGTCACCGTTCAATTGTAGTATTTTTTTTTTTTTTTGGGTAGTAACAATATTAGTTGATATATAAGATTTTATGACATTCTTGTGTTTCCAAATTTACATTAATGTTTTTGGCGGATGCGTAGAGAATATTTGGAAAGGCTTGAGAAGGAGAGACAAGCTAAACTTCGGAGCTATAAAAAATTTATGGTGGCAGAGAAAATGACATCTATTTAAGGAAACTGCATCAACTAGCAAATCTGTGCAGGAAATTGAAGATGACTTCATATGATTTTGATTGCATTTTTGCAATGTATATACAAAGCTATAGTTTTTACTATTGGTCTTGTAGTCCCAAATGAGTCAAAGCAACCAATTCCATTTGGCCATTTCCCATTCTCAATTTCGGCAGAATAATCCATTACACAATTCCAACATAGCAAACTCATAAAAGAAAATAACACTAGACCATTTACATCCAATTTTAACATCTCAGCTGCCAAAACCATAGAGAAAACAGCCCTGCCTCTTCAGACCATACTAAACATCCATGGTGGTGGTAGATTTTTGGTGACCGTGCTTGGTGTATGTCACAGCGTTGCAAAGATCATGTGTACATTGCGAGTTTCTTCATGGATGAGGCGATTGATAAACTTTGCCCTGCTGCGACGAGCCAAACGGCCGATTTACATGAAAATATACAATTCGGCTCATGACTTACACATGTTGTAAACTAACCTATAAACTTATTATTCAACAAGCCCCTGCATCAGCACAACAGGACAATCATGGAAATATAAGGAAGGGTAAATTAAAATACTAAAAGCTGCATTATGAGTCACCTATGCTAAATTCAAGCACAAAACTCTACATACCGACATATGCTTTGTATGGGCATTACGACACTTTCATTACAGTTGAACCTCGACCAGGATTAGATTTGTTCATAGCTCATGAATTGATGAAAAGCAAATAATCATATATCAAGACACATTGCCAAACTCAAGGCCAATAACTACAGTGTAATAACAATTCAACCACAACCAAGATTGCAAACTGTTCATAAGCTAGAGCCAAAACAAAGAATCAAAATTCAAAACTCTGCCTATGCTAAAATAAAACAAAACAACACGCGCGAGTGCACAAAAGAGTTTCATAACAATCCAACAAAAATCAAGACAATGACCTATTCATATCCCATGCTTCTAATAACTATAGTGCACTGATTATAGAGCAGATAACCAACACTCGCCGATGCTGAAATCAAACACAACATCCAAACATTACAGCCTTGAAAAGGATAAACATTTAGCAACTGAGGCAGAACGATAAAATATACTATAAGTTTTGCAATGCAAATAAGATGAGAAATTATGAAGAAAAAATCAAACAATCTCTACACACACAAATATAAAAAGTGGAATTTAAATATAAAGCACTTGATGGCCTTATGAGACCTAGTAATCTAATACGAGACTAAATTTAGACTTTTTCGACTTGTGCGATAGTGTCTTCTTTCATCTCCAATAAGACTTCATGATAGAAACATAAATATAGATTTTACATTAAAAGACAACATATAACATATATTATCTTAAAGCACATAATTTGCTCAAACGCTGTAAAGAAGTAATTCTTCTTACTCTCCTTTTGATAATTAAGTTAAAAAACAAATAATACATTTATACATGTCAATTAGAAACCATGGAAAGTAAAAGTGAACGCAAAGTTATTCTCAACACGGCAGTGCTACATAAGCATAACTAATCATATGCCACATTTTTTTTTTCAAAGAAAAAGAATGGTACCAGAGGAAAAATGCTCAAGCAAACTCAAAATCAAGAAGCCACCCGTAATAATGAAAAAAGGTGACAGATGGACTGAGAAACTGTAATATCTATTACTATACTCATTACTCAATAAGAGAATACACAACAATTCAGCCATCTAAATTGGCTGAAATAGCTGCCACATAGACAAAATAGACATCCAGCCAACTCTAAATTCCTAATTTGAATGGCCTTTTATGATTAAAGTTGGTGAGAATGGCTAAGAGTAATTGAATGTCGTTGACAATATATTTTGTTACTCCGTTCAAATTTTAAAATTCAAATTTAGATATATTGTTGCCATTATAAAAAATGTTCTCTTTTATGCAAAGGCATCTTCCGGTTAGTTCTTATATTTTAGCTTCCTCCTACGTAGAGCTCTTTTTTGTTGTCAAACTCCCTATTACTCCAATGCACATTACAACTACAATGAAATACATAATACTCTACACTACTGAAATACATTTCACAGCTACAATTAATACACAATACAAATAGTTGATTCTTCCAGACCTTCAAATGTAGAGACCGCTTCATAGATTGCTTTGTCTATAGTTACAACATTCCATCCATGATAAACAAAGAACATGATTCTAAGGTATTTAGAGTTATAAATGTTGGTAATACTTATTTTATAAGCAGCATTCAAGAAATATTCCATAAACAGGCATATCTCTGAGACTAAATTTATTTACTGCTCAAAATTGTGACTAAATGTGCTAGCTTTTCGATATGGAGGAACCATTCATATTTAGCAGCTTATACCAAAAACAACACTGAAACAGATACGATTCGAATACAAATGTTCCAATACAAAAAGTGACAACTATCAAAGACATTGCCTATAGATAAAAAATCAACAAATTCCATTATCCACAAAGTTATCCTAAATCAGAGATTCAGAAACAGCAATCGAAGTACATGCTTCTTATTATAATCCACCTACAAATCACTATGCACCTGAGAAGAAAAGGCCTTGATTCTATGCTACCAATGGATAATAACCCTCACAAGAATAAGTATACCCTTCTCTAAATTCGAAACCTTCAAAATCAAATGAATGCAATAGCAGCTTCATCAGTTAATCTCATGTCCCAAAATAAAAATAAAAACAAAAAACCACTACAAAAGAAATTTGGCAAATAATAGCATCCATTCCTAGCTCAAAGCAACTCATTCAAACATAAACAATAAAGCTGAAGTCGAGATAATGTCGAACACTATGAGACATACAGAGAAGTGAATAGATAGAAGGGAGTACCGGCGGTGGGGATTTGGGCAGGGGAACTCGTGGAATCACAGGATTGGTTAGTATCGGGTCCGTCGGATCCCGCTCAAACATGTTGGAGAGGAGTAGCGTGGGGATGATGCTGGGCATAGTGTGCTGACGCGAGTACACGCGTCGATCTTCAAGCAGGAAAAATGAAGTTTGTCGGGAAAGTATTCAGTATAAAGGTTGCAGGGTTTGTGGGTGTGGAGTGAGGAAGAAGATGGAGACGATTAAATTATTTTAGATGCAAATCTGAAGTTAGGGTATTAGAATATATGGATAACGGTATTAACGGAAGTTATGTCTCGACCGGGTTCGGATGAAACCGATAAAAACATTTGGTCAAAAACCGGGTTTCAATCAACCGATAAAAAGTGACACGTGTAACAATTTCTGTGGTGAGTGAAATTTAAGCTCAACTCCGCATAGAGGCTTCCCCAAGTATAGTAGGTAGAATAACAAAAGTTATCTATATACTCCCTCCGGCCCATTTTAATAGGCATATTTTCCTAATCGGGTCGTCTCACACCAATTGGCATGATTCCTAAAAGGGAAAGAATTATCCATTATTAATCACTCCATCATCCATTCATCTCTTAGCACGTATCCCAATACAATTTAAATCCTAAAAGTTTAAACTATCATAACTTGCTCGTTCGTTCTCTAATTTTTATGATTTTTATATCAAATTAAAGATCTTGATACGATCTTTCATTTAAGATTAGACATCAATATATTTTTTATGCATTTATGATGATTTAATTTTAAAACAATGAAATTTGCATTAAAATATTAAACACTACACTTTATCTCTACACACACTCTCCTAAAATCTCGTGCCGAAAAGAAACAAGCCTGTTTAAATGGGACGGAGGGAGTAATATGTATAAAAGAAGAATTATTGGCAAAACTTACAGTAGTATCATTTTCCCTCCAAAAGTAACCATGAATTGTCCAATGATTTATGATGATTATTTACTTTAAAAAGTTGTGAATTGTTCAATTGATTTGATTAAATTATAAATATTGTTTCATTGTTTGTTAATCTATCCATTTTTGCATTAAATTATTCTATTAATTTTCTTATTTTGCTATATCTATATGTTAGTAGTTTTTATTTATTTTTTCAATCCTATTTTTTTATTGTAAAATTTTGTTGTGACAATACAAAATTTAGATACATTCACAAACAAAATTAATTATTACTTGAAATTGGTGAAATAATACTAAGTTAGATTTAAAGCTATTGTTCGATAAATTTACTATTATCACTTATGAGGTATTATGCCCACCCCTTTTAATTTACACACTTAATACCCAAATTTTTAAATTATGACAATATTACCCCTCATATAAGCTATTTTAATTAATTCACAGAATTTTCCCTCAGCTCACCTCACAAATTTACGTCCGATTTCTGTCTCAGCTGAGATTTGCGATTTTCTGAGTCGGTGGCTGACCCGACGGCAAGTAAGGCGGCGACGGCGGCGTTGATGGACGCGACGGTAGGTAAGGCGGCAACGTGTTTTCCACAGAGTTGGTTCCGACGGCAGAGAATTATTTTTATCATTTCTTATTGTTCAGCATGTTTTCCACGGAGTTGGTTCCGACGGCAGAGAATCATTTTTATCATTTCTTATTGTTCGATTTTGTGGGTTTGATTTCAAGGAGGTTTATGTTGTTTTCAGGCAATATGTTATTTCCGATTTTGATTTTTGTGATTTTCATCATTTTTGTTTTCATTTGTGCTTTTTGCTACTTCCTAGGATCTATGTTATTTTGTTTTCAAATTTGATGATTTTATTTTGTTGTTGTTTTTATTTCAACTTTGGGTTATATTTTTGCAGCGATTCCGGCGAAGGTTTCAGTCGTTGTTTTCAGTGTAGGAGTTTTGTGGATGAAGGTTTCCATGTTCTGTTACCATGGAGGTAACTGTTCATGATTTTTAAATTTGGGGTTCATCTGTTTATTTGAGTTAGTCCGGTATGAGTTCTGTAACATCGTACCGTGTTAGTCTTCATCAAGGCCGTTCCTGAGGGTGGGCCAGCATGGGCGACTACCTTGGGCCCACCCATTTCAGGGGCCCAAATTTTTTTATCAAAGCTATACTTATATACTCCACCCTACAGGTGCCCACCGGAACCGGAACCGGAATCGAACTGTCGGTTTTTAACCGGAACCGGGCGGTTCCAGAACCGAACCGGAACCGACGGTTCAGAACCGACCCGAGGAACCGGTGGAACCGACGGTTCGGTTTCGGTTCCGAAAGTTTGGAACCGAGAACCGACGGTTCGGTTCCGGTTCGGTTCCGGTTCGGAACCGAAAAGAACCGGGTTTTTTTTTTAATTCTAATTTTATTTTATGTCTCAATATTATACTTGTATTTGTATACTTATTTGATGTAACATTTGATTACTGATTAGTGTGTTATATTTTTTTATATGGAAATGTTATATTTGTAAAGTTAAATATTTTTATCATTTAATTTATAATTCACAATTTAATAAGCTAAAATAAATAAGACTAATACAAAAAATATCTTTAAATTAATAATAAACAATATCACATGATGATGAAGAATTGAAAATGACAATTTACATAAAAGATGTCATATTGTCATCAAAGTGAAATTAATTGTAGATGTTGTTAAATACAAAAAATATTATGAATAAAGATATTAAGTATAAATAAAATTTATACACATAATAATAATAATTATTAAGTATCATATTAGTAATGAGAAATGTAAAAAAAATAATATTTTTTTGATAAATAACTTCGTCGGAATCGGGTGGAACCGTGGAAACCGGGTGGAACTGAAGGAATTAGTTCTCACAGTCAACGGGCCCAACAACTCCATTCTTTCTTCCAAAACAGGGGATCATCCGGACTCGCTCAAAATGATGAATTGTCTATATATTTAAATGAACCGGTTATTGCATCAGAACTAACAAGTGCAGGTCCAAACAATTAAGATCTTTTGCATTGGTGGTCAAGAAGAACAGCTCAATACCCAATCCTATCCATAATGGCTCGAGAACTCTTTGTTGTTCCTGCCTCGACGGTGTCGGTCGAGCAAGCTTTTAGCAGCGGAGGGTACACTTTAGACGAAAGACGATCAACGATGACCCCGCGGAATCTCGAAGCTCAAGTATTGCTCAAGGACTACACTTTAGCCGAACACCGTGAGCAAGAGAATAAATGGGATGAGGTCTTTGAACATGATCCAATCAGTACCACCGAAGCAGAAACCGACACCGATGCATCTGAAGAAACGGATGATTTCGACGACGATTTCGATTTCGACAATATGTAGTGGTCTATTAAAATACTTAGACGAGTACTCTTTTTCCTCACGGAGGTTTTAACGAGGCTCGACCCTTGGAATCGACATGTGATATCCAAGGGTTTAGGATTAATAAATAAATAAAAAAAATACAATTTCACTCTCAAGTATTTTTTTACATTTTATAATTTGAATTGTCTTACAATTAAAATTAAATCAATAAACAATGAAGCGTTGAATCATAATCGAAAAAAAAATAATTTAAAAAAGTCGGTTCCTCCGGTTCCGGAACCGGAACCGTCGGTTCCAGGAACCGGAACCGTTACTGTTCCGGTTCGGTTTCGGTTCCGGCCATCTTGGAACCGGAACCGTCGGTTCGGTTCCGGTTCAGTTCCGGTTCCGGAACCGTGGGCACCTCTACTCCACCCGTTCACGATTTTTTGGACTAAAAATTTAGGCATGGAGTTTAATGTGTTTTAATGATTTGTTAATAAATTAAAGGTTAAAATGTTAAAATGGAATAATTGTGGGCCTGTCTAATATTGTTAATTGTATTAAAGTGTAAAAGTGTACTATAGGGCATACGTCCCAAAATAGAAAGGGTCAAGAAATCGTGGACGTCTCAATATAGTATTAGTGTAAAGAAATCATGGAAGGAGGAAGTAGTATTTATTATATGTGCAACCTAATATAAAGGGCCCTTAAATAAGAAAAATATATATATATGCAGGCCAAAAATATTATTTTTGGTCTAACCCAAACCTATTATAATATTATAATTCTTTCTATCAGAAACCCGCGACATATCAAATTTATTTCTTTTGCATCTTCCTGCTCGCGCGACAGCGCAGGCGCATCACTCCATCCTTTTCTTTTTTATTCCCGATTTAATTCTTAAACGGTTTGCTATCGCCCAAAAATTCTAATCTCAATTTTTTTTTATAATTGAATAATGAAAATAAAAAGTGATGTTGCACTTTTATATATAGATGTATATATAAATTTTAAAATAACAGGGCTTATTTTATAGTTTCGCCCATGGCCCTTTTCTTGTCAGGAACGGCCCTGGTCTTCATTGTACGATTTTTAACCTTTCGTACCTATATAATTGTTCTGGTACAAATCGTTTTATTCTTTCCTGATGTATCTTTTTTATTTTATGTTTGCAGTATTTCATTGTTTTTCATGGTGGGGTTTGGAATGATATCACATACGAGGGTGGTGGAAGAAAAGAATATATCCCTATCCCTGCGGGTGGTATTACGTTTGAAGAATTGTTGTGTATGATTGAAGTTCGTACGAAGAAGAATAGGAGTACGCATGTGCTTGAAATAGATGCACTAGTTAATGTTTGTCCTGGTGAAAGCGGGAGAATGAAGATAACGAATCAGTTTGAGTGGTCTTGTATATTAGGAATTAGGAATTTACCTACTGTTTATGTCATTGTTGATGAGATAAGGAATGAGTTATCTCCCCCGGGTCTTATTCGATTGAATTATGTTGGTTCTGCGAACTCTCTGAACATTATTGTTGTTGGGATAGAGACGAGTATGGTCGCTTTATCAAATACTTCCACTTGTAGTACATCAAAAAATCTCCAACATAGGATGCACTGTGAACCATTGTTAGCTATCGAAGAGTCCAATATATTTCATGATTTTGATATACCTTCTGAGATTGTTCCTGTTGGACATATTGGAAAGGATTCTACTTTCTTGGACAAGGATTCTTTAGTATCAGCTGTTTGTTTGTATCATATGAAGAATTTTTCTGAGTTTTTTACAAAGCGTTCCGACAAGAAGAGATATCGTCTTGTTTGCAAATTTGTTGATTCATGCGATTTTTTCTTGCGAGCTAGATCATTTGGTATTTCATGGCGCATCAAGGAGTTTGGTGCGATAGATTTGAGAAATTCTACTGGACCTCAAGTTAGGAGTAAAGCATTAGCTGCTCATGTTGGTGCGTCTTTAACTGAAGATGGTTATGTTGTTAGGCCGAAGGACATACAGGGTCAATTATTAAGAGAATTTGGTGTGAATGTGAAGTATTCAACCGCGTTGTCCGGTAGAAATATTGCTCTTCACAGTTCCTACGGGAATCCAGACGAGTCATTTGAGGTGAGGTTTTTCTTTTAGTTAGCATATATGTTTGCGTTAATTGTTATGCATGGTACGAACTTCGTTACGTGTCATTAATCTATAGCAATCTATTTCATAACATGGTACTCCTGTGTTTAATTTTCATTTTCGTACAGGTACACGGTACATTTTTCCGTATTTCGTACTACATGGCATATACAGTTTGATGTTGATAATGTGATGTTATTTTCTTAGTTGCTGCTCAGATATATCTATATGTTACAACAGATGAATCCTGGTTCGATTATTGATTTACAGACATCGGAAGATAATTTATTTCAGTACTGCTACTTCTCGCTCCGTGCGTCTATAAGGGCATTTCGTTTCTGCCGCCCTGTAATTGTCATCGATGCTACGCATTTGAAGGGCAAATTCAAAGGTGTGATGTTTATTGCAACCACAAAGGATTCTAATGAGAACAATTTCCCGCTTGCTTTTGGTGTTGGGGATAAAGAGAATGATTCATCATGGCTTTGGTTTTTGGAGCACGTACGGCAGTCATTTGGAGTTCGAGATGAAATGTTGATCGTTTCTGATCAACATATCAGTATAAAAAGTGCAGTGTATGCTATTTTTCCTGGGGTTGCCCATGGTCTATGCACATATCACATTCAGGGTAACATTAGGCAATGTAGGGTTGAAGGGTTGATCGAAGTTTTTCAGCAGGCTGCAAGAGCATACTGGGTTGAAGATTTTGATCTTTTTATAGGTAATTTGAAGTCGAATGCACCCACTGTATATGCAAAGCTCTTAGACATTGATCTCATTAAATGGGCTAACTGTAAATGTCATGTGCGGAGATATCGATTCGGAACTTCTAATGTTGTGGAGTCCTTAAATGGACGACTAAAATAGGCTAGAAAATTGCCCATCTGTCGGCTTCTTGAGTACTGTCGGAATCTGGTGCAAGAGTAGTTTTGCAACTGTCGTACAACAGCTGGAGTTAGGACATTAGAATTGTCGGAGAATGCTATGAAGAGATTGGATAATGCTATTAGGGCGGGTCGGGTTATGAAGGTCGAGCCGATTTTGGATATAAAGTTTAAAATCGTTTCCTCTGTTTCGGTCTAAAGTTGTTGATATCTCAGCGATGAGTTGTTCATGTCAGGTTTCTCAAAGGGATATGTTCCCATGCTCGTATGCCACTCGTGCCATACAATAATAATTTAATTTTTCTGTCACAGTACTCAATATGAATTTGTACTAAGACGTCGATACACATTCATATGTGCGTACCACTGTTAAGCATTGGGAATTCATACTGATACAATGTTTTTCTGATAATCTATGTTTATGTGCTTTTCGTACCAGGTTTGCTAATCAGACTCCATGTGCATATGTTAATGCTTATTATAGCGGTGCGAATTGGCTAGAAATATATTTTGCGGAGGTAATGCCAGTCCCTGATCTTAGCGATTGGTGTGTGCCGAAAGATATTGCTTTAAGGGTTGTTAGACCACCTGTTAATCCTAAGCAAGTAGGCAGACCTCGTTTGAATAGGCTGGAGGCCGTGTGTGTTCCCGATGTAAACAGCCGGGTCATTTTAGAAACAAGTGCACAACATCATTAGAGATCATTGTTGAAGATGAAGTTTTCATCCAAGAACCAGAGGTTAAGCGACGTTGGAAACCAAAGACGTGCAGTATTTGTGGTGTTATTGGGCATACTCATAGGAAATGCAACCACCCAAGTAGGGACGAATAACCTTTTTTTTTTTTTTTCCTTTGCTTTTTCGTAACTTTCATGGTCAATGTCAAGTTTTAAAGATTTTTTTGCTGACATGTGGTACAATTTATATTAGAATGTTAAGTTTGACTCTGGTATGCTTATGCATGTATCGTACTCCCGTTATTGGTACGAATTGTTTTAGATCGTACGTCGTACTCATTGATCATTATCAAAATATTTTTAATGTACTATCGTTTTATCAGTTTGATTGTATTAATATGCGTAGCTTGTGTGGGGCAGGTAGGGGATGCAATCATGATTTTTGTTGTGGCAATCTATGCTTAGCGCATATGTGATGTGTTTTAGAAATGACGGTACGAATATGTGTCGATCGTACTGACATTCGTACGAATAACTCACATCGTACGCGTACCGGTAATTTTATGATTTATTCTTACTACGAACTCATTTCATATTTAATACAAAAAAAGTAGCACACCATATATATACGTTCATATCATTAATAATTACCAAAAAGTTGTGTTTACTTCCCCATAATTACAAAAAGGAGTTTCATTGTATTTTCATCTCCCTAATATTGACAACGTAATTAACAAAACACTTTGTTCACACGCAAATGAACTAAAGTTTGTCCATTGGTATTGGAGTAGGCACCCTAGAAGTCGTTGCTGCAGTGCTGAATGCGTAGATTGTACGTGCAATGGTGTTCCGGTAAAATCAAGTTCTGCTTGGTCTTTCAACCCATTCTCCATCTGTTTCTTTGCTATTGCCCGCTCGACGTACTTCAAAGAAGAAAGTGAACAATCGGCGTCTCTCTTTAGCACGTAAGCATTCTTCCCTTTGGCAGGAGCAAAGCATAATGTTTTTTTGATCTTATGCTTCTCATAATAACCGACAGCCTTCATCATCTGTGGCAACACCCTAGCCATTGAGAGGAAGATTTTCTTCAATTCATCAAAGTCGCCTGGCTCATACTTAGATGATTTTGGATCGTAGATCTAGATTTGTTGTTTCTTCAGATCGATGAGTACCATTGCATTGTGTTCCTCAAAGTAGCAGACTGTGACAACCTTTAATAATTAAAATAAGCAGGCTCAGTTTTTTGATAATCGGTACGAATTACTTTTATCGTACTAATGGTTTGAAAAGCAGTTACGAATTAGAAAGGAAACAGTATTACCTTTTCGCATTCCAGCCAAGGTTTCATGGTATCTCCCCAGCTTGGATCTTTGCCTTCTGCAAATGGTAACAACTTTTCGCCCATCAAATCTGGAGGTATTTGCTCCTTTATGTTATTTTTGAATTTTTTAGTGTCATACTGAGAGAACACGTTTTTCTGATGTTCGTGGATCATGTCAAAGACTTCATCAACTGCACTCTACAAGTAGAAAACATATAATGTAAGAAAGAATAATAGGAACTCTATTATAGTACCGTTACGATTCTATTCGAGTTTTGGATTCGTACATTTGACGCAGTACGATTTCAGTATATACTTAACATGATTGAATTTTTTTTCTAAATCGTTAAACTTACCAAGAAGTATGTTGTGGTGATTGCAATGTTATCTTTCCAATCTTCCATCCCTACAAAGGTTGGGTTTGCTGATAGTATTGATAGGTAACAGTTAATGGCATCCTCTTGAATCATCTTGTTTTTGTTGAGTATGTCTTTGAAGAAATCTTTGTCAACCAGGCCAAGTAATCCCACGTTCCTCAAGCTACATATATAGTCAACATGTAAGTAATTATTACAGGTTCAATTAATAGTTATGTTTGAAATTACCTTAGTGTCGGTGAACTAATATACTCATCGAATGAGTCTGGACCAGCTCTTACATCGTTCACGAGGTAGGGACTTTTGCATGCTCTTGATGGGTATCTTTGCCTAATTGCTCTCCTTTCATTTGGCTCCTACACAGCCAATGCAATTTCTTGTGTGGGGATTGGGGCAACCATAATCTGTAAATCTTCCAAACAGCTTCTTCTTGTTTCAACTGAACTCATGTAGTCTTCAAAAGCTTTATTAAGTTGCGTGTCTGATATGAATGGTTCATCTGCGTCAATGACCTGTTCCAACATTATTCGTTATGCTTTGCAAGCATCCGTACGAAATATAAAATATTCGTACCCCGTACCGGTACATGGAACGAATTCATCAAATTCGTATCATAATATAATCTGTATATTTTGTACCAGTACAGTGCAATTTTATAAAATAAGAAGATGCAGATAGTCATTCATGTTAAAAACAATCCCTCAAATTCAGTTGGGTATCTAAAAAACATGAAGAAAATAAACTAAAAGCTAAAATTGTGTTTTAAATTCCATCATTGTTTTTTAAACTTCTTCATGCCTCCAAATGTGTGTCCTTTACCTCTAGTTGCTCAGTTACTACAGCTTCTCCAGCACCACGGCCCCCTGCATCTGGGATGACTGATGGTTCCTCATCTTCTGAACTCTTTGATTCTTGTTCGGTTGCAGCTGCGTTCGATCCTTTTCCTGCCTCATTTGCCTTCTCTACTGTGACATTTGCCCTGTCTGCAGCCCTTTTTGATTTTTCTTCTCGATGCCTTTCATATGTCCTCAATGCTGCAGCTGCTCCTCTCTTTGATTTTTGATCTTCAGCGGCTGCTTTCTTCTTTGCCCTTGCATCTATTTCGTTCTTGGTACGTAATTCATCAGCTGATTTGGCTGCTCCTTGTGTTGTTTTGGCTGCTTCCTCTGTTGCCTCCATTGCTTCATCTGATGCTTCATCTAATGTCTCTTTCTCTTCTGCCGCGATTGCCTAATTTTTCCGCTGCATGTGTTATTTCTTCGATAATCTTTGTAGCCTCTTCTGCTGCTGCCTTTTCTGCTTCATTCATGTCTAATGATGATACATCATCCGATAACTTTACAGCATCAAGATCTTCTTCGTCATCTTCATTCACATTCACAACATCAACAATAGCTTCTTCTTTATTTTCAGTTGCAGCCTTAGCATCCGATGCTTCAGTATGCTCTGATGATGACAAGAGTCCGTCGTAGTTGTTCATTAATGACTGATCGTTGTCATTGTCATCATCATTGTCATCATGAATATTATCCTTGGCTCTGATGCCAAGTGCTTCGATGACCCTATCCAGCTTCAAGTTCACCTCATCCATGTAAACCTTCAAATTCTTCTCAGCTAATTCGGCTGCAAACTCTCCAATCTTTCTCATTTGTCCTTCTGTAAGTTGGATATTTGTTGATGCGGACGTGGAGGCAGCATTTGAAGCTTTAACAATCTCGTAGGGCCTCTTCTTCCTACTTGGATCGTATAAGAAGGCAAACGGCATCCCACTTGGGTCCTTTGAGAGTGATGGAGTATGGTAGGCTAAGCTCCATCTTCGTTGGCTTTTGTTGCGCCACAATGTTCTACAAAATAACATAAGAACTTAAACCAATTTGTCCCAGATATCAGCAATAATTACTATATTCGTTCTTTGCTACATAGGTAATCAGTACGAACTATTCTACTCGTACCTTGTTACCTATGTATTCAGTAGGAATTATTTGTACTTGTACCTTGTTACCTATGTATTCAGTACGAATTATTGTACTCATACCTTGATACCTATAGGTTATCAGTACGAACTATTGTACTCGTACCTTGTTATTCAGTATGATTCTTTTATTAGTTCCTTGTTACTGGTACGCAGTGAACTTATTCGTATCTAATACCACACTAACAGGTATTAGTTAAGCGTTTTTATTTATTCATACCTCTTTGATCTCGTCCTCTTCTAGGAATTTGCCTTTGTTCTCATATGTGTACCGCAACAGTCCCGGTTTCTTTCGGCTTGATTCATGTCGAATGTGATATGTCATCCGATAACTTTACAACATCAAGATCTTCTTCGTCATTTTCATTCACATTCACATCATCAACAACAGCTTCTTCTTTATTTTCAGTTGCAGCCTCAGCATCCGATGCTTCAGTATGCTCTGATGATGACAAGAGTCCGTCATAATTGTTCATTAACAACTGATCGTTGTCGTTGTCATCATCATTGTCATCACAAATATCATCCTTGGCTCCGATGCCATGCACAAATTTTTAACCTTTTTCTTGGCTTGGCGTGAAATATCTTTAAGCACAGTGTTGATGTCTCGTGCCATAGATTCGTACCTGGTGAGCATTGTCTTGCGAGGACGCTTTGCTAAAGTATACCTTCTATATTTCCAATCAATCTGCACAAAAGGAAGTATAAGTACGATTGATAACCAGTCATATCGAGCAATTGCAAACATAGTACGATTAGTAACAATTCGATCTATCAACTGGTATACACGGTACGATTTTCACAATTCGATCTACTTCTTTGGCACACAGTACGAATGCAATAAATCTTAAATGGTACCAAGTATTTTTTTGTTTTTATTTTCATGATTTCAAACACAACTACAGTTCATATCTAATACAAAATTAACCAAAATCATCGAGAACAAAAAATCCCCAGTAGTATCAACATAAGTATCATAAAATCAGTTACGAAGTTCCAAAGAACCCTAATTTCTAATATTTTGTCATTAAATTCAAATATTCATGCAATAGAATGGAAATTTGAAGTTCTTGAACACCTTTAACTTGAAACACAGTAGTTCGTAACCCATATTTTTCTCATATACTTTGCATTTTTCGCACCATATTCTTCATTATTGTTCCCAAAATTACACAGAAATCATGTCCTCATTTCAATAAAACCATTAATCATGGCATTGTACATTTAAAACCCTAAAATTCATACCTACAGGTCACTGAAGGGGTTTGATTCTTTTTCGGGTCGTGTTCCATCCTCTTCATGTTCTTCAACTTTGTCTTCTTCGATTTCTTCAACTTTGTCTTCTTCTTCGATTTCTTCAATTTCTCTCGATTTCGCAGGCTTTTTCCGGCGCCCGCCCCTCAATGATTCGTGTTGTCGCTTCCTCTTCGATGATTTCTTAAGCATTGTTGTGCGTGTTGCCGGCGGTGGATAGGATGGTGGTTTTCGTCGTAGTTCAGAGGTCGTTTCCAGAGAGAAATGGAGGATGGATGATCGAGGGCGGAAATCGAGGGGAGTGTGTTTGGGAAGTGGGACAGTTCTTTTCTTCAAATGGGAGGGAAACATGCCTTCCTTGATTTTGAAGGGCAAATTTGTCTTTTTTTTAAAAAAAAAATTGGGTGATCGATCTTGTTTTCGCAAGATAGTTAATGCACGAAAACTGGGATTTAACGAACACGAAAGTAAACGGAACACAAAGGGGTTTACGTGGTTCGATCTATCGGAATAGATCTACGTCCACGGGCGGAAAGAGTATATATCTTTATTGCTTGTATGAGTAGTGATTACAAGATTGTTCCCCCCTTCTCAACCTATTCTAAACCCCTATTTATAAGTGTTTACATATGGAATTCGACTAGGATTATAAGTCTTTTCCTATTAGGACTCTTTGGCTTGATATCCTCCTTTACTAGATAAACACCGAGCTTCTATATCTCTTGTGGAGCTTGAATTGTAGTCGATGTAGGAGTTGCCTTGGTGTAGAGATTCCTTTGAGGTGGGCCAAAGTGGATTCGGCCTAGGTGGGCTGTTTGGGCCGAGCCAAGTAAGGCTCTTAAGTGGGCCGAGCTGCATAGGCCGAGCTAGACAGTCGGAGCCCAATTATATTGGGCTCGATGCTTGGGCCTAGTAGCTAGGCCATATCCTATCACATCCCCCCCCAAAAAGATATGGAAGTGAGGGTGTGAGCTGGGGTAGAAAGGTGAAGCATGAGTAGTGAAAGTTGCATTGCCCCTTCGGAAATTAGATTTCGACGAAGTCGGAATGCTTGCCACCTCGTTAAAACGAGGTGGTTATAAAATTTGCATTGCCCCTTCGGAAATTGGATTTCAACGAAGTCGGAATGCTTGCCACCTCGTTAAAATGAGGTGGTTATAAAATTTGCATTGCCCCTTCGGAAATTGGATTTCGACGAAGTCGAAATGCTTGCCACCTCGTTAAGACGAGGTGGAATTGGAATTCACATTGCCCCTTCGGAAATAAAATTTCGACGAAGTCGGAATGTGAACCGTCTCATTAGGATGAGGTCGAACACGTGATGTGTCAGTTACATTTAATGCACCGTTTGGGGTCCCGATAAAGTAGGCGGAAAGTTACTAAAACTTTTTTCAGACGCCACAATCAACATTTTTGAAATTTGGAACCCTAAAAATTTTCGGCAATTCATCTTCTTCCTTCACGCTTGCAGTGTTGCCTTCCGTGTTACACCAGAATCCAGTGACCCATTCGTTGTCATCACAGTCTTCCATTGCTTAAAAAGTAAGTCCATGGCTTCCTCTTCTTTTATGCGCGAGTCTAGCGGTAGTGGTAGCCAGGATTCTGGCGAAAGGTCTATGTCGCCGCTGGTATCTCATTCGCCGGAAAATATAGAGGTAGATGTATATACTGTAGAGTCGGACATTCCGTCGAATTGTAGGGTAGTTTTTGCTTCTCCCCTTGATTCGGTCGGAACAGTGTCAAAATTTTCTTCTACCCTAGATTCCTCTGCAATTTTGAAAATTGCAAAAAATTATTTATTTCCTGATTGGATAGAGATGTTAGTACCTCGGCCAGAGGATAGGGCGTCCAACCCTCCGGTTGGCTTCGTAACTATCTACGAAGATTGCTTATGCCATGGTCTTCATCTTCCCCTCCCCCCTATTTTTGCCGATCTTCTTCGGAAGTTCGGCATTCCTCTAGCGCAAATAACGCCGAACTTGTTTAGGCAGCTTACTACTTTAGGCATACTTAGTAGTCGTCACGGGGTCAACCTGTCAGTAGAGCTGATCCTGAAATATTTTCAATTTAATTCCTACAATGGGTGGTATTATCTGTCACCCCGTCTTGGCTTTCGAGTGAAGACGAAGTCAAAAATCCCGAACTGGCAGTCGAAGTTCTTCTTCTGTTGGTTCGGTGAGGTCCCACATTTCATATGGAATGTGGGTAAATTGAGGAACCAAGGCACCGAAGAAAAGTTCGGTGTGCTTGATGAAGTGTTGACTAGCCTAGTTGATGAAGAATTCACTGAGGCCGATCTTACTATGGCGGGGCTGAGCCCTTATGATCCAGACTCCATGGTTGAGCCGGTGAAGGGTGAGGCTCCACTTGGTCCGTTTCTTTGTTTTATGTGTTCTGTTTCATTGTGATGAGGCTCTTACTGTTTTTCTACAGTGAAACTTCTTGGTAAGAAGAGGGCAAGGTCGAGCACTACCGAAAAGTCAGCATCCGAGGTTTCTTCGGAACGAACAGAGAGCGGACTAGGTTCCTCACCAATGGGGTCCCCTCCGGAGCGACCTCTCGTTCGAAAAACAAAACAGCAGAAGTTGGTTGTTGCTGCTTCGACTGGAGAGGAGGATTGCACAGTTACTGCAGTCCGGTTATCTGGCGGTGTTAGACGCCAGGGTTTTGGAGAACTGGTGAATCAGCGAGGCTATGCGAGGCTGAAATGGTGGCCGGGCAAGGGCCTCTGCTTCGGGCGTATACAGAGCGACTCTTCCGGTCTGAAAAGTTCTCAGAACTTGCCGGGCAGGTGGCTTCGGTTCTGAACGCTCGCGCGGTCAGTGACACCATCGACGGCATTGCTGCTGATATGCCGGACTTGGATAAATCCAAGTACGGTTATCAGGAGATGTCGGATGAGCTTGTATACCGCATGTATGCCGAGGCTTTACTGAAAAGTATCCAAGGTATCCCTCTGTTGGATAGCTT
>CM038113.1:21905755-21936793 GCA_001642375.2 Mentha longifolia
TCGTGTCCTTGTAACACTTATGGGATGTGGAACAATAGGGGGTGGTCGAAATCCGAATTGATCTCCGCTCATTTCGAGCGATTTTCTCCCAAGGCATCATTTTACTGTTTCTTGAGTCAATCCCTTCGTACGCTCCGTTCCGAACAGTTCTCATCTCCTTGTAACACTTATGGGGTGGGTAACAATAGGGGTGGTCGGAGTCCGAATTTTTCTCCGCTCATTTCGAGCGATTTTCTCCCCAATGCATCATTTTCACTGTTTCTTGCTTCTGAATCTCCTTCGTTACTCATCCATTCCGAACGGTTCTCGTCTCCATGTAACACTTATGGGATGGGAAATAATAGGGGGTGGTCGACGTCCGTACTTCTCTCCGCTCATTTCGAGCGATTTTCCTCCCAATACATCATTTTCACTGTTTCTTTTCCTTTCTTTCTTGCCCCTGAATCTCCTTCGTTCTCATCCATTCCGAACGGTTCTCGTCTCCTTGTAAAACTTATGGATGGGAAATAATAGGGTGGTCGACGTCCGTACTTCTCACCGCTCATTTCGAGCCGATTTTATCCCAATGCTCGTCTTTCCCATTTCACCCCTCCGAAATCTCGTTCGTTAGTAATCCGTTTCGAACGGTTCTCGTGTCGTTGTAACACGTTATGAGATGGGTAACAATAGGGGGTGATCCAAGTCCGAATTTATCTCCGCTCATTTCGGGCGATTTTCTCCCAATGCATCATTTCACTGTTTCTTGCCTCTCAATCTCCTTCGTTACTCATCCATTCGAACGGTTCTCGTGTCCTTGTAACACCTATGGGATGGGTAACAATAGGGGATGGTCGAAGTCCGATTTTTCTCTGCTCATTTCTAGCGATTTTATCCTAAGGCATCATTATCCCTATTTTACCCCTCCCCAATCTCTTCGTTACTCATCCGTTTGAACGGTTCTCATGTCGTTGTAACACTTATGGGATGTTGTAACAATAGGGGGGTGTCGAAATCCGAAAATATCTCCGCTCATTTCGAGCGATTTTCTCCCAAGATATCATTTTTACTGTTTCGTGACTCTCAATCTCCTTCGTTACTCATCCGTTCCGAACGGTTCTCATCTCTTGTAACACTTATGGATGGGTAACAATAGGGGGTGGTCGGAGTCCGAATTTCTCTCCGCTCATTTCGAGCGATTTTCTCCCAATGCATCATTTTCACTGTTTCTTGCCTCTGAATCTTCTTCGTTACTCATCCATTCCGAACGGTTCTCGTCTCCTTGTAACACTTATGCGATGGGAAATAATAGGGGGTGGTCGACGTCAGTACTTCTCTCCGCTCATTTCGAGCGATTTTATCCCAAGGCATCGTTTTTCCCATTTCACCCCTCCCCAATCTCCTTCGTTAGTCATCCGTTTCGAACGGTTCTCGTGTCATTGTAACACTTATGAGATGGGTAACAATAGGGGGTGGTCGAAATCCGAATTGATCTCCGCTCATTTCGAGCGATTTTCTCCCAAGGCATCATTTTTACTGTTTCTTGAGTCTCAATCTCCTTCGTTACTCATCCGTTCCGAACGGTCTCATCTCCTTGTACACTTATGGGATGGGTAACAGTAGGGGGTGGTCGGAGTCCGAATTTCTCTCCGCTCATTTCGAGCGATTTTCTCCCAATGCATCATTTTCACTGTTTCTTGCCCCTGAATCTCCTTCGTTACTCATCCATTCCGAACGGTTCTCGTCTCCTTGTAACACTTATGGGATGGGAAATAATAGGGGGTGGTCGACGTCCGTACTACTCTCCGCTCATTTCGAGCGATTTTATCCCAAGGCATCGTTTTTCCATTTCACCCCTCCGAAATTTCCTTCGTTAGTAATCCATTTCGAACGGTTCTCGTGTCGTTGTAACACTTATGAGGTTGGTAACAATAGGGGGTGATCCAAGTCCGAATTTATCTCGCTCATTTCGAGCGATTTTCTCCCAATGCATCATTTTCACTGTTTGCCTCTCAATCTCCTTCGTTACTCATCCATTTCGAACGGTTCTCGTGTCCTTGTAACACCTATGGGATGGGTAACAATAGGGGATGGTCGAAGTCCGAATTTTCTCTGCTCATTTCTAGCGATTTTATCCTAAGGCATCATTTTCCCTATTTTACCCCTCCCCAATCTCCGTCGTTACTCATCCGTTTTGAACGGTTCTCGTGTCGTTGTAACACTTATGGGATGTGTAACAATAGGGGGTGGTCGAAATCCGAAAATATCTCCGCTCATTTCGAGCGATTTTCTCCCAAGGCATTATTTTTTCTGTTTCTTGACTGTCAATCTCCTTCGTTACTCTCCGTTCCGAATAGTTCTCATCTCCTTGTAACACTTATGGGATGGGTAACAATAGGGGGTGGTCGGAGTCCGAATTTCTCTCCGCTCATTTCGAGCGATTTTCTCCCAATGCATCATTTTCACTGTTTCTTGCTTCTGAATCTCCTTCGTTACTCATCCATTCCGAACGGTTCTCGTCTCCTTGTAACACTTATGGGATGGGAAATAATAGGGGGTGGTCGACGTCCGTACTTCTCTCCGCTCATTTCGAGCGATTTTATCCCAAGGCATCATTTTTCCCATTTCACCCCTCCCAAATCTCCTTCGTTAGTCATCCGTTTCGAACGGTTCTCGTGTCATTCTAACACTTATGAGATGGGTAACAATAGGGGGTGATCGAAGTCCGAATTTATCTCCGCTCATGTCGAGCGATTTTATCCCAAGGCATCGTTTTTTCCCATTTCACCCCTCCCAAATCTCCTTCGTTACTCATCCATTTCTAACGGTTCTCGTGTCCTTGTAACACCTATGGGATGGGTAACAATAGGGGATGATCGAGTCCGAATTTCTCTCTGCTCATTTCGTGCGATTTAATCCCAAGGCATCGTTTCCCTATTTTACCCCTCCCCAATCTCATTCATTACTCATCCGTTTCGAACGGTTCTCGTGTCGTTGTAACACTTATGGGATGTGTAACAATAGGGGTTGTCGAAAACCGAATTGATCTCTGCTCATTTCGAGCGATTTTCTCCCAAGGCATCATTTTTACTTTTTCTTGACTGTCAATCTCCTTCGTTACTCATCCGTTCCGAACAGTTCTCATCTCCTTGTAACACTTATGGGATGGGTAACAATAGGGGGTGGTCGGAGTCCGAATTTCTCTCCGCTCATTTCGAGCGATTTTCTCCCAATGCATCATTTTCACTGTTTCTTGCTTCTGAATCTCCTTCGTTACTCATCCATTCCGAACGGTTCTCGTCTCCATGTAACACTTATGGGATGGGAAATAATAGGGGGTGGTCGACGTCCGTACTTCTCTCCGCTCATTTCGAGCGATTTTATCCCAAGGCATCGTTTTTCCCATTTCACCCCTCCGAAATCTCCTTCGTTAGTAATCCATTTCGAACGGTTCTCGTGTCGTTGTAACACTTATGAGATGGGTAACAATAGGGGGTGATCCAAGTCCGAATTTATCTCCGCTCATTTCGAGCGATTTTCTCCCAATGCATCATTTTCACTGTTTCTTGCCTCTCAATCTCCTTCGTTACTCATCCATTTCGAACAGTTCTCGTGTCCTTGTAACACCTATGGGATGGGTAACAATAGGGGATGATCGAAGTCCGAATTTCTCTCTGCTCATTTCAAGCGATTTAATCCCATGGCATCGTTTTCCCTATTTTACCCCTCCCCAATCTCCTTCGTTACTCATCCGTTTCGAACGGTTCTCGTGTCGTTGTAACACTTATGGGATGTGTAACAATAAGGGTTGTCGAAATCCGAATTGATCTCTGCTCATTTCGAGCGATTTTCTCCCAAGGCATCATTTTTACTGTTTCTTGACTCTCAATCTCCTTCGTTACTCATCCGTTCCGAACAGTTCTCATCTCCTTGTAACACTTATGGGGTGGGGTAACAATAGGGGGTGGTCGGAGTCCGAATTTTTCTCCGCTCATTTCGAGCGATTTTCTCCCAATGCATCATTTTCACTGTTTCTTGCTTCTGAATCTCCTTCGTTACTCATCCATTCCGAACGGTTCTCGTCTCCATGTAACACTTATGGGATGGGAAATAATAGGGGTGGTCGACGTCCGTACTTCTCTCCGCTCATTTCGAGCGATTTTCTCCCAATACATCATTTTCACTGTTTCTTGCCCCTGAATCTCCTTCGTTACTCATCCATTCCGAACGGTTCTCGTCTCCTTGTAAAACTTATGGGATGGGAAATAATAGGGGGTGGTCGACGTCCGTACTTCTCACCGCTCATTTCGAGCGATTTTATCCCAAGGCATCGTCTTTCCCATTTCACCCCTCCGAAATCTCGTTCGTTAGTAATCCGTTTCGAACGGTTCTCGTGTCGTTGTAACACTTATGAGATGGGTAACAATAGGGGGTGATCCAAGTCCGAATTTATCTCCGCTCATTTCGGGCGATTTTCTCCCAATGCATCATTTTCACTGTTTCTTGCCTCTCAATCTCCTTCGTTACTCATCCATTTCGAACGGTTCTCGTGTCCTTGTAACACCTATGGGATGGGTAACAATAGGGGATGGTCGAAGTCCGAATTTTTCTCTGCTCATTTCTAGCGATTTTATCCTAAGGCATCATTATCCCTATTTTACCCCTCCCCAATCTCCTTCGTTACTCATCCGTTTTGAACGGTTCTCATGTCGTTGTAACACTTATGGGATGTGTAACAATAGGGGGTGGTCAAAATCCAAAAATATCTCCGCTCATTTCGAGCGATTTTCTCCCAAGACATCATTTTTACTGTTTCTTGACTCTCAATCTCCTTCGTTACTCATCCGTTCCGAACGGTTCTCATCTCCTTGTAACACTTATGGGATGGGTAACAATAGGGGGTGGTCGGAGTCCGAATTTCTCTCCGCTCATTTCGAGCGATTTTCTCCCAATGCATCATTTTCACTGTTTCTTGCCTCTGAATCTTCTTCGTTACTCATCCATTCCGAACGGTTCTCGTCTCCTTGTAACACTTATGCGATGGGAAATAATAGGGGGTGGTCGACGTCAGTACTTCTCTCCGCTCATTTCGAGCGATTTTATCCCAAGGCATCGTTTTTCCCATTTCACCCCTCCCCAATCTCCTTCGTTAGTCATCCGTTTCGAACGGTTCTCGTGTCATTGTAACACTTATGAGATGGGTAACAATAGGGGGTGGTCGAAATCCGAATTGATCTCCGCTCATTTCGAGCGATTTTCTCCCAAGGCATCATTTTTACTGTTTCTTGAGTCTCAATCTCCTTCGTTACTCATCCGTTCCGAACGGTTCTCATCTCCTTGTAACACTTATGGGATGGGTAACAGTAGGGGGTGGTCGGAGTCCGAATTTCTCTCCGCTCATTTCGAGCGATTTTCTCCCAATGCATCATTTTCACTGTTTCTTGCCCCTGAATCTCCTTCGTTACTCATCCATTCCGAACGGTTCTCGTCTCCTTGTAACACTTATGGGATGGGAAATAATAGGGGGTGGTCGACGTCCGTACTACTCTCCGCTCATTTCGAGCGATTTTATCCCAAGGCATCGTTTTTCCCATTTCACCCCTCCGAAATTTCCTTCGTTAGTAATCCATTTCGAACGGTTCTCGTGTCGTTGTAACACTTATGAGGTTGGTAACAATAGGGGGTGATCCAAGTCCGAATTTATCTCCGCTCATTTCGAGCGATTTTCTCCCAATGCATCATTTTCACTGTTTCTTGCCTCTCAATCTCCTTCGTTACTCATCCATTTTGAACGGTTCTCGTGTCCTTGTAACACCTATGGGATGGGTAACAATAGGGGATGGTCGAAGTCCGAATTTTCTCTGCTCATTTCTAGCGATTTTATCCTAAGGCATCATTTTCCCTATTTTACCCCTCCCCAATCTCCGTCGTTACTCATCCGTTTTGAACGGTTCTCGTGTCGTTGTAACACTTATGGGATGTGTAACAATAGGGGGTGGTCGAAATCCGAAAATATCTCCGCTCATTTCGAGCGATTTTCTCCCAAGGCATCATTTTTACTGTTTCTTGACTCTCAATTTCCTTCGTTACTCATCCGTTCTGAACGGTTCTCATCTTCTTGTAACACTTATGGGATGGGTAACAATAGGGGTTGGTCGGAGTCCGAATTTCTCTACGTTCATTTCGAGCGATTTTCTCCCAATGCATCATTTTCACTGTTTCTTGCCTCTCAATGTCCTTCGTTACTCATCCATTTCGAACGGTTCTCGTGTCCTTGTAACACCTATGGGATGGGTAACAATAGGGGATGGTCGAAGTCCGAATTTCTCTCTGCTCATTTCTAGCGATTTTATCCCAAGGCATCATTTTCCCTATTTTACCCCTCCCCAATCTCCTTCGTTACTCATCCGTTTTGAACGGTTCTCGTGTCGTTGTAACACTTATGGGATGTGTAACAATAGGGGGTGGTCGAAATCCGAAAATATCTCCGCTCATTTCGAGCGATTTTCTCCCAAGGCATTATTTTTTCTGTTTCTTGATTGTCAATCTCCTTCGTTACTCATCCGTTCCGAATAGTTCTCATATCCTTGTAACACTTATGGGATGGGTAACAATAGGGGGTGGTCGGAGTCCGAATTTCTCTCCGCTCATTTCGAGCGATTTTCTCCCAATGCATCATTTTCACTGTTTCTTGCTTCTGAATCTCCTTCGTTACTCATCCATTTCGAACGGTTCTCGTCTCCTTGTAACACTTATGGGATGGGAAATAATAGGGGGTGGTCGACGTCCGTACTTCTCTCCGCTCATTTCGAGCGATTTTATCCCAAGGCATCATTTTTCCCATTTCACCCCTCCCAAATCTCCTTCGTTAGTCATCCGTTTCGAACGGTTCTCGTGTCATTCTAACACTTATGAGATGGGTAACAATAGGGGGTGATCGAAGTCCGAATTTATCTCCGCTCATTTCGAGCGATTTTATCCCAAGGCATCGTTTTTCCCATTTCACCCCTCCCAAATCTCCTTCGTTACTCATCCATTTCTAACGGTTCTCGTGACCTTGTAACACCTATGGGATGGGTAACAATAGGGGATGATCGAAGTCCGAATTTCTCTCTGCTCATTTCGTGCGATTTAATCCCAAGGCATCGTTTTCCCTATTTTACCCCTCCCCAATCTCATTCATTACTCATCCGTTTCGAACGGTTCTCGTGTCGTTGTAACACTTATGGGATGTGTAACAATAGGGGTTGTCGAAAACCGAATTGATCTCTGCTCATTTCGAGCGATTTTCTCCCAAGGCATCATTTTTACTTTTTCTTGACTGTCAATCTCCTTCGTTACTCATCCGTTCCGAACAGTTCTCATCTCCTTGTAACACTTATGGGATGGGTAACAATAGGGGGTGGTCGGAGTCCGAATTTCTCTCCGCTCATTTCGGGCGATTTTCTCCCAATGCATCATTTTCACTGTTTCTTGCTTCTGAATCTCCTTCGTTACTCATCCATTCCGAACGGTTCTCGTCTCCATGTAACACTTATGGGATGGGAAATAATAGGGGGTGGTCGACGTCCGTACTTCTCTCCGCTCATTTCGAGCGATTTTATCCCAAGGCATCGTTTTTCCCATTTCACCCCTCCGAAATCTCCTTCGTTAGTAATCCATTTCGAACGGTTCTCGTGTCGTTGTAACACTTATGAGATGGGTAACAATAGGGGGTGATCCAAGTCCGAATTTATCTCCGCTCATTTCGAGCGATTTTCTCCCAATGCATCATTTTCACTGTTTCTTGCCTCTCAATCTCCTTCGTTACTCATCCATTTCGAACAGTTCTCGTGTCCTTGTAACACCTATGGGATGGGTAACAATAGGGGATGATCGAAGTCCGAATTTCTCTCTGCTCATTTCAAGCGATTTAATCCCATGGCATCGTTTTCCCTATTTTACCCCTCCCCAATCTCCTTCGTTACTCATCCGTTTCGAACGGTTCTCGTGTCGTTGTAACACTTATGGGATGTGTAACAATAAGGGTTGTCGAAATCCGAATTGATCTCTGCTCATTTCGAGCGATTTTCTCCCAAGGCATCATTTTTACTGTTTCTTGACTCTCAATCTCCTTCGTTACTCATCCGTTCCGAACAGTTCTCATCTCCTTGTAACACTTATGGGGTGGGTAACAATAGGGGGTGGTCGGAGTCCGAATTTTTCTCCGCTCATTTCGAGCGATTTTCTCCCAATGCATCATTTTCACTGTTTCTTGCTTCTGAATCTCCTTCGTTACTCATCCATTCCGAACGGTTCTCGTCTCCATGTAACACTTATGGGATGGGAAATAATAGGGGGTGGTCGACGTCCGTACTTCTCTCCGCTCATTTCGAGCGATTTTCTCCCAATACATCATTTTCACTGTTTCTTGCCCCTGAATCTCCTTCGTTACTCATCCATTCCGAACGGTTCTCGTCTCCTTGTAACACTTATGGGATGGGAAATAATAGGGGGTGGTCGACGTCCGTACTTCTCACCGCTCATTTCGAGCGATTTTATCCCAAGGCATCGTCTTTCCCATTTCACCCCTCCGAAATCTCGTTCGTTAGTAATCCGTTTCGAACGGTTCTCGTGTCGTTGTAACACTTATGAGATGGGTAACAATAGGGGGTGATCCAAGTCCGAATTTATCTCCGCTCATTTCAAGCGATTTTATCCCAAGGCATCGTTTTTCCCATTTCACCCCTCCCAAATCTCCTTCGTTAGTCATCCGTTTCGAACGGTTCTCGTGTCCTTGTAACACTTATGGGATGTGGAACAATAGGGGGTGGTCGAAATCCGAATTGATCTTTGCTCATTTCGAGCGATTTTCTCCCAAGGCATCATTTTTACTGTTTCTTGAGTCTGAATCTCCTTCGTTACTCATCCGTTCCGAACAGTTCTCATCTCCTTGTAACACTTATGGGGTGGGTAACAATAGGGGGTGGTCGGAGTCCGAATTTTTCTCCGCTCATTTCGAGCGATTTTCTCCCAATGCATCATTTTCACTGTTTCTTGCTTCTGAATCTCCTTCGTTACTCATCCATTCCGAACGGTTCTCGTCTCCATGTAACACTTATGGGATGGGAAATAATAGGGGGTGGTCGACGTCCGTACTTCTCTCCGCTCATTTCGAGCGATTTTCTCCCAATACATCATTTTCACTGTTTCTTGCCCCTGAATCTCCTTCGTTACTCATCCATTCCGAACGGTTCTCGTCTCCTTGTAAAACTTATGGGATGGGAAATAACAGGGGGTGGTCGACGTCCGTACTTCTCACCGCTCATTTCGAGCGATTTTATCCCAAGGCATCGTCTTTCCCATTTCACCCCTCCGAAATCTCGTTCGTTAGTAATCCGTTTCGAACGGTTCTCGTGTCGTTGTAACACTTATGAGATGGGTAACAATAGGGGGTGATCCAAGTCCGAATTTATCTCCGCTCATTTCGAGCGATTTTCTCCCAATGCATCATTTTCACTGTTTCTTGCCTCTCAATCTCCTTCGTTACTCATCCGTTTTGAACAGTTCTCGTGTCGTTGTAACACTTATGGGATGTGTAACAATAGGGGGTGGTCGAAATCCGAATTGATCTCCGCTCATTTCGAGCGATTTTCTCCCAAGGCATCATTTTTACTGTTTCTTGAGTCTCAATCTCCTTCGTTACTCATCCGTTCCGAACGGTTCACAACTCCTTATAACACTTATGGGATGGGTAACAGTAGGGGGTGGTCGGAGTCCGAATTTCTCTCCGCTCATTTCGAGCGATTTTCTCCCAATGCATCATTTTCACTGTTTCTTGCCCCTGAATCTCCATCGTTACTCATCCATTCCGAACGGTTCTCGTCTCCTGGTAACACTTATGGGATGGGAAATAATAGGGGGTGGTCGACGTCCGTACTACTCTCCGCTCATTTCGAGCGATTTTATCCCAAGGCATCGTTTTTCCCATTTCACCCCTCCGAAATCTCCTTCGTTAGTAATCCGTTTCGAACGGTTCTCGTGTCGTTGTAACACTTATGAGATGGGTAACAATAGGGGGTGGTCGAAATCCGAATTGATCTCCGCTCTTTTCGAGCGATTTTCTCCCAAGGCATCATTTTTACTGTTTCTTGAGTCTCAATCTCCTTCGTTACTCATCCGTTCTGAACGGTTCTCATCTCCTTGTAACACTTATGGGATGGGTAACAATAGGGGGTGGTCGGAGTCCGAATTTCTCTCGGCTCATTTCGAGCGATTTTCTCCCAATGCATCATTTTCACTGTTTCTTGCCTCTGAATCTCCTTCGTTACTCATCCATTCCAAACGGTTCTCGTCTCCTTGTAACACTTATCGGATGGGAAATAATAGGGGGTGGTCGACGTCCGTACTTCTCTCCGCTCATTTCGAGCGATTTTATCCCAAGGCATCGTTTTTCCCATTTCACCCCTCCCCAATCTCCTTCGTTAGTCATCCGTTTCGAACGGTTCTCGTGTCGTTGTAACATTTATGAGATGGGTAACAATAGGGGGTGGTCGAAATCCGAATTGATCTCCGCTCATTTCGAGCGATTTTCTCCCAAGGCATCATTTTTACTGTTTCTTGAGTCTCAATCTCCTTCGTTACTCATCCGTTCCGAACGGTTCTCATCTCCTTGTAACACTGATGGGATGGGTAACAATAGGGGGTGGTCGGAGTCCGAATTTCTCTCCGCTCATTTCGAGCGATTTTCTCCCAATGCATCATTTTCACTGTTTCTTGCTTCTGAATCTTCTTCGTTACTCATCCATTCCGAACGGTTCTCGTCTCCTTATAACACTTATGGGATGGGAAATAATACGGGGTGGTCGACGTCCGTACTTCTCTCCGCTCATTTCGAGCGATTTTCTCCCAATGCATCATTTTCACTGTTTCCTGCCCCTAAATCTCCTTCGTTACTCATCCATTCTGAACGGTTCTCGTCTCCTTGTAACACGTATGGGATGGGAAATAATAGGGGGTGGTCGACGTCCGTACTTCTCTCCGCTCATTTCGAGCGATTTTATCCCAAGGCATCGTCTTTCCCATTTCACCCCTCCGAAATCTCGTTCGTTAGTAATCCGTTTCGAACGGTTCTCGTGTCGTTGTAACACTTATGAGATGGGTAACAATAGGGGGTGATCCAAGTCCGAATTTATCTCCGCTCATTTCGAGCGATTTTCTCCCAATGCATCATTTTCACTGTTTCTTGCCTCTCAATCTCCTTCGTTACTCATCCATTTCGAACGGTTCTCGTGTCCTTGTAACACCTATGGGATGGGTAACAATAGGGGATGGTCGAAGTCCGAATTTTTCTCTGCTCATTTCTAGCGATTTTATCCTAAGGCATCATTTTCCCTATTTTACCCCTCCCCAATCTCCTTCGTTACTCATCCGTTTTTAACGGTTCTCGTGTCGTTGTAACACTTATGGGATGTGTAACAATAGGGGGTGGTCGAAATCCGAAAATATCTCCGCTCATTTCGAGCGATTTTCTCCCAAGGCATCATTTTTACTGTTTCTTGACTCTCAATCTCCTTCGTTACTCATCCGTTCCGAACGGTTCTCATCTCCTTGTAACACTTATGGGATGGGTAACAATAGGGGGTGGTCGGAGTCCGAATTTATCTCCGCTCATTTCGAGCGATTTTCTACCAATGCATCATTTCCACTATTTCTTGCCTCTGAATCTCCTTCGTTACTCATCCATTCCGAACGGTTCTCGTCTCCTTGTAACACTTATGGGATGGGAAATAACAGGGGGTGGTGGACGTCCGTACTTCTCTCCGCTCATTACGAGCGATTTTATCCCAAGGCATCGTTTTTCTCATTTCACCCCTCCCCAATCTCCTTCGTTAGTCATCCGTTTCGAACGGTTCTCGTGTCGTTGTAACACTTATGAGATGGGTAACAATAGGGGGTGGTCGAAATCCGAATTGATCTCCGCTCATTTCGAGCGATTTTCTCCCAAGGCATCATTTTTACTGTTTCTTGAGTCTCAATCTCCTTCGTTACTCATCCGTTCCGAACGGTTCTCATCTGCTTGTAACACTTATGGGATGGAAAATAATAGGGGGTGGTCGACGTCCGTACTTCTCTCCGCTCATTTCGAGCGATTTTATCCCAAGGCATCGTTTTTCCCATTTCACCCCTCCCAAATCTCCTTCGTTACTCATCCGTTTCGAACGGTTCTCGTGTCCTTGTAACACCTATGGGATGGGTAACAATAGGGGATGGTCGAAGTCCGAATTTCTCTCTGCTCATTTCTAACGATTTTATCCCAAGGCATCGTTTTCCCTATTTTACCCCTCCCCAATCTCCTTCGTTACTCATCCGTTTTGAACGGTTCTCGTGTCGTTGTAACACTTATGGGATGTGTAACAATAGGGGGTGGTCGAAATCCGAAAATATCTCCACTCATTTCGAGCGATTTTCTCCCAAGGCATCATTTTTACTGTTTCTTGAGTCTCAATCTCCTTCGTTACTCATCTGTTCCGAACGGTTCTCAACTCCTTGTAACACTTATGGGATGGGTAACAGTAGGGGGTGGTCGGAGTCCGAATTTCTCTCCGCTCATTTTGAGCGATTTTCTCCCAATGCATCATTTTCACTGTTTCTTGCCCCTGAATCTCCATCGTTACTCATCCATTCCGAACGGTTCTCGTCTCCTTGTAACACTTATGGGATGGGAAATAATAGGGGGTGGTCGACGTCCGTACTACTCTCCGCTCATTTCGAGCGATTTTATCCCAAGGCAACATTTTTCCCATTTCACCCTTCCGAAATCTCCTTCGTTAGTAATCCGTTTTGAACGGTTCTCGTGTCGTTGTAACACTTATGAGATGGGTAACAATAGGGGGTGATCCAAGTCCGAATTTATCTCCGCTCATTTCGAGCGATTTTCTTCCAATGCATCATTTTCACTGTTTCTTGCCAATCAATCTCCTTCGTTACTCATCCATTCCGAACGGTTCTCGTCTCCTTGTAACTATTATGGGATGGGAAATAATAGGGGGTGGTCGACGTCCGTACTTCTCTCCGCTCATTTCGAGCGATTTTATCCCAAGGCATCATTTTTCCCATTTCACCCCTCCCAAATCTCCTTCGTTAGTCATCCGTTTCGAATGGTTCTCGTGTCCTTGTAACACTTATGAGATGGGTAACAATAGGGGGTGATCGAAGTCCGAATTTATCTCCGCTCATTTCGAGCGATTTTCTCCCAATGCATCATTTTCACTATTTCTTGCCTCTCAATCACCTTCGTTACTCATCCATTTCGAACGGTTCTCGTGTCCTTGTAACACCTACGGGATGGGTAACAATAGGGGACGGTCGAAGTCCGAATTTCTCTCTGCTCATTTCTAGCGATTTTATCCCAAGGCATCGTTTTCCCTATTTTACCCCTCCCCAATCTCCTTCGTTACTCATCCGTTTTGAACGGTTCTCGTGTCGTTGTAACACTCATGAGATGGGTAACAATAGGGGGTGATCCAAGTCCGAATTTATCTCCGCTCATTTCGAGCAATTTTCTCCCAATGCATCATTTTCACTGTTTCTTGCCTCTCAATCTCCTTCGTTACTCATCCATTTCGAACGGTTCTCATGTCCTTGTAACACCTATCGGATGGGTAACAATAGGGGATGGTCGAAGTCCGAATTTCTCTATACTCATTTCGAGCGATTTAATCCCAAGGCATCGTTTTCCCTATTTTACCCCTCCCCAATCTCCTTCGTTTCTCATCCGTTTCAAAAGGTTCTCGTGTCGTTGTAACACTTATGGGATGTGTAACAATAGGGGTTGTCGAAATCCGAATTGATCTCCTCTCATTTCGAGCGATTTTCTCCCAAGGCATCATTTTTACTGTTTCTTGACTGTCAATCTCCTTCGTTACTCATCCGTTCCGAACGGTTCTTGTCTCCTTGTAACACTTATGGGATGGGAAATAATAGGGGGTGGTCGACGTCCGTACTACTCTCCGCTCATTTCGAGCGATTTTATCCCAAGGCAACATTTTTCCCATTTCACCCCTCCGAAATCTCCTTCGTTAGTAATCCGTTTCGAACGGTTCTCGTGTCGTTGTAACACTTATGAGATGGGTAACAATAGGGGGTGATCCAAGTCCGAATTTATCTCCGCTCATTTCGAGCGATTTTCTTCCAATGCATCATTTTCACTGTTTCTTGCCTCTCAATCTCCTTCGTTACTCATCCATTTCGAACGGTTCTCGTGTCCTTGTAACACCTATGGGATGGGTAACAATAGGGGACGGTCGAAGTCCGAATTTCTCTCTGCTCATTTCTAGCGATTTTATCCCAAGGCATCATTTTCCCTATTTTACCCCTCCCCAATCTCCTTCGTTACTCATCCGTTTTGAACGGTTCTAGTGTCGTTGTAACACTCATGAGATGGGTAATAATAGGGGGTGATCGAAGTCCGAATTTATCTCCGCTCATTTCGAGCAATTTTCTCCCAATGCATCATTTTCACTGTTTCTTGCCTCTCAATCTCCTTCGTTACTCATCCATTTCGAACGGTTCTCGTGTCCTTGTAACACCTATGGGATGGGTAACAATAGGGGATGGTCGAAGTCCGAATTTCTCTCTACTCATTTCGAGCGATTTAATCCCAAGGCATCGTTTTCCCTATTTTACCCCTCCCCAATCTCCTTCGTTACTCATCCGTTTCAAACGGTTCTTGTGTCGTTGTAACACTTATGGGATGTGTAACAATAGGGGTTGTCGAAATCCGAATTGATCTATTCTCATTTCGAGCGATTTTCTCCCAAGGCATCATTTTTACTGTTTCTTGACTGTCAATCTCCTTCGTTACTCATCCGTTCCGAACGGTTCTTGTCTCCTTGTAACACTTCTGGGATGGGAAATAATAGGGGGTGGTCGACGTCCGTACTTCTCTCCGCTCATTTCGAGCGATTTTCTCCCAATGCATCATTTTCACTGTTTCTTGCCCCTGAATCTCCTTCGTTACTCATCCATTCCGAATGGTTCTCGTCTCCTTGTAACACTTATGGGATGGGAAATAATAGGGGGTGGTCGACGTCCGTACTTCTCTCCGCTCCTTTCGAGCGATTTTCTCCCAATGCATCATTTTCACTGTTTCTTGCCCCTGAATCTCCTTCGTTACTCATCCATTCCGAACGGTTCTCGTCTCCTTGTAACACTTTTGGGATGGGAAATAATAGGGGGTGGTCGACGTCCGTACTTCTCTCCGCTCATTTCGAGCGATTTTATCCCAAGGCATCGTTTTTCCCATTTCACCCCTCCCAAATCTCCTTCATTAGTAATACGTTTCGAACGGTTCTAGTGTCGTTGTAACACTTATGAGATGGGTAACAATAGGGGGTGATCCAAGTCCGAATTTATCTCCGCTCATTTCGAGCGATTTCTCCCAATGCATCATTTTCACTGTTTCTTGTCTCTCAATCTCCTTCGTTACTCATCCATTTCGAACGGTTCTCGTGTCCTTGTAACACCTATGGGATGGGTAACAATAGGGGATGGTCGAAGTCCGAATTTCTCTCTGCTCATTTCTAGCGATTTTATCCCAAGGCATCGTTTTCCCTATTTTACCCCTCCCCAATCTCCTTCGTTACTCATCCGTTTTGAACGGTTCTCGTGTCATTGTAACACTTATGGGATGTGTAACAACAGGGGGTGGTCGAAATCCGAAAATATATCCGCTCATTTTGAGCGATTTTCTCCCAAGGCATCATTTTTACTGTTTCTTGACTCTCAATCTCCTTCGTTACTCATCCGTTCCGAACGGTTCTCATCTCCTTGTAACACTTATGGGATGGGTAACAATATGGGGTGGTCGGAGTCCGAATTTCTCTCCGCTCATTTCGAGCGATTTTCTCCCAATGCATCATTTTCACTGTTTCTTGCCTCTGAATCTCCTTCGTTACTCATCCATTCCGAACGGTTCTCGTCTCCTTGTAACACTTATGGGATGGGAAATAATAGGGGGTGGTCAACGTTCGTACTTCTCTCCGCTCATTTCGAGCGATTTTCTCCCAATGCATCATTTTCACTGTTTCTTGCTTCTGAATCTCCTTCGTTACTCATCCATTCCGAACGGTTCTCGTCTCCATGTAACACTTATGGGATGGGAAATAATAGGGGGTGGTCGACGTCCGTACTTCTCTCCGCTCATTTCGAGCGATTTTATCCCAAGGCATCGTTTTTCCCATTTCACCCCTCCGAAATCTCCTTCGTTAGTAATCCATTTCGAACGGTTCTCGTGTCGTTGTAACACTTATGAGATGGGTAACAATAGGGGGTGATCCAAGTCCGAATTTATCTCCGCTCATTTCGAGCGATTTTCTCCCAATGCATCATTTTCACTGTTTCTTGCCTCTCAATCTCCTTCGTTACTCATCCATTTCGAACAGTTCTCGTGTCCTTGTAACACCTATGGGATGGGTAACAATAGGGGATGATCGAAGTCCGAATTTCTCTCTGCTCATTTCAAGCGATTTAATCCCATGGCATCGTTTTCCCTATTTTACCCCTCCCCAATCTCCTTCGTTACTCATCCGTTTCGAACGGTTCTCGTGTCGTTGTAACACTTATGGGATGTGTAACAATAAGGGTTGTCGAAATCCGAATTGATCTCTGCTCATTTCGAGCGATTTTCTCCCAAGGCATCATTTTTACTGTTTCTTGACTCTCAATCTCCTTCGTTACTCATCCGTTCCGAACAGTTCTCATCTCCTTGTAACACTTATGGGGTGGGTAACAATAGGGGGTGGTCGGAGTCCGAATTTTTCTCCGCTCATTTCGAGCGATTTTCTCCCAATGCATCATTTTCACTGTTTCTTGCTTCTGAATCTCCTTCGTTACTCATCCATTCCGAACGGTTCTCGTCTCCATGTAACACTTATGGGATGGGAAATAATAGGGGGTGGTCGACGTCCGTACTTCTCTCCGCTCATTTCGAGCGATTTTCTCCCAATACATCATTTTCACTGTTTCTTGCCCTGAATCTCCTTCGTTACTCATCCATTCCGAACGGTTCTCGTCTCCTTGTAACACTTATGGGATGGGAAATAATAGGGGGTGGTCGACGTCCGTACTTCTCACCGCTCATTTCGAGCGATTTTATCCCAAGGCATCGTCTTTCCCATTTCACCCCTCCGAAATCTCGTTCGTTAGTAATCCGTTTCGAACGGTTCTCGTGTCGTTGTAACACTTATGAGATGGGTAACAATAGGGGGTGATCCAAGTCCGAATTTATCTCCGCTCATTTCAAGCGATTTTATCCCAAGGCATCGTTTTTCCCATTTCACCCCTCCCAAATCTCCTTCGTTAGTCATCCGTTTCGAACGGTTCTCGTGTCCTTGTAACACTTATGGGATGTGGAACAATAGGGGGTGGTCGAAATCCGAATTGATCTTTGCTCATTTCGAGCGATTTTCTCCCAAGGCATCATTTTTACTGTTTCTTGAGTCTGAATCTCCTTCGTTACTCATCCGTTCCGAACAGTTCTCATCTCCTTGTAACACTTATGGGGTGGGTAACAATAGGGGGTGGTCGGAGTCCGAATTTTTCTCCGCTCATTTCGAGCGATTTTCTCCCAATGCATCATTTTCACTGTTTCTTGCTTCTGAATCTCCTTCGTTACTCATCCATTCCGAACGGTTCTCGTCTCCATGTAACACTTATGGGATGGGAAATAATAGGGGGTGGTCGACGTCCGTACTTCTCTCCGCTCATTTCGAGCGATTTTCTCCCAATACATCATTTTCACTGTTTCTTGCCCCTGAATCTCCTTCGTTACTCATCCATTCCGAACGGTTCTCGTCTCCTTGTAAAACTTATGGGATGGGAAATAACAGGGGGTGGTCGACGTCCGTACTTCTCACCGCTCATTTCGAGCGATTTTATCCCAAGGCATCGTCTTTCCCATTTCACCCCTCCGAAATCTCGTTCGTTAGTAATCCGTTTCGAACGGTTCTCGTGTCGTTGTAACACTTATGAGATGGGTAACAATAGGGGGTGATCCAAGTCCGAATTTATCTCCGCTCATTTCGAGCGATTTTCTCCCAATGCATCATTTTCACTATTTCTTGCCTCTCAATCTCCTTCGTTACTCATCCGTTTTGAACAGTTCTCGTGTCGTTGTAACACTTATGGATGTGTAACAATAGGGGGTGGTCGAAATCCGAATTGATCTCCGCTCATTTCGAGCGATTTTCTCCCAAGGCATCATTTTTACTGTTTCTTGAGTCTCAATCTCCTTCGTTACTCATCCGTTCCGAACGGTTCACAACTCCTTATAACAGTTATGGGATGGGTAACAGTAGGGGGTGGTCGGAGTCCGAATTTCTCTCCGCTCATTTCGAGCGATTTTCTCCCAATGCATCATTTTCACTGTTTCTTGCCCCTGAATCTCCATCGTTACTCATCCATTCCGAACGGTTCTCGTCTCCTGGTAACACTTATGGGATGGGAAATAATAGGGGGTGGTCGACGTCCGTACTACTCTCCGCTCATTTCGAGCGATTTTATCCCAAGGCATCGTTTTTCCCATTTCACCCCTCCGAAATCTCCTTCGTTAGTAATCCGTTTCGAACGGTTCTCGTGTCGTTGTAACACTTATGAGATGGGTAACAATAGGGGGTGGTCGAAATCCGAATTGATCTCCGCTCTTTTCGAGCGATTTTCTCCCAAGGCATCATTTTTACTGTTTCTTGAGTCTCAATCTCCTTCGTTACTCATCCGTTCTGAACGGTTCTCATCTCCTTGTAACACTTATGGGATGGGTAACAATAGGGGGTGGTCGGAGTCCGAATTTCTCTCGGCTCATTTCGAGCGATTTTCTCCCAATGCATCATTTTCACTGTTTCTTGCCTCTGAATCTCCTTCGTTACTCATCCATTCCGAACGGTTCTCGTCTCCTTGTAACACTTATCGGATGGGAAATAATAGGGGGTGGTCGACGTCCGTACTTCTCTCCGCTCATTTCGAGCGATTTTATCCCAAGGCATCGTTTTTTCCCATTTCACCCCTCCCCAATCTCCTTTGTTAGTCATCCGTTTCGAACGGTTCTCGTGTCGTTGTAACATTTATGAGATGGGTAACAATAGGGGGTGGTCGAAATCCGAATTGATCTCCGCTCATTTCGAGCGATTTTCTCCCAAGGCATCATTTTTACTGTTTCTTGAGTCTCAATCTCCTTCGTTACTCATCCGTTCCGAACGGTTCTCATCTCCTTGTAACACTGATGGGATGGGTAACAATAGGGGGTGGTCGGAGTCCGAATTTCTCTCCGCTCATTTCGAGCGATTTTCTCCCAATGCATCATTTTCACTGTTTCTTGCTTCTGAATCTTCTTCGTTACTCATCCATTCCGAACGGTTCTCGTCTCCTTATAACACTTATGGGATGGAAAATAATACGGGGTGGTCGACGTCCGTACTTCTCTCCGCTCATTTCGAGCGATTTTCTCCCAATGCATCATTTTCACTGTTTCCTGCCCCTAAATCTCCTTCGTTACTCATCCATTCTGAACGGTTCTCGTCTCCTTGTAACACGTATGGGATGGGAAATAATAGGGGGTGGTCGACGTCCGTACTTCTCTCCGCTCATTTCGAGCGATTTTATCCCAAGGCATCGTCTTTCCCATTTCACCCCTCCGAAATCTCGTTCGTTAGTAATCCGTTTCGAACGGTTCTCGTGTCGTTGTAACACTTATGAGATGGGTAACAATAGGGGGTGATCCAAGTCCGAATTTATCTCCGCTCATTTCGAGCGATTTTCTCCCAATGCATCATTTTCACTGTTTCTTGCCTCTCAATCTCCTTCGTTACTCATCCATTTCGAACGGTTCTCGTGTCCTTGTAACACCTATGGGATGGGTAACAATAGGGGATGGTCGAAGTCCGAATTTTTCTCTGCTCATTTCTAGCGATTTTATCCTAAGGCATCATTTTCCCTATTTTACCCCTCCCCAATCTTCTTCGTTACTCATCCGTTTTTAACGGTTCTCGTGTCGTTGTAACACTTATGGGATGTGTAACAATAGGGGGTGGTCGAAATCCGAAAATATCTCCGCTCATTTCGAGCGATTTTCTCCCAAGGCATCATTTTTACTGTTTCTTGACTCTCAATCTACTTCGTTACTCATCCGTTCCGAACGGTTCTCATCTCCTTGTAACACTTATGGGATGGGTAACAATAGGGGGTGGTCGGAGTCCGAATTTATCTCCGCTCATTTCGAGCGATTTTCTCCCAATGCATCATTTCCACTATTTCTTGCCTCTGAATCTCCTTCGTTACTCATCCATTCCGAACGGTTCTCGTCTCCTTGTAACACTTATGGGATGGGAAATAACAGGGGGTGGTCGACGTCCGTACTTCTCTCCGCTCATTTCGAGCGATTTTATCCCAAGGCATCGTTTTTTCTCATTTCACCCCTCCCCAATCTCCTTCGTTAGTCATCCGTTTCGAACGGTTCTCGTGTCGTTGTAACACTTATGAGATGGGTAACAATAGGGGGTGGTCGAAATCCGAATTGATCTCCGCTCATTTCGAGCGATTTTCTCCCAAGGCATCATTTTTACTGTTTCTTGAGTCTCAATCTCCTTCGTTACTCATCCGTTCCGAACGGTTCTCGTCTCCTTGTAACACTTATGGGATGGAAAATAATAGGGGGTGGTCGACGTCCGTACTTCTCTCCGCTCATTTCGAGCGATTTTATCCCAAGGCATCGTTTTTCCCATTTCACCCCTCCCAAATCTCCTTCGTTACTCATCCGTTTCGAACGGTTCTCGTGTCCTTGTAACACCTATGGGATGGGTAACAATAGGGGATGGTCGAAGTCCGAATTTCTCTCTGCTCATTTCTAACGATTTTATCCCAAGGCATCGTTTTCCCTATTTTACCCCTCCCCAATCTCCTTCGTTACTCATCCGTTTTGAACGGTTCTCGTGTCGTTGTAACACTTATGGGATGTGTAACAATAGGGGGTGGTCGAAATCCGAAAATATCTCCACTCATTTCGAGCGATTTTCTCCCAAGGCATCATTTTTACTGTTTCTTGAGTCTCAATCTCCTTCGTTACTCATCTGTTCCGAACGGTTCTCAACTCCTTGTAACACTTATGGGATGGGGTAACAGTAGGGGGTGGTCGGAGTCCGAATTTCTCTCCGCTCATTTTGAGCGATTTTCTCCCAATGCATCATTTTCACTGTTTCTTGCCCCTGAATCTCCATCGTTACTCATCCATTCCGAACGGTTCTCGTCTCCTTGTAACACTTATGGGATGGGAAATAATAGGGGGTGGTCGACGTCCGTACTACTCTCCGCTCATTTCGAGCGATTTTATCCCAAGGCAACATTTTTCCCATTTCACCCTTCCGAAATCTCCTTCGTTAGTAATCCGTTTCGAACGGTTCTCGTGTCGTTGTAACACTTATGAGATGGGTAACAATAGGGGGTGATCCAAGTCCGAATTTATCTCCGCTCATTTCGAGCGATTTTCTTCCAATGCATCATTTTCACTGTTTCTTGCCAATCAATCTCCTTCGTTACTCATCCATTCCGAACGGTTCTCGTCTCCTTGTAACTATTATGGGATGGGAAATAATAGGGGGTGGTCGACGTCCGTACTTCTCTCCGCTCATTTCGAGCGATTTTATCCCAAGGCATCATTTTTCCCATTTCACCCCTCCCAAATCTCCTTCGTTAGTCATCCGTTTCGAATGGTTCTCGTGTCCTTGTAACACTTATGAGATGGGTAACAATAGGGGGTGATCGAAGTCCGAATTTATCTCCGCTCATTTCGAGCGATTTTCTCCCAATGCATCATTTTCACTATTTCTTGCCTCTCAATCACCTTCGTTACTCATCCATTTCGAACGGTTCTCGTGTCCTTGTAACACCTACGGGATGGGTAACAATAGGGGACGGTCGAAGTCCGAATTTCTCTCTGCTCATTTCTAGCGATTTTATCCCAAGGCATCGTTTTCCCTATTTTACCCCTCCCCAATCTCCTTCGTTACTCATCCGTTTTGAACGGTTCTCGTGTCGTTGTAACACTCATGAGATGGGTAACAATAGGGGGTGATCCAAGTCCGAATTTATCTCCGCTCATTTCGAGCAATTTTCTCCCAATGCATCATTTTCACTGTTTCTTGCCTCTCAATCTCCTTCGTTACTCATCCATTTCGAACGGTTCTCATGTCCTTGTAACACCTATCGGATGGGTAACAATAGGGGATGGTCGAAGTCCGAATTTCTCTATACTCATTTCGAGCGATTTAATCCCAAGGCATCGTTTTCCCTATTTTACCCCTCCCCAATCTCCTTCGTTTCTCATCCGTTTCAAAAGGTTCTCGTGTCGTTGTAACACTTATGGGATGTGTAACAATAGGGGTTGTCGAAATCCGAATTGATCTCCTCTCATTTCGAGCGATTTTCTCCCAAGGCATCATTTTTACTGTTTCTTGACTGTCAATCTCCTTCGTTACTCATCCGTTCCGAACGGTTCTTGTCTCCTTGTAACACTTATGGGATGGGAAATAATAGGGGGTGGTCGACGTCCGTACTACTCTCCGCTCATTTCGAGCGATTTTATCCCAAGGCAACATTTTTCCCATTTCACCCCTCCGAAATCTCCTTCGTTAGTAATCCGTTTCGAACGGTTCTCGTGTCGTTGTAACACTTATGAGATGGGTAACAATAGGGGGTGATCCAAGTCCGAATTTATCTCCGCTCATTTCGAGCGATTTTCTTCCAATGCATCATTTTCACTGTTTCTTGCCTCTCAATCTCCTTCGTTACTCATCCATTTCGAACGGTTCTCGTGTCCTTGTAACACCTATGGGATGGGTAACAATAGGGGACGGTCGAAGTCCGAATTTCTCTCTGCTCATTTCTAGCGATTTTATCCCAAGGCATCATTTTCCCTATTTTACCCCTCCCCAATCTCCTTCGTTACTCATCCGTTTTGAACGGTTCTCGTGTCGTTGTAACACTCATGAGATGGGTAATAATAGGGGGTGATCGAAGTCCGAATTTATCTCCGCTCATTTCGAGCAATTTTCTCCCAATGCATCATTTTCACTGTTTCTTGCCTCTCAATCTCCTTCGTTACTCATCCATTTCGAACGGTTCTCGTGTCCTTGTAACACCTATGGGATGGGTAACAATAGGGGATGGTCGAAGTCCGAATTTCTCTCTACTCATTTCGAGCGATTTAATCCCAAGGCATCGTTTTCCCTATTTTACCCCTCCCCAATCTCCTTCGTTACTCATCCGTTTCAAACGGTTCTTGTGTCGTTGTAACACTTATGGGATGTGTAACAATAGGGGTTGTCGAAATCCGAATTGATCTATTCTCATTTCGAGCGATTTTCTCCCAAGGCATCATTTTTACTGTTTCTTGACTGTCAATCTCCTTCGTTACTCATCCGTTCCGAACGGTTCTTGTCTCCTTGTAACACTTATGGGATGGGAAATAATAGGGGGTGGTCGACGTCCGTACTTCTCTCCGCTCATTTCGAGCGATTTTCTCCCAATGCATCATTTTCACTGTTTCTTGCCCCTGAATCTCCTTCGTTACTCATCCATTCCGAATGGTTCTCGTCTCCTTGTAACACTTATGGGATGGGAAATAATAGGGGGTGGTCGACGTCCGTACTTCTCTCCGCTCCTTTCGAGCGATTTTCTCCCAATGCATCATTTTCACTGTTTCTTGCCCCTGAATCTCCTTCGTTACTCATCCATTCCGAACGGTTCTCGTCTCCTTGTAACACTTTTGGGATGGGAAATAATAGGGCGTGGTCGACGTCCGTACTTCTCTCCGCTCATTTCGAGCGATTTTATCCCAAGGCATCGTTTTTCCCATTTCACCCCTCCCAAATCTCCTTCATTAGTAATACGTTTCGAACGGTTCTAGTGTCGTTGTAACACTTATGAGATGGGTAACAATAGGGGGTGATCCAAGTCCGAATTTATCTCCGCTCATTTCGAGCGATTTTCTCCCAATGCATCATTTTCACTGTTTCTTGTCTCTCAATCTCCTTCGTTACTCATCCATTTCGAACGGTTCTCGTGTCCTTGTAACACCTATGGGATGGGTAACAATAGGGGATGGTCGAAGTCCGAATTTCTCTCTGCTCATTTCTAGCGATTTTATCCCAAGGCATCGTTTTCCCTATTTTACCCCTCCCCAATCTCCTTCGTTACTCATCCGTTTTGAACGGTTCTCGTGTCATTGTAACACTTATGGGATGTGTAACAACAGGGGGTGGTCGAAATCCGAAAATATATCCGCTCATTTTGAGCGATTTTCTCCCAAGGCATCATTTTTACTGTTTCTTGACTCTCAATCTCCTTCGTTACTCATCCGTTCCGAACGGTTCTCATCTCCTTGTAACACTTATGGGATGGGTAACAATAGGGGGTGGTCGGAGTCCGAATTTCTCTCCGCTCATTTCGAGCGATTTTCTCCCAATGCATCATTTTCACTGTTTCTTGCCTCTGAATCTCCTTCGTTACTCATCCATTCCGAACGGTTCTCGTCTCCTTGTAACACTTATGGGATGGGAAATAATAGGGGGTGGTCAACGTCCGTACTTCTCTCCGCTCATTTCGAGCGATTTTCTCCCAATGCATCATTTTCACTGTTTCTGCTTCTGAATCTCCTTCGTTACTCATCCATTCCGAACGGTTCTCGTCTCCTTGTAACACTTATCGGATGGGAAATAATAGGGGGTAGTCGACGTCCATACTTCTCTCCGCTCATTTCGAGCGATTTTCTCCAATGCATCATTTTCACTGTTTCTTGCCCCTGAATCTCCTTCGTTACTCATCCATTTCCGAACGGTTCTCGTCTCCTTGTAACACTTATGGGATGGAAAATAATAGGGGGTGGTCGACGTCCGTACTTCTCTCCGCTCATTTCGAGCGATTTTATCCCAAGGCATCGTTTTTCCATTTCACCCCTCCCAAATCTCCTTCGTTACTCATCCGTTTCGAACGGTTCTCGTGTCCTTGTAACACCTATGGGATGGGTAACAATAGGGGATGGTCGAAGTCCGAATTTCTCTCTGCTCATTTCTAACGATTTTATCCCAAGGCATCGTTTTTCCCAATTTTACCCCTCCCCAATCTCCTTCGTTACTCATCCGTTTTGAACGGTTCTCGTGTCGTTGTAACACTTATGGGATGTGTAACAATAGGGGGTGGTCGAAATCCGAAAATATCTCCACTCATTTCGAGCGATTTTCTCCCAAGGCATCATTTTTACTGTTTCTTGACTCTCAATCTCCTTCGTTACTCATCTGTTCCGAACGATTCTCATCTCCTTGTAACACTTATGGGATGGGTAACAATAGGGGGTGGTCGGAGTCCGAATTTCTCTCCGCTCATTTCGAGCGATTTTCTCCCAATGCATCATTTTCACTGTTTCTTGCCTCTGAATTTCCTTCGTTACTCATCCATTCCGAACGGTTCTCGTCTCCTTCTAACACCTATGGGATGGGTAACAATAGGGGACGGTCGAAGTCCGAATTTCTCTCTGCTCATTTCTAGCGATTTTATCCCAAGGCATCGTTTTCCCTATTTTACCCCTCCCCAATCTCCTTCGTTACTCATCCATTTTGAACGGTTCTCGTGTCGTCGTAACACTCATGAGATGGGTAACAATAGGGGGTGATCCAAGTCCGAATTTATCTCCGCTCATTTCGAGCGATTTTCTCTCAATGCATCATTTTCACTGTTTCTTGCCTCTCAATCGCCTTCGTTACTCATCCATTTCGAACGGTTCTAGTGTCCTTGTAACACCTATGGGATGGGTAACAATAGGGGGTGGTCGAAGTCCGAATTTATCTCCGCTCATTTCGAGCCATTTTCTCCCAATGCATCATTTTCACTGTTTCTTGCCTCTCAATCTCCTTCGTTACTCATCCATTTCGAACGGTTCTCGTGTCCTTGTAACACCTATGGGATGGGTAACAATAGGGGATGGACGAAGTCTGAATTTCTCTCTGCTCATTTCGAGCGATTTTATCCTAGGCATCGTTTTCCCTATTTTACCCCTCCCCAATCTCCTTCATTACTCATCCGTTTCGAACGGTACTCGTGTCGTTGTAACACTTATCGGGATATGTAACAATAGGGGGTGGTCAAAATCCGAATTGATCTCCACTCATTTCGAGCGATTTTCTCCCAAGGCATCATTTTTACTGTTTCTTGACTCTCAATCTCCTTCGTTACTCATCTGTTCCGAACGATTCTCATCTCCTTGTAACACTTATGGGATGGGTAACAATAGGGGGTGGTCGGAGTCCGAATTTCTCTCCGCTCATTTCGAGCGATTTTCTCCCAATGCATCATTTTCACTGTTTCTTGCCTCTGAATTTCCTTCGTTACTCATCCATTCCGAACGGTTCTCGTCTCCTTGTAACACTTATGGGATGGGAAATAATAGGGGGTGGTCGACGTCCGTACTTCTCTCCGCTCATTTCGAGCGATTTTATCCCAAGGCATCGTTTTCACTGTTTCTTGCTTCTGAATCTCCTTCGTTACTCATCCATTCTGAACGGTTCTCGTCTCCTTGTAACACTTATGGGATGGGTAACAATAGGGGGTGGTCGAAATCCGAAAATATCTCTGCTCATTTCGAGCGATTTACTCCCAAGGCATCATTTTTACTGTTTCTTGACTCTCAATCTCCTTCGTTACTCATCCGTTCCGAACGGTTCTCATCTCCTTGTAACATTTATCGGATGGGAAATAATAGGGGGTGGTCGACGTCCGTACTTCTCTCCGCTCATTTCGAGCGATTTTATCCCAAGGAATCGTTTTTCCCATATCATCCCTCCCAAATCTCATTCGTTAGTCATCGGTTTGAACGGTTCTCGTGTTGTTGTAACACTTATGAGATGGGTAACAATAGGGTGTGATCGATGTCTGAATTTATCTACGCTCATTTCGAGCGATTTTCTCCCTAGGCATCATTTTTACTTTTTCTTGCCTCTCAATCTCCTTCATTACTCATCCGTTTCGAACAGTTCTCGTGTCCTTGTAACACTTATGGGATGGGTAACAATAGGGGGTGGTCGAAGTCCAACACTTATGGGATTGGTAACAATAGGGGGTGGTCGAAGTCCTACACTTATGGGATGGGTAACAATAGGGGGTGGTCGAAGTCCGAATTTCTCTCCACTCATTTCGAGCGATTTTATACCAAGGCTTCGTTTTTCCCATTACACCCCTCCCGAATCTCCTTCGTTACTCATCCGTTTCGAACGGTTCCCATGTCATTGTAACACATATGGGATGCGTAATAATAGGGGGTGGTCGAAGTCTGAATTTATCTCCGCTTATTTCGAGCGATTTTCTCCCAAGGCATCATTTTTAATGTTTCTTGCCTCTCAATCTCCCTCATTACTCATCCGTTTCGATCAGTTCTCATCTCCTTGTAACACTTATGGGATGGCTAACAATAGGGGGTGGTCAGAGTACATACTTCTCTCCGCTCATTTCAAGCGATTTTATCCCAAGGCATCATTTTTCCCATTTCACCCCTCCCAAATCTCCTGCGTTACTCATCCGTTTCAAACGGTTCTCGTGTCATTGTAACACTTATGAGATGGGTAACAATAGGGGGTGATCGAAGTCCGAATTTATCTCCGCTCATTTCGAGCAATTTTCTCCCAATGCATCATTTTCACTGTTTCTTGCCTCTCAATCTCCTTCGTTACTCATCCATTTCGAACGGTTCTCGTATCCTTCTAACACCTATGGGATGGGTAACAATAGGGGACGGTCGAAGTCCGAATTTCTCTCTGCTCATTTCTAGCGATTTTATCCCAAGGCATCGTTTTCCCTATTTTACCCCTCCCCAATCTCCTTCGTTACTCATCCGTTTTGAACGGTTCTCGTGTCATTGTAACACTTATGGGATGTGTAACAACAGGGGGTGGTCGAAATCCGAAAATATATCCGCTCATTTTGAGCGATTTTCTCCCAAGGCATCATTTTTACTGTTTCTTGACTCTCAATCTCCTTCGTTACTCATCCGTTCCGAACGGTTCTCATCTCCTTGTAACACTTATGGGATGTGTAACAATAGGGGGTGGTCGGAGTCCGAATTTCTCTCCGCTCATTTCGAGCGATTTTCTCCCAATGCATCATTTTCACTGTTTCTTGCCTCTGAATTTCCTTCGTTACTCATCCATTCCGAACGGTTCTCGTCTCCTTGTAACACTTATGGGATGGGAAATAATAGGGGGTGGTCGACGTCCGTACTTCTCTCCGCTCATTTCGAGCGATTTTATCCCAAGGCATCGTTTTCACTGTTTCTTGCTTCTGAATCTCCTTCGTTACTCATCCATTCTGAACGGTTCTCGTCTCCTTGTAACACTTATGGGATGGGTAACAATAGGGGGTGGTCGAAATCCGAAAATATCTCTGCTCATTTCGAGCGATTTACTCCCAAGGCATCATTTTTACTGTTTCTTGACTCTCAATCTCCTTCGTTACTCATCCATTCCGAACGGTTCTCATCTCCTTGTAACATTTATCGGATGGGAAATAATAGGGGGTGGTCGACGTCCGTACTTCTCTCCGCTCATTTCGAGCGATTTTATCCCAAGGAATCGTTTTTCCCATATCATCCCTCCCAAATCTCCTTCGTTAGTCATCGGTTTGAACGGTTCTCGTGTTGTTGTAACACTTATGAGATGGGTAACAATAGGGTGTGATCGATGTCCGAATTTATCTACGCTCATTTCGAGCGATTTTCTCCCTAGGCATCATTTTTACTTTTTCTTGCCTCTCAATCTCCTTCATTACTCATCCGTTTCGAACAGTTCTCGTGTCCTTGTAACACTTATGGGATGGGTAACAATAGGGGGTGGTCGAAGTCCAACACTTATGGGATTGGTAACAATAGGGGGTGGTCGAAGTCCTACACTTATGGGATGGGTAACAATAGGGGGTGGTCGAAGTCCGAATTTCTCTCCACTCATTTCGAGCGATTTTATACCAAGGCTTCGTTTTTCCCATTACACCCCTCCCGAATCTCCTTCGTTACTCATCCGTTTCGAACGGTTCCCATGTCATTGTAACACTTATGGGATGCGTAATAATAGGGGTGGTCGAAGTCCGAATTTATCTCCGCTTATTTCGAACGATTTTCTCCCAAGGCATCATTTTTAATGTTTCTTGCCTCTCAATCTCCCTCATTACTCATCCGTTTCGATCAGTTCTCATCTCCTTGTAACACTTATGGGATGGCTAACAATAGGGGGTGGTCAGAGTACATACTTCTCTCTCCGCTCATTTCAAGCGATTTTATCCCAAGGCATCATTTTTCCCATTTCACCCCTCCCAAATCTCCTGCGTTACTCATCCGTTTCAAACGGTTCTCGTGTCATTGTAACACTTATGAGATGGGTAACAATAGGGGGTGATCGAAGTCCGAATTTATCTCCGCTCATTTCGAGCAATTTTCTCCCAATGCATCATTTTCACTGTTTCTTGCCTCTCAATCTCCTTCGTTACTCATCCATTTCGAACGGTTCTCGTATCCTTCTAACACCTATGGGATGGGTAACAATAGGGGACGGTCGAAGTCCGAATTTCTCTCTGCTCATTTCTAGCGATTTTATCCCAAGGCATCGTTTTCCCTATTTTACCCCTCCCCAATCTCCTTCGTTACTCATCCATTTGAACGGTTCTCGTGTCGTCGTAACACTCATGAGATGGGTAACAATAGGGGGTGATCCAAGTCCGAATTTATCTCCGCTCATTTCGAGCGATTTTCTCTCAATGCATCATTTTCACTGTTTCTTGCCTCTCAATCGCCTTCGTTACTCATCCATTTCGAACGGTTCTAGTGTCCTTGTAACACCTATGGGATGGGTAACAATAGGGGGTGGTCGAAGTCCGAATTTATCTCCGCTCATTTCGAGCAATTTTCTCCCAATGCATCATTTTCACTGTTTCTTGCCTCTCAATCTCCTTCGTTACTCATCCATTTCGAACGGTTCTCGTGTCCTTGTAACACCTATGGGATGGGTAACAATAGGGGATGGACGAAGTCTGAATTTCTCTCTGCTCATTTCGAGCGATTTTATCCTAGGGCATCGTTTTCCCTATTTTTACCCCTCCCCAATCTCCTTCATTACTCATCCGTTTCGAACGGTACTCGTGTCGTTGTAACACTTATCGGGATATGTAACAATAGGGGGTGGTCGAAATCCGAATTGATCTCCGCTCATTTCGAGCGATTTTCTCCCAAGGCATCATTTTTACTGTTCTTGACTCTCAATCTCCTTCGTTACTCATCCGTTCCGAACGGTTCTCATCTCCTTGCAACACTTATGAGATGGGTAACAATAGGGGTGGTCGGAGTCCGAATTCTCTCTCCACTCATTTCGAGCGATTTTCTCCCAATGCATCATTTTCACTGTTTCTTGCCTCTGAATCTCCTTCGTTACTCATCCATCCGAACGGTTCTCATCTCCTTGTAACATTTATGGGATGGGAAATAATAGGAGTGGTCGACGTCCGTACTTCTCTCCAATCATTTCGAGCGATTTTATCCCAGGCATCATTTTTCCGATTTCACCCCTCCCAAATCTCCTTCGTTAGTCATCGTTTGAACGGTTCTCGTGTCGTTGTAACACTTATGAGATGGGGGTAACAATAGGTGGTGATCGAAAGTCCGAATTTATCTCGCTCATTTCGAGCAATTTTACCCAATGCATCATTTTCACTGTTTCTTGCCTCTCAATCTCCTTCGTTACTCATCCATTTCGAACGGTTCTCGTATCCTTCTAACACCTATGGGATGGGTAACAATAGGGGACGGTCGAGTCCGAATTTTCTCTCTGCTCATTCTAGCGATTTTATCCCAAGGCATCGTTTTCCCTATTTTACCCCTCCCCAATCTCCTTCGTTACTCATCCGTTTCGAACGGTTCCCGTGTCATTGTAACACTTATGGGATGCGTAACAATAGGGGGTGGTCGAAGTCCGAATTTATCTCCGCTCATTCGAGCGATTTTCTCCC
>CM038113.1:21938091-21951220 GCA_001642375.2 Mentha longifolia
TACTTCTCTCCGCTCATTTCGAGCGCTTTTATCCCAAGGCATCGTTTTTTCCCATTTCACCCCTCCCAAATCTCCTTCGTTAGTCATCCGTTTTGAACGGTTCTCGTGTCGTTGTAACACTTATGAGATGAGTAACAATAGGGGGTGATCGAATCCGAATTTATCTCGGTCATTTCGAGCGATTTTCTCCCAATGCATCATTTTCACTGTTTCTTGCCTCTCATCTCCTTCGTTACTCATCCATTTCGAATGGTTCTCGTGTCCTTGTAACACCTATGGGATGGGTAACAATAGGGGATGGTCGAAGTCCCGAATTTCTCTCTGCTCATTTCGAGCGATGTTATCCCAAGGCATCGTTTTCCCTATTTTACCCCTCCCCAATATCTTCGTTACTCATCCTTTCGAACGGTTCTCATGTCAGTTGTAACACTTATGGGATGTGTAACAATAGGGGGTGGTCGAAATCCGATTGATCTCCCTTCAGTTCGAGCGATTTTTCTCCCAAGGCAATCATTTTTACTGTTTCTTACCTCTTAATCTCCTTCGTTACTCATCCGTTCCGACGGTTCTCGTCTCCTTGTAACACTTATGGGATGGGTAACAATAGGGGGTGGGTCGACGTCCGTACTTCTCTCCGCTCATTCCGAGCGATTTATCCCAAGGCTTCGTGTTTTCCCATTACAACCCCTTCCGAATCTCCTTCGTTACTCATCCGTTTCGAACGGTTTCTCGTGTCATTGTAACACTTATGGGATGGGTAACAATAGGGGTGGTCGGAGTCCGAATTTCTCTCCGCTCATTTAGAGCGATTTTCTCCCAATGCATCATTTTCACTGTTTCTTGCCTCTGAATCTCCTTCGTTACTCATCCCTTCCGAACGGTTCTCGTCTCCTTGTAACACTTATGGATGGGAAAATAATAGGGGTCGTCGACGTCCGTACGTCTCTCCGCTCATTTCGAGCGATTTTATCCAAGGCATCATTTTTCCCATTTCACCCCTCCCAAATCCTCCTTCGTTAGTCATCCGTTTCGAACGGTTCTCGTGTCGTTGTAACACTTATGAGATGGGTAACCATAGGGGGTGATCGAAGTCCGAATTTATCTCCGGTCATTTCGAGCGATTTTCTCCCAATGCATCATTTTCACTGTTTCTTGCCTCTCAATCTCCTTCGTTACTCATCCATTTCGAACGGTTCTCGTGTCCTTGTAACACCTATGGGATGGGTAACAATAGGGGATGGTCGAAGTCCGAATTTCTCTCTGCTAATTCGAGCGATTTTATCCCAAGGCATCGTTTTCCCTATTTTACCCCTCCCCAATCTCCTTCGTTACTCATCTGTTTCGAACGGTTCTCGTGACGTTGTAACACTTATGGGATGTGTAACAATAGGGGGTGGTCGAAATCCGAATTGATCTCCGCTCATTTCGAGCGATTTCTCCCAAGGCATCATTTTAATGTTTCTTGCCTCTCAATCTCTTTCGTTACTCATCCATTCCGAACGGTTCTCGTCTCCTTGTAACACTTATGGGGTGGGTAACAATAGGGGGTGGTCGCAGTCCGATCTTCTCTCCGCTCATTTCGAGCGATTTTCTCCCAATGCATCATTTTCACTGTTTCTTGCCTCTGAATCTCCTTCGTTACTCATCCCTTCCGAACGGTTCTCGTCTCCTTGTAACACTTATGGGATTGGGAAATAATAGGGGGTAGACGACGTCCGTACTTCTCTCCGCTCATTTCGAGTGATTTTATCCCAAGGCATCGTTTTTCCCATTTCACCCCTCCCAAATCTCCTTCGTTAGTCATCCATTTCGATCAGTTCTCGTGTCGTTGTAACACTTATGAGATGGGAAACAATAGGGGGTGATCGAACTCTGAATTTATCTCCGCTTATTTCGAGCGATTTTCTCCCAATGCATCATTTCACTGTTTCTTGCCTCTCAATCTCCTTCGTTACTCATCCATTTCGAACGGTTCTCGTGTCCTTGTAACACCTATGGGATGGGTAACAATAGGGGATGGTCGAAGTCCAAATTTCTCTCTGCTCATTTCGAGCGATTTTATCCCAAGGCATCGTTTTCCCTATTTTACCCCCCCCAATCTCCTTCGTTACTCATCCGTTTTGAACGGTTCTCGTGTCGTTGTAACACTCAGGAGATGGTAACAATAGGGGGTGATCCAAGTCCGAATTTATCTCCGCTCATTTCGAGCGATTTTCTCCAATGCATCATTTTCACTGTTTCTTGCCTTTCAATATCCTTCGTTACTCATCCATTTCGAACGGTTCTCGTGTCCTTGAAACACCTATGGGATGGGTAACAATAGGGGGTGGTCGAAGTCCGAATTTCTCTCCACTCATTTCGAGCGATTTTATCCCAAGGCTTCGTTTTTTCCCATTAAACCCCTCCCGAATCTCCTTCGTTACTCATCCGTTTCGAACGGTTCTCGTGTCATTGCAACACTTATGGGATGGGTAACAATAGGGGTGGTCGGAGTCCGAATTTCTCTCCGCTCATTTAGAGCGATTTTCTCCCAATGCATCATTTTCACTGTTCTTGCCTCTGAATCTCTTCGTTACTCATCCCTTCCGAACGTTTCTCGTCTCCGTGTAACACTTATGGGATGGGAAATAATAGGGGGTGGTCGACGTCCGTACTTCTCTCCGCTCATTTCGAGCGATTTATCCCAAGGCATCGTTTTCCCATTTCACCCCTCCCAAATCTCCTTCGTTAGTCATCCGTTTTGAACGGTTCTCGTGTCGTTGTAACACTTATGAGATTGAGTAACAATAGGGGGTGATCGAAGTCCGAATTTATCTCCGGTCATTTCGAGCGATTTTCTCCCAATGCATCATTTCACTGTTTCTTGCCTCTCAATCTCCTTCGTTACTCATCCATTTCGAACGGTTCTCGTGTCCTTGTAACACCTATGGGATGGGTAACAATAGGGGATGGTCGAAGTCCGAATTTCTCTCTGCTCATTTCGAGCGATTTTATCCCAAGGCATCGTTTCCCTATTTTACCCCTCCCCAATATCCTTCGTTACTCATCCCTTTCGAACGGTTCTCATGTCGTTGTACACTTATGGGATGTGTAACAATAGGGGTGGTCGAAATCCGAATTGATCTCCCTTCATTTCGAGCGATTTTCTCCCAAGGCATCATTTTTACTGTTTCTTACCTCTTAATCTCCTTCGTTACTCATCCGTTCCGAACGGTTCTCGTCTCCTTGTAACACTTATGGGATGGGTAACAATAGGGGTGGTCGACGTCCGTACTTCTCTCCGCTCATTCCGAGCGATTTTATCCAAGGCTTCGTTTTTCCCATTACACCCCTTACGAATCTCCTTCGTTACTCATCCGTTTCGAACGGTTCTCGTGTCATTGTAACACTTATGGGATGGGTAACAATAGGGGGTGGTCGGAGTCCGAATTTCTCTCCGCTCATTTAGAGCGATTTTCTCCCAATGCATCATTTTCACTGTTTCTTGCCTCTGAATCTCCTTCGTTACTCATCCCTTCCGAACGGTTCTCGTCTCCTTGTAACACTTATGGGATGGGAAATAATAGGGGGTCGTCGACGTCCGTACTTCTCTCCGCTCATTTCGAGCGATTTTATCCCAAGGCATCATTTTTCCCATTTCACCCCTCCCAAATCTCCTTCGTTAGTCATCCGTTTCGAACGGTTCTCGTGTCGTTGTAACACTTATGAGATGGGTAACAATAGGGGGTGATCGAAGTCCGAATTTATCTCCGCTCATTTCGAGCGATTTTCTCCCAATGCATCATTTTCACTGTTTCTTGCCTCTCAATCTCCTTCGTTACTCATCCAGTTTCGAACGGTTCTCGTGTCCTTGTAACACCTATGGGATGGGTAACAATAGGGGATGGTCGAAGTCCGAATTTCTGCTCTGCTCATTTCGAGCGATTTTATCCCAAGGCATCGTTTTCCCTATTTTACCCCTCCCCAATCTCCTTCGTTACTCATCCGTTTCGAACGGTTCTCGTGTACGTTGTAACACTTATGGGATGTGTAACAATAGGGGGTGGTCGAAATCCGAATTGATCTCCGCTCATTTCGAGCGATTTTCTCCCAAGGCATCATTTTAATGTTTCTTGCCTCTCAATCTCTTTCGTTACTCATCCATTCGAACGGTTCTCATCTCCTTGTAACACTTATGGGATGGGTAACTATAGGGGGTAGTTAGAGTCCATACTACTCTCCGCTCATTTCAAGCGATTTTATCCTAAGGCATCATTTTTCCCATTTCACCCCTCCCAAATCTCCTTCGTTAGTCATCCGTTTCGAACGGTTCTCGTGACGTTGTAAACACTTATGGGATGTGTAACAATAGGGGGTGGTCGAAATCCGAATTGATCTCCGCTCATTTCGAGCGATTTTCTCCCCAAGGCATCATTTTTAATGTTTCTTGCCTCTCAATCTCTTTCGTACTCATCCATTCCGAACGGTTCTCATCTCCTTGTAACACTTATGGGATGGCTAACAATAGGGGGTGGTCAGAGTACATACTTCTCTCCGCTCATTTCAAGCGATTTTATCCCAAGGCATCATTTTTCCCATTTCACCCCTCCCAAATCTCCTGCGTTACTCATCCGTTTCGAACGGTTCTCGTGTCGTTGTAACACTTATGAGATGAGTAACAATAGGGGGTGATCGAAGTCCGAATTTATCTCCGCTAATTTCGAGCGATTTTCTCCCAATGCATCATTTTCACTGTTTCTTGCCTCTCAATCTCCTTCGTTACTCATCCATTTCGAACGGTTCTCGTGTCCTTGTAACACCTATGGGATGGGTAACAATAGGGGACGGTCGAAGTCCGAATTCTCTCTGCTCATTTCTAGCGATTTTATCCCAAGGCATCGTTTTCCCTATTTTACCCCTCCCCAATCTCCTTCGTTACTCATCCGTTTTGAACGGTTCTCGTGTCGTTGTAACACTCATGAGATGGGTAACAATAGGGGGTGATCCAAGTCCGAATTTATCTCCGCTCATTTCGAGCGATTTTCTCCCAATGCATCATTTTCACTGTTTCTTGCCTCTCAATCGCCTTCGTTACTCATCCATTTCGAACGGTTCTCGTGTCCTTGTAACACCTATGGGATGGGGTAACAATAGGGGGTGGTCGAAGTCCGAATTTCTCTCCACTCATTTCGAGCGATTTTATCCCAAGGCTTCGTTTTTCCCATTAAACCCCTCCCGAATCTCCTTCGTTACTCATCCGTTTCGAACGGTTCTCGTGTCATTGCAACACTTATGGAATGGGTAACAATAGGGGGTGGTCGGAGTCCGAATTTCTCTCCGCTCATTTAGAGCGATTTTCTCCCAATGCATCATTTTCACTGTTTCTTGCCTCTGAATCTCCTTCGTTACTCATCCCTTCCGAACGGTTCTCGTCTCCGTGTAACACTTATGGGATGGGAAATAATAGGTGATGGTCGACGTCCGTACTTCTCTCCGCTCATTTCGAGCGATTTTATCCCAAGGCATCATTTTTCCCATTTCACCCCTCCCAAATCTCCTTCGTTAGTCATCCGTTTTGAACGGTTCTCGTGTCGTTGTAACACTTATGAGATGAGTAACAATAGGGGGTGATCGAAGTCCGAATTTATCTCCGGCTCATTTCGAGCGATTTTCTCCCAATGCATCATTTTCACTGTTTCTTGCCTCTCAATCTCCTTCGTTACTCATCCATTTCGAACGGTTCTCGTGTCCTTGTAACACCTATGGGATGGGTAACAATAGGGGATGGTCGAAGTCCGAATTTCTCTCTGCTCATTTCGAGCGATTTTATCCCAAGGCATCGTTTTCCCTATTTTACCCCTCCCCAATATCCTTCGTTACTCATCCGTTTCGAACGGTTCTCATGTCGTTGTAACACTTATGGGATGTGTAACAATAGGGGGTGGTCGAAATCCGAATTGATCTCCCTCATTTCGAGCGATTTTCTCCCAAGGCATCATTTTTACTGTTTCTTACCTCTTAATCTCCTTCGTTACTCATCCGTTCCGAACGGTTCTCGTCTCCTTGTAACACTTATGGGATGGGTAACAATAGGGGGTGGTCGACGTCCGTACTTCTCTCCGCTCATTCCGAGCGATTTTATCCCAAGGCTTCGTGTTTCCCATTACACCCCTCCGAATCTCCTTCGTTACTCATCCGTTTCGAACGGTTCTCGTGTCATTGTAACACTTATGGGATGGGTAACAATAGGGGGTGGTCGGAGTCCGAATTTCTCTCCGCTCATTTAGAGCGATTTTCTCCCAATGCATCATTTTCACTGTTTCTTGCCTCTGAATCTCCTTCGTTACTCATCCCTTCCGAACGGTTCTCGTCTCCTTGTAACACTTATGGGATGGGAAATAATAGGGGGTCGTCGACGTCCGTACTTCTCTCCGCTCATTTCGAGCGATTTTATCCCAAGGCATCATTTTTCCCATTTCACCCCTCCCAAATCTCCTTCGTTAGTCATCCGTTTCGAACGGTTCTCGTGTCGTTGTAACACTTATGAGATGGGTAACAATAGGGGGTGATCGAAGTCCGAATTTATCTCCGGTCATTTCGAGCGATTTTCTCCCAATGCATCATTTTCACTGTTTCTTGCCTCTCAATCTCCTTCGTTACTCATCCGTTTCGAACGGTTCTCGTGTCCTTGTAACACCTATGGGATGGGTAACAATAGGGGATGGTCGAAGTCCGAATTTCTGTCTGCTCATTTCGAGCGATTTTATCCCAAGGCATCGTTTTCCCTATTTTACCCCTCCCCAATCTCCTTCGTTACTCATCCGTTTCGAACGGTTCTCGTGACGTTGTAACACTTATGGGATGTGTAACAATAGGGGGTGGTCGAAATCCGAATTGATCTCCGCTCATTTCGAGCGATTTTCTCCAAGGCATCATTTTTAATGTTTCTTGCCTCTCAATCTCTTTCGTTACTCATCCATTCCGAACGGTTCTCGTCTCCTTGTAACACTTATGGGGGTGGGTAAACAATAGGGGGTGGTCGCAGTCCGATCTTCTCTCCGCTCATTTCGAGCGATTTTCTCCCAATGCATCATTTTCACTGTTTCTTGCCTCTGAATCTCCTTCGTTACTCATCCCTTCCGAATGGTTCTCGTCTCCTTGTAACACTTATGGGATGGGAAATAATAGGGGGTAGACGACGTCCGTACTTCTCTCCGCTCATTTCGAGTGATTTTATCCAAGGCATCGTTTTTCCCATTTCACCCCTCCCAAATCTCCTTCGTTAGTCATCCATTTCGATCAGTTCTCGTGTCGTTGTAACACTTATGAGATGGGAAACAATAGGGGGTGATCGAACTCTGAATTTATCTCCGCTTATTTCGAGCGATTTTCTCCCAATGCATCATTTTCACTGTTTCTTGCCTCTCAATCTCCTTCGTTACTCATCCATTTCGAACGGTTCTCGTGTCCTTGTAACACCTATGGGATGGGTAACAATAGGGATGGTCGAAGTCCGAATTTCTCTCTGCTCATTTCGAGCGATTTTATCCCAAGGCATCGTTTTCCCTATTTTACCCCTCCCCAATCTCCTTCGTTACTCATCCGTTTTGAACGGTTCTCGTGTCGTTGTAACACTCAGGAGATGGGTAACAATAGGGGGTGATCCAAGTCCGAATTTATCTCCGCTCATTTCGAGCGATTTTCTCCCAATGCATCATTTTCACTGTTTCTTGCCTTTCAATATCCTTCGTTACTCATCCATTTCGAACGGTTCTCGTGTCCTTGAAACACCTATGGGATGGGTAACAATAGGGGGTGGTCGAAGTCCGAATTTCTCTCCACTCATTTCGAGCGATTTTATCCCAAGGCTTCGTTTTTCCCATTAAACCCTCCCGAATCTCCTTCGTTACTCATCCGTTTCGAACGGTTTCTCGTGTCATTGCAACACTTATGGGATGGGTAACAATAGGGGGTGGTCGGAGTCCGAATTTCTCTCCGCTCATTTAGAGCGATTTTCTCCCCAATGCATCATTTTCACTGTTTCTTGCCTCTGAATCTCCTTCGTTACTCATCCCTTCCGAACGGTTCTCGTCTCCGTGTAACACTTATGGGATGGGAAATAATAGGGGGTCGTCGACGTCCATACTTCTCTCCGCTCATTTCAAGCGATTTTATCCCAAGGCATCATTTTTCCCATTTCACCCCTCCCAAATCTCCTTCGTTAGTCATCCGTTTCGAACGGTTCTCGTGTCGTTGTAACACTTATGAGATGGGTAACAATAGGGGGTGATCGAAGTCCGAATTTATCTCCGCTCATTTCGAACGATTTTCTCCCAATGCATCATTTTCACTGTTTCTTGCCTCTCAATCTCCTTCGTTACTCATCCATTTCGAACGGTTCTCATGTCCTTGTAACACCTATGGGATGGGTAACAATAGGGGACGGTCGAAGTCCGAATTTCTCTCTGCTCATTTCTAGCGATTTTATCCCAAGGCATCGTTTTCCCTATTTTAACCCCTCCCCAATCTCCTTCGTTACTCATCCGCTTTGAACGGTTCTCGTGTCGTTGTAACACTCAGGAGATGGGTAACAATAGGGGTGATCCAAGCCCGAATTTATCTCCGCTCATTTCGAGCGATTTTCTCCCAATGCATCATTTTCACTGTTTCTTGCCTCTCAATCGCCTTCGTTACTCATCCATTTCGAACGGTTCTCGTGTCCTTGTAACACCTATGGGATGGGTAACAATAGGGGGTGGTCGAAGTCCGAATTTCTCTCCGCTCATTTCGAGCGATTTTATCCCAAGGCTTCATTTTTCCCATTACACCCCTCCCGAATCTCCTTCGTTACTCATCCGTATTGAACAGTTCTCGTGTCATTGTAACACTTATGGGATGGGTAACAATAGGGGGTGGTCGAAATCCGAATTGATCTCCGCTCATTCGAGCGATTTTCTCCCAAGGCATCATTTTTAATGTTTCTTGCCTCTCAATCTCTTTCGTTACTCATCCATTCCGAACGGTTCTCATCTCCTTGTAACACTTATGGGATGGGTAACTATAGGGGGTGGTCAGAGTCCATACTTCTCTCCGCTCATTTCAAGCGATTTTATCCCAAGGCATCATTTTTCCCATTTCACCCCTCCCAAATCTCCTTCGTTAGTCATCCGTTTCGAACGGATCTCGTGTCGTTGTAACACTTATGAGATGGGTAACAATAGGGGGTGATCGAACTCTGAATTTATCTCCGCTCATTTCGAGCGATTTTCTCCCAATGCATCATTTTCACTGTTTCTTGCCTCTCAATCTCCTTCGTTACTCATCCATTTCGAACGGTTCTCGTGTCCTTGTAACACCTATGGGATGGGTAACAATAGGGGATGGTCGAAGTCCGAGTTTCTCTCTGCTCATATCTAGCGATTTTATCCCAAGGCATCGTTTTCCCTATTTTACCCCTCCCCAATCTCCTTCGTTACTCATCCGTTTTGAACGGTTCTCGTGTCGTTGTAACACTTATGGGATGTGTAACAATAGGGGGTGGTTGAAATCCGAATTGATCACCGCTCATTTCGAGCGATTTTCTCCCAAGGCATCATTTTTAATGTTTCTTGCCTCTCAATCTCTTCGTTACTCATCCATTCCGAACGGTTCTCATCTCCTTGTAACACTTATGGGATGGGTAACTATAGGGGGTGGTCAGAGTCCATACTTCTCTCCGCTTATTTCAAGCGATTTTATCCCAAGGCATCGTTTTTCCCATTTCAGCCTTCCCTAATCTCCTTCGTTAGTCATCCGTTTCGAACGGTTCTCGTGTCGTTGTAACACTTATGAGATGGGTAACAATAGGGGGTGATCGAAATCCGAATTTATCTCCGCTCATTTAGAGCGATTTTCTCCCAATGCATCATTTTCACTGTTTCATGCCTCTCAATCTCCTTCGTTACTCATCCATTTCGAACGGTTCTCGTGTCCTTGTAACACCTATGGGATGGGTAACAATAGGGGATGGTCGAAGTCTGAATTTCTCTCTGCTCATTTCAAGCGATTTTATCCCAAGGCATCGTTTTCCCTATTTTACCCCTCCCCAATCTCCTTCGTTACTCATCCGTTTCGAACGGTTCTCGTGTCGTTGTAACACTTATGGAATGTGTAACAATAGGGGGTGGTCGAAATCCGAATTGATCTCCGCTCATTTCGAGCGATTTTCTCCCAAGGCATCATTTTTAATGTTTCTTGCCTCTCAATCTCTTTCGTTACTCATCCATTCCGAACGGTTCTCATCTCCTTGTAACACTTATGGGATGGGTAACTATAGGGGGTGGTCAGAGTCCATACTTCTCTCCGCTCATTTCAAGCGATTTTATCCCAAGGCATCATTTTTCCCATTTCACCCCTCCCAAATCTCCTTCGTTAGTCATCCGTTTCGAACGGATCTCGTGTCGTTGTAACACTTATGAGATGGGTAACAATAGGGGGTGATCGAAGTCCGAATTTATCTCCGCTCATTTCGAGCGATTTTCTCCCAATGCATCATTTTCACTGTTTCTTGCCTCTCAATCTCCTTCGTTACTCATCCATTTCGAACGGTTCTCGTGTCCTTGTAACACCTATGGGATGGGTAACAATAGGGGACGGTCGAAGTCCGAATTTCTCTCTGCTCATTTCTAGCGATTTTATCCCAAGGCATCGTTTTCCCTATTTTAACCCTCCCCAATCTCCTTCGTTACTCATCCGTTTGAACGGTTCTCGTGTCGTTGTAACACTCAGGAGATGGGTAACAATAGGGGGTGATGCAAGTCCGAATTTATCTCCGCTCATTTCGAGCGATTTTCTCCCAATGCATCATTTTCACTGTTTCTTGCCTCTCAATCGCCTTCGTTACTCATCCATTTCGAACGGTTCTCGTGTCCTTGTAACACCTATGGGATGGGTAACAATAGGGGGTGGTCGAAGTCCGAATTTCTCTCCACTCATTTCGAGCGATTTTATCCCAAGGCTTCATTTTTCCCATTACACCCCTCCCGAATCTCCTTCGTTACTCATCCGTATTGAACAGTTCTCGTGTCATTGTAACACTTATGGGATGGGTAACAATAGGGGGTGGTCGGAGTCCGAATTTCTCTCCGCTCATTTAGAGCGATTTTCTCCCAATGCATCATTTTCACTGTTTCTTGCCTCTGAATCTCCTTCGTTACTCATCCCTTCCGAACGGTTCTCGTCTCCTTGTAACACTTATGGGATGGAAATAATAGGGGGTGGACGACGTCCGTACTTCTCTCCGCTCATTTCGAGTGATTTTATCCCAAGGCAGCGTTTTTTTCGCATTTCACCCCTCCCAAATCTCCTTCGTTAGTCATCCGTTCGATCAGTTCTCGTGTCGTTGTAACACTTATGAGATGGGAAACAATAGGGGGTGATCGAACTCTGAATTTATCTCCGCTCATTTCGAGCGATTTTCTCCCAATGCATCATTTTCACTGTTTCTTGCCTCTCAATCTCCTTCGTTACTCATCCATTTCGAACGGTTCTCGTGTCCTTGTAACACCTATGGGATGGGTAACAATTGGGGATGGTCGAAGTCCGAGTTTCTCTCTGCTCATATCTAGCGATTTTATCCCAAGGCATCGTTTTCCCTATTTTACCCCTCCCCAATCTCCTTCGTTACTCATCCGTCTTTGAACGGTTCTCGTGTCGGTGTGAACACTTATGGGATTGTGTAACAATAGGGGGTGGTTGAAATCCGAATTGATCACCGCTCATTTCGAGCGATTTTCTCACAAGCATCATTTTTAATGTTTCTTGCCTCTCAATCTCTTTCGTTACTCATCCATTCCGAACGGTTCTCATCTCCTTGTAACACTTATGGGATGGGTAACTATAGGGGTGGTCGAGTCCATATTTCTCTCCGCTCATTTCAAGCGATTTTATCCCAAGGGCATCGTTTTTCCCATTTCAGCCTTCCCTAATCTCCTTCGTAGTCATCCGTTCGCAACGGTTCTCGTTGTCGTTGTAACACTTATGAGATGGGGTAACAATAGGGGTGGTGATCGAAATCCGAATTTATATCCGCTCATTTTAGAGCCGAGTTCTCCCAATGCATCATTTTCACTGTGTTTCATCGCCTCTCAATCTCCTTCGTTACTCATCCATTTCGAACGGTTCTCGTGTCCTTGTAACACCTATGGGATGGTGAACAATAGGGGATGGTCGAAGTCCGAATTTCTCTCTGCTCATTTCAAGCGATTTTATCCCAAGGCATCGTTTTCCCTATTTTACCCCTCCCCTATCTCCTTCGTTACTCCTACCGTTTCGAACAGGTTCTCGGTCGTTGTAACACTTATGGGAATGGTAACAATAGGGGGTTGTCGAAATCCGAATTGATCTCGCTCATTTAGAGCGATTTTCTCCCAAGGCATCATTTTAAATGTTTCTTGCCTCTCAATCGCTTTCGTACTCATCCATTCCGAACGGTTCTCATCTCCTTGTAACACTTATGGGATGGGTAACTATAGGGGGTGGTCAGAGTCCATACTTCTCTCCGCTCATTTCAAGCGATTTTATCCCAAGGCATCATTTTTCCCATTTCACCCCTCCCAAATCTCCTTCGTTAGTCATCCGTTTCGAACGGATCTCGTGTCGTTGTAACACTTATGAGATGGGTAACAATAGGGGGTGATCGAAGTCCGAATTTATCTCCGCTCATTTCGAGCGATTTTCTCCCAATGCATCATTTTCACGTTTCTTGCCTCTCAATCTCCTTCGTTACTCATCCATTCGAACGGTTCTCGTGTCCTTGTAACACTATGGGATGGTAACAATAGGGGACGGTCGAAGTCGAATTTCTCTCTGCTCATTTCTAGCGATTTTATCCCAAGGCATCGTTTCCCTATTTTAACCCCTCCCCAATCTCCTTCGTTACTCATCCGTTTTGAACGGTTCTCGTGTCGTTGTAACACTCAGGAGTGGGTAACAATAGGGGGTGATCCAAGTCCGAATTTATCTCCGCTCATTCGAGCGATTTTCTCCCAATGCATCATTTTCACTGTTTCTTGCCTTCAATCTCTTCGTTACTCATCCATTTCGAACGGTTCTCGTGTCCTTGTAACACCTATGGGATGGGTAACAATAGGGGGTGGTCAAGTCCGAATTT
>CM038113.1:21951320-21995829 GCA_001642375.2 Mentha longifolia
TTCTCTCCGCTCATTTAGAGCGATTTTCTCCCAATGCATCATTTCACTGTTTTTGCCTCTGAATCTCCTTCGTTACTCATCCCTTCCGAACGGTTCTCGTCTCCTTGTAACACTTATGGGATGGGAAATAATAGGGGTGGTCGACGTCCGTACTTCTCTCCGCTCATTTCGAGCGATTTTTATCCCAAGGCATATTTTTCCCATTTCCACCCCTACCCAAATCTCCTTCGTTAGTCATCCGTTTCGAACGGTTCTCGTGTCGTTGTAACACTTATGAGATGGGTAACAATAGGGGGTGATCGAAGTCCGAATTTATCTCCGCTCTTTCGAGCGATTTTCTCCCAATGCATCATTTTCACTGTTTCTTGCCTCTCAATCTCCTTCCGTTACTCATCCATTCGAACGGTTCTCGTGCTCCTTGTAAACACCTATGGGATGGGTAAACAATAGGGGATGGTCGAAGTCTGAATTTCTCTCTGCTCATTTCTAGCGATTTTATCCCAATGCATCGTTTTCCCAATTTTACCCCTCCCCAATCTCCTTCGTTACTCATCCGTTTTGAACGGTTCTCGTGTCGTTGTAACACTCAGGAGATGGGTAACAATAGGGGGTGATCCAAGTCCGAATTGATCTCCGCTCATTTCGAGCGATTTTCTCCCAAGGCATCATTTTCACTGTTTCTTGCCTCTCAATCTCCTTCGTTACTCATCCATTTCGAACGGTTCTCATCTCCTTGTAACACTTATGGGATGGGTAACTATAGGGGGTGGTCAGAGTCCATACTTCTCTCCGCTCATTTCAAGCGATTTTATCCCAAGGCATCATTTTTCCCATTTCACCCCTCCCAAATCTCCTTCGTTAGTCATCCGTTTCGAACGGTTCTCGTGTCGTTGTAACACTTATGAGATGGGTAACAATAGGGGGTGATTGAAGTCCGAATTTATCTCCGCTAATTTCGAGCGATTTTCTCCCAATGCATCATTTTCACTGTTTCATGCCTCTCAATCTCCTTCGTTACTCATCCATTTCGAACGGTTCTCGTGTCCTTGTAACACCTATGGGATGGGTAACAATAGGGGACGGTCGAAGTCCGAATTTCTCTCTGCTTATTTCTAGCGATTTTATCCCAAGGCATCGTTTTCCCTATTTTTAACCCCTCCCCAATCTCCTTCGTTACTTATCCGTTTTGAACGGTTCTCGTGTCGTTGTAACACTCAGGAGATGGGGTAACAATAGGGGGTGATCGAAGTCCGAATTTATCTCCGCTCATTTCGAGCGATTTTCTCCCAATGCATCATTTTCCATGTTTCTTGCCTCTGATCTCCTTCGTTACTCATCCGTTTCGAACGGTTCTCGTGTCATAGTAACACTTATGGGATGGGTAACAATAGGGGGTGGTCAGAGTCCGAATTTCTCTCCGCTCATTTAGAGAGATTTTCTCCCAATGCATCATTTTTCCCATTTCACCCCTCCCGAATCTCATTCGTTACTCATCCGTTTCGAGCGGTTCTCGTGTCATTGTAACACTTATGGGATGGGTAACAATAGGGGGTAGTCGGAGTCCGAATTTCTCTCCGCTCATTTAGAGCGATTTTCTCCCAATGCATCATTTTCACTGTTTCTTGCCTCTGAATCTCCTTCGTTACTCATCCCTGCCGAACGGTTCTCGTCTCCTTGTAACACTTATGGGATGGGAAATAATATGGGGTGGTCGACGTCCGTACTTCTCTCCGCTCATTTCGAGCGATTTTATCCCAAGGCATCGTTTTTCCCATTTCACCCCTCCCAAATCTCCTTCGTTAGTCATCCGTTTCGAACGGTTCTCGTGTCGTTGTAACACTTATGAGATGGGTAACAATAGGGGGTGATCGAAGTCCGAATTTATCTCCGCTCTTTTCGAGCGATTTTCTCCCAATGCATCATTTTCACTGTTTCTTGCCTCTCAATCTTCTCCGTTACTCATCCATTTCGACCGGTTCTCGTGTCCTTGTAACACCTATGGGATGGGTAACAATAGGGATGGTCGAAGTCCGAATTTCTCTCTGCTCATTTCTAGCGATTTTATCCCAAGGCATCGTTTTCCCTATTTTACCCGTCCCCAATCTCCTTCGTTACTCATCCGTTTCGAACGGTTCTCGTGTCGTTGTAACACTTATGAGATGGGTAACAATAGGGGGTGATCGAAGTCCGAATTTATCTCCGCTCTTTTCGAGCGATTTTCTCCCAATGCATCATTTTCACTGTTTCTTGCCTCTCAATCTCCTTCGTTACTCATCCATTTCGAACGGTTCTCGTGTCCTTGTAACACCTATGGGATGGGTAACAATAGGGGATGGTCGAAGTCCGAATTTCTCTCTGCTCATTTCTAGCGATTTTATCCCAAGGCATCGTTTTCCCTATTTTACCCCTCCCCAATCTCTTTCGTTACTCATCCGTTTTGAACGGTTCTCGTGTCGTTGTAACACTTATGGGATGTGTAACAATAGGGGGTGGTTGAAATCCGAATTGATCACCGCTCATTTCGAGCGATTTTCTCCCAAGGCATCATTTTTAATGTTTCTTGCCTCTCAATCTCTTTCGTTACTCATCCATTCCGAACGGTTCTCATCTCCTTGTAACACTTATGGGATGGGTAACTATTGGGGGTGGTCGAAATCCGAATTGATCTCCGCTCATTTCGAGCGATTTTTCCCAAGGCATCATTTTTAATGTTTCTTGCCTCTCAATCTCTTTCGTTACTCATCCATTCCGAACGGTTCTCATCTCCTTGTAACACTTATGGGATGGGTAACTATTGGGGGTGGTCAGAGTCCATACTTCTCCCCGCTCATTTCAAGCGATTTTATCCCAAGGCATCATTTTTCCCATTTCACCCCTCCCAAATCTCCTTCGTCAGTCATCCGTTTCGAACGGTTCTCGTGTCGTTGTAACACTTATGAGATGGGTAACAATAGGGGGTGATCGAAGTCCGAATTTATCTCCGCTAATTTCGAGCGATTTTCTCCCAATGCATCATTTTCACTGTTTCATGCCTCTCAATCTCCTTCGTTACTCATCCATTTCGAACGGTTCTCGTGTCCTTGTAACACCTATGGGATGGGTAACAATAGGGGACGGTCGAAGTCTGAATTTCTCTCTGCTCATTTCTAGCGATTTTATCCAAAGGCATTTTTTTCCCTATTTTACCCCTCCCCAATCTCCTTCGTTACTCATCCGTTTTGAACGGTTCTCGTGTCGTTGTAACACTCATGAGATGGGTAACAATAGGGGGTGATCCAAGTCCGAATTTATCTCCGCTCATTTCGAGCGATTTTCTCCCAATGCATCATTTTCACTGTTTCTTGCCTCTCAATCTCCTTCGTTACTCATCCATTTCGAACGGTTCTCGTGTCCTTGTAACACCTATGGGATGGGTAACAGTAGGGGGTGGTCGAAGTCTGAATTTCTCTCCACTCATTTCGAGCGATTTTATCCCAAGGTTTCGTTTTTCCCATTACACCCCTCCCGAATCTCCTTCGTTACTCATCTGTTTCGAGCGGTTCTCGTGTCATTGTAACACTTATGGGATGGGTAACAATAGGGGGGTGGTCGGAGTCCGAATTTCTCTCCGCTCATTTAGAGCGATTTTCTCCCAATGCATCATTTTCACTGTTTCTTGCCTCTCAATCTCCTTCGTTACTCATCCCTTCCGAACGGTTCTCGTCTCCTTGTAATACTTATGGGATGGGAAATAATAGGGGGTGGTCGACGTCCGTACTTCTCTCCGCTCATTTCGAGCGATTTTATCCCAAGGCATCATTTTTCCCATTTCACCCCTCCCAAATCTCCTTCGTTAGTCATCCGTTTCGAACGGTTCTCGTGTCGTTGTAACACTTATGAGATGGGTAACAATAGGGGGTGATCGAAGTCCGAATTTATCTCCGCTCTTTTCGAGCGATTTTCTCCCAATGCATCATTTTCACTGTTTCTTGCCTCTCCATCTCCTCCGTTACTCATCCATTTCGAACGGTTCTCGTGTCCTTGTAACACCTATGGGATGGGTAACAATAGGGGATGGTCGAAGTCCGAATTTCTCTCTGCTCATTTCTAGTAATTTTATCCCAAGGCATCGTTTTCCCTATTTTACCCCTCCCAATCTCCTTCGTTACTCATCCGTTTTGAACGGTTCTCGTGTCGTTGTAACACTCAGGAGATGGGTAACAATAGGGGGTGATCCAAGTCCGAATTTATCTCTGCTCATTTCGAGCGATTTTCTCCCAATGCATCATTTTCACTGTTTCTTGCCTCTCAATCTCCTTCGTTACTCATCCATTTCGAACGGTTCTCGTGTCCTTGTAACACCTATGGGATGGGTAACAATAGGGGATGGTCGAAGTCCGAATTTCTCTATGCTCATTTCTAGCGATTTTATCCCAAGGCATCGTTTTCCCTATTTTACCCCTCCCCAATCTCCTTCGTTACTCATCCATTTTGAACGGTTCTCGTGTCGTTGTAACACTCAGGAGATGGGTAACAATAGGGGGTGATCCAAGTCCGAATTTATCTCCGCTCATTTCGAGCGATTTTCTCCCAATGCATCATTTTCACTGTTTCTTGCCTCTCAATCTCCTTCGTTACTCATCCATTTCGAACGGTTCTCGTGTCCTTGTAACACCTATGGGATGGGTAACAATAGGGGATGGTCGAAGTCCGAATTTCTCTATGCTCATTTCTAGCGATTTTATCCCAAGGCATCGTTTTCCCTATTTTACCCCTCCCCAATCTCCTTCGTTACTCATCCGTTTTGAACGGTTCTCGTGTCGTTGTAACACTCAGGAGATGGGTAACAATAGGGGGTGATCCAAGTCCGAATTTATCTCCGCTCTTTTCGAGCGATTTTCTCCCAATGCATCATTTTCACTGTTTCTTGCCTCTCAATCTCCTCCGTTACTCATCCATTTCGAACGGTTCTCGTGTCCTTGTAACACCTATGGGATGGGTAACAATAGGGGATGGTCGAAGTCTGAATTTCTCTCTGCTCATTTCTAGTGATTTTATCCCAATGCATCGTTTTCCCAATTTTACCCCTCCCCAATCTCCTTCGTTACTCATCCGTTTTGAACGGTTCTCGTGTCGTTGTAACACTCAGGAGATGGGTAACAATAGGGGGTGATCCAAGTCCGAATTTATCTCCGCTCATTTCGAGCGATTTTCTCCCAATGCATCATTTTCACTGTTTCTTGCCTCTCAATCTCCTTCGTTACTCATCCATTTCGAACGGTTCTCGTGTCCTTGTAACACCTATGGGATGGGTAACAATAGGGGATGGTCGAAGTCCGAATTTCTCTCTGCTCATTTCTAGCGATTTTATCCCAAGGCATCGTTTTCCCTATTTTACCCCTCCCCAATCTCCTTCGTTACTCATCCGTTTTGAACGGTTCTCGTGTCGTTGTAACACTTATGGGATGTGTAACAATAGGGGGTGGTCGAAATCCGAATTGATCTCCGCTCATTTCGAGCGATTTTTTCCCAAGGCATCATTTTTAATGTTTCTTGCCTCTCAATCTCTTTCGTTACTCATCCATTCCGAACGGTTCTCATCTCCTTGTAACACTTATGGGATGGGTAACTATAGGGGGTGGTCAGAGTCCATACTTCTCTCCGCTCATTTCAAGCGATTTTATCCCAAAGCATCATTTTTCCCATTTCACCCCTCCCAAATCTCCTTCGTTAGTCATCCGTTTCGAACGGTTCTCGTGTCGTTGTAACACCGATGAGATGGGTATCAATAGGGGGTGATCGAAGTCCGAATTTATCTCCGCTAATTTCGAGCGATTTTCTCCCAATGCATCATTTTCACTGTTTCATGCCTCTCAATCTCCTTCGTTACTCATCCATTTCGAACGGTTCTCGTGTCCTTGTAACACCTATGGGATGGGTAACAATAGGGGATGGTCGAAGTCCGAGTTTCTCTCTGCTCATATCTAGCGATTTTATCCCAAGGCATCGTTTTCCCTATTTTACCCCTCCCCAATCTCCTTCGTTACTCATCCGTTTTGAACGGTTCTCGTGTCGTTGTAACACTTATGGGATGTGTAACAATAGGGGGTGGTCGAAATCCGAATTGATCACCGCTCATTTCGAGCGATTTTCTCCCATGGCATCATTTTTAATGTTTCTTGCCTCTCAATCTCTTTCGTTACTCATCCATTCCGAATGGTTCTCATCTCCTTGTAACACTTATGGGATGGGTAACTATTGGGGGTGGTCAGAGTCCATACTTCTCCCGCTCATTTCAAGCGATTTTATCCCAAGGCATCATTTTTCCCATTTCACCCCTCCCAAATCTCCTTCGTTAGTCATCCGTTTCGAACGGTTCTCGTGTCGTTGTAACACTTATGAGATGGGTAACAATAGGGGGTGATCGAAGTCCGAATTTATCTCCGCTAATTTCGAGCGATTTTCTCCCAATGCATCATTTTCACTGTTTCATGCCTCTCAATCTCCTTCGTTACTCATCCATTTCGAACGGTTCTCGTGTCCTTGTAACACCTATGGGATGGGTAACAATAGGGGACGGTCGAAGTCTGAATTTCTCTCTGCTCATTTCTAGCGATTTTATCCAAAGGCATTTTTTTCCCTATTTTACCCCTCCCCAATCTCCTTCGTTACTCATCCGTTTTGAACGGTTCTCGTGTCGTTGTAACACTCATGAGATGGGTAACAATAGGGGGTGATCCAAGTCCGAATTTATCTCCGCTCATTTCGAGCGATTTTCTCCCAATGCATCATTTTCACTGTTTCTTGCCTCTCAATCTCCTTCGTTACTCATCCATTTCGAACGGTTCTCGTGTCCTTGTAACACCTATGGGATGGGTAACAATAGGGGGTGGTCGAAGTCCGAATTTCTCTCCACTCATTTCGAGCGATTTTATCCCAAGGTTTCGTTTTTCCCATTACACCCCTCCCGAATCTCCTTCGTTACTCATCCGTTTCGAGCGGTTCTCGTGTCATTGTAACACTTATGGGATGGGTAACAATAGGGGGTGGTCGGAGTCCGAATTTCTCTCCGCTCATTTAGAGCGATTTTCTCCCAATGCATCATTTTCACTGTTTCTTGCCTCTCAATCTCCTTCGTTACTCATCCCTTCCGAACGGTTCTCGTCTACTTGTAATACTTATGGGATGGGAAATAATAGGGGGTGGTCGACGTCCGTACTTCTCTCCGCTCATTTCGAGCGATTTTATCCCAAGGCATCGTTTTTCCCATTTCACCCCTCCCAAATCTCCTTCGTTAGTCATCCGTTTCGAACGGTTCTCGTGTCGTTGTAACACTTATGAGATGGGTAACAATAGGGGGTGATCCAAGTCCGAATTTATCTCCGCTCTTTTCGAGCGATTTTCTCCCAATGCATCATTTTCACTGTTTCTTGCCTCTCAATCTCCTCCGTTACTCATCCATTTCGAACGGTTCTCGTGTCCTTGTAACACCTATGGGATGGGTAACAATAGGGGATGGTCGAAGTCCGAATTTCTCTCTGCTCATTTCTAGTAATTTTATCCCAAGGCATCGTTTTCCCTATTTTACCCCTCCCCAATCTCCTTCGTTACTCATCCGTTTTGAACGGTTCTCGTGTCGTTGTAACACTCAGGAGATGGGTAACAATAGGGGGTGATCCAAGTCCGAATTTATCTCTGCTCATTTCGAGCGATTTTCTCCCAATGCATCATTTTCACTGTTTCTTGCCTCTCAATCTCCTTCGTTACTCATCCATTTCGAACGGTTCTCGTGTCCTTGTAACACCTATGGGATGGGTAACAATAGGGGATGGTCGAAGTCCGAATTTCTCTATGCTCATTTCTAGCGATTTTATCCCAAGGCATCGTTTTCCCTATTTTACCCCTCCCCAATCTCCTTCGTTACTCATCCATTTTGAACGGTTCTCGTGTCGTTGTAACACTCAGGAGATGGGTAACAATAGGGGGTGATCCAAGTCCGAATTTATCTCCGCTCATTTCGAGCGATTTTCTCCCAGTGCATCATTTTCACTATTTCTTGCCTCTCAATCTCCTTCGTTACTCATCCATTTCGAACGGTTCTCGTGTCCTTGTAACACCTATGGGATGGGTAACAATAGGGGATGGTCGAAGTCCGAATTTCTCTATGCTCATTTCTAGCGATTTTATCCCAAGGCATCGTTTTCCCTATTTTACCCCTCCCCAATCTCCTTCGTTACTCATCCGTTTTGAACGGTTCTCGTGTCGTTGTAACACTCAGGAGATGGGTAACAATAGGGGGTGATCCAAGTCCGAATTTATCTCCGCTCATTTCGAGCGATTTTCTCCCAATGCATCATTTTCACTGTTTGTTGCCTCTCAATCTCCTTCGCTACTCATCCATTTCGAACGGTTCTCGTGTCCTTGTAACACCTATGGGATGGGTAACAATAGGGGATGGTCGAAGTCCGAATTTCTCTTTGCTCATTTCTAGCGATTTTATCCCAAGGCATCGTTTTCCCTATTTTACCCCTCCCCAATCTCCTTCGTTACTCATCCATTTTGAACGGTTCTCGTGTCGTTGTAACACTCAGGAGATGGGTAACAATAGGGGGTGATCCAAGTCCGAATTTATCTCCGCTTATTTCGAGCGATTTTCTCCCAATGCATCATTTTCACTGTTTCTTGCCTCTCAATCTCCTTCGTTACTCATCCATTTCGAACGGTTCTCATGTCCTTGTAACACCTATGGGATGGGTAACAATAGGGGACGGTCGAAGTCCGAATTTCTCTCTGCTCATTTCTAGCGATTTTATCCCAAGGCATCGTTTTCCCTATTTTAACCCCTCCCCAATCTCCTTCGTTACTTATCCGTTTTGAACGGTTCTCGTGTTGTTGTAACACTCAGGAGATGGGTAACAATAGGGGGTGATCCAAGTCCGAATTTATCTCCGCTCATTTCGAGCGATTTTCTCCCAATGCATCATTTTCACTGTTTCTTGCCTCTCAATCGCCTTCGTTACTCATCCATTTCGAACGGTTCTCGTGTCCTTGTAACACCTATGGGATGGGTAACAATAGGGGGTGGTCGAAGTCCGAATTTCTCTCCACTCATTCCGAACGATTTTATCCCAAGGCTTCATTTTTCCCATTACACCCCTCCAGAATCTCCTTCGTTACTCATCCGTATTGAACAGTTCTCGTGTCATTGTAACACTTATGGGATGGGTAACAATAGGGGGTGGTCGGAGTCCGAATTTCTCTCCGCTCATTTAGAGCGATTTTCTCCCAATGCATCATTTTCACTGTTTCTTGCCTCTGAATCTCCTTCGTTACTCATCCCTTCCGAACGGTTCTCGTCTCCTTGTAACACTTATGGGATGGGAAATAATAGGGGGTGGACGACGTCCGTACTTCTCTCCGCTCATTTCGAGTGATTTTATCCCAAGGCAGCGTTTTTTCGCATTTCACCCCTCCCAAATCTCCTTCGTTAGTCATCCGTTTCGATCAGTTCTCGTGTCGTTGTAACACTTATGAGATGGGAAACAATAGGGGGTGATCGAACTCTGAATTTATCTCCGCTCATTTCGAGCGATTTTCTCCCAATGCATCATTTTCACTGTTTCTTGCCTCTCAATCTCCTTCGTTACTCATCCATTTCGAACGGTTCTCGTGTCCTTGTAACACCTATGGGATGGGTAACAATAGGGGATGGTCGAAGTCCGAGTTTCTCTCTGCTCATATCTAGCGATTTTATCCCAAGGCATCGTTTTCTCTATTTTACCCCTCCCCAATCTCCTTCGTTACTCATCCGTTTTGAACGGTTCTCGTGTCGATGTAACACTTATGGGATGTGTAACAATAGGGGGTGGTTGAAATCCGAATTGATCACCGCTCATTTCGAGCGATTTTCTCCCAAGGCATCATTTTTAATGTTTCTTGCCTCTCAATCTCTTTCGTTACTCATCCATTCCGAACGGTTCTCATCTCCTTGTAACACTTATGGGATGGGTAACTATTGGGGGTGGTCAGAGTCCATACTTCTCTCCACTCATTTCAAGCGATTTTATCCCAAGGCATCATTTTTCCCATTTCACCCCTCCCAAATCTCCTTCGTTAGTCATCCGTTTCGAACGGTTCTCGTGTCGTTGTAACACTTATGAGATGGGTAACAATAGGGGGTGATCGAAGTCTGAATTTATCTCCGCTCATTTCGAGCGATTTTCTCCCAATGCATCATTTTCACTGTTTCTTGCCTCTCAATCTCCTTCGTTACTCATCCATTTCGAACGGTTCTCGTGTCTTTGTAACACCTATGGGATGGGTAACAATAGGGGATGGTTGAAGTCCGAATTTCTCTCTGCTCATTTCTAGCGATTTTATCCCAAGGCATCGTTTTCCCTATTTTACCCGTCCCCAATCTCCTTCGTTACTCATCCGTTTTGAACGGTTCTCGTGTCGTTGTAACACTCATGAGATGGGTAACAATAGGGGGTGATCCAAGTCCGAATTTATCTCCGCTCATTTCGAGCGATTTTCTCCCAATGCATCATTTTCACTGTTTCTTGCCTCTCAATCTCCTTCGTTACTCATCCATTTCGAACGGTTCTCGTGTCCTTGTAACACCTATGGGATGGGTAACAATAGGGGGTGGTCGAAGTCCGAATTTCTCTCGACTCATTCCGAACGATTTTATCCCAAGGCTTCATTTTTCCCATTACACCCCTCCCGAATCTCCTTCGTTACTCATCCGTATTGAACAGTTCTCGTGTCATTGTAACACTTATGGGATGGGTAACAATAGGGGGTGGTCGGAGTCCGAATTTCTCTCCGCTCATTTAGAGCGATTTTCTCCCAATGCATCATTTTCACTGTTTCTTGCCTCTGAATCTCCTTCGTTACTCATCCCTTCCGAACGGTTCTCGTCTCCTTGTAACACTTATGGGATGGGAAATAATAGGGGGTGGACGACGTCCGTACTTCTCTCCGCTCATTTCGAGTGATTTTATCCCAAGGCAGCGTTTTTTCGCATTTCACCCCTCCCAAATCTCCTTCGTTAGTCATCCGTTTCGATCAGTTCTCGTGTCGTTGTAACACTTATGAGATGGGAAACAATAGGGGGTGATCGAACTCTGAATTTATCTCCGCTCATTTCGAGCGATTTTCTCCCAATGCATCATTTTCACTGTTTCTTGCGTCTCAATCTCCTTCGTTACTCATCCATTTCGAACGGTTCTCGTGTCCTTGTAACACCTATGGGATGGGTAACAATAGGGGATGGTCGAAGTCCGAGTTTCTCTCTGCTCATATCTAGCGATTTTATCCCAAGGCATCGTTTTCTCTATTTTACCCCTCCCCAATCTCCTTCGTTACTCATCCGTTTTGAACGGTTCTCGTGTCGTTGTAACACTTATGGGATGTGTAACAATAGGGGGTGGTTGAAATCCGAATTGATCACCGTTCATTTCGAGCGATTTTCTCCCAAGGCATCATTTTTAATGTTTCTTGCCTCTCAATCTCTTTCGTTACTCATCCATTCCGAACGGTTCTCATCTCCTTGTAACACTTATGGGATGGGTAACTATTGGGGGTGGTCAGAGTCCATACTTCTCTCCGCTCATTTCAAGCGATTTTATCCCAAGGCATCATTTTTCCCATTTCACCCCTCCCAAATCTCCTTCGTTAGTCATCCGTTTCGAACGGTTCTCGTGTCGTTGTAACACTTATGAGATGGGTAACAATAGGGGGTGATCGAAGTCTGAGTTTATCTCCGCTCATTTCGAGCGATTTTCTCCCAATGCATCATTTTCACTGTTTCTTGCCTCTCAATCTCCTTCGTTACTCATCCATTTCGAACGGTTCTCGTGTCCTTGTAACACCTATGGGATGGGTAACAATAGGGGATGGTTGAAGTCCGAATTTCTCTCTGCTCATTTCTAGCGATTTTATCCCAAGGCATCGTTTTCCCTATTTTACCCGTCCCCAATCTCCTTCGTTACTCATCCGTTTTGAACGGTTCTCGTGTCGTTGTAACACTCATGAGATGGGTAACAATAGGGGGTGATCCAAGTCCGAATTTATCTCCGCTCATTTCGAGCGATTTTCTCCCAATGCATTATTTTCACTGTTTCTTGCCTCTCAATCTCCTTCGTTAGTCATCCATTTCGAACGGTTCTCGTGTCCTTGTAACACCTATGGGATGGGTAACAATAGGGGATGGTCGAAGTCCGAATTTCTCTCTGCTCATTTCGAGCGATTTTATCCCAAGGCATCGTTTTCCCTATTTTACCCCTCCCCAATCTCCTTCGTTACTCATCCGTTTCGAACGGTTCTCATGTCGTTGTAACACTTATGGGATGTGTAACAATAGGGGGTGGTCGAAATCCGAATTGATCTCCCTTCATTTCGAGCGATTTTCTCCCAAGGCATCATTTTTACTGTTTCTTGCCTCTCAATCTCCTTCGTTACTCATCCGTTCTGAACGGTTCTCGTCTCCTTATAACACTTATGGGATGGGTAACAATAGGGGGTGGTCGACGTCCGTACTTCTCTCCGCTCATTCCGAGCGATTTTATCCCAAGGCTTCATTTTTCCCATTACACCCCTTCCGAATCTCCTTCGGTACTCATCCGTTTCGAACGGTTCTCATGTCATTGTAACACTTATGGGATGGGTAACAATAGGGGGTGGTCGGAGTCCGAATTTCTCTCCGCTCATTTATAGCGATTTTCTCCCAATGCATCATTTTCACTGTTTCTTGCCTCTGAATCTCCTTCGTTACTCATCCCTTCTGAACGGTTCTCGTCTCCTTGTAACACTTATGGGATGGGAAATAATAGGGGGTCGTCGACGTCCGTACTTCTCTCCGCTCATTTCGAGCGATTTTATCCCAAGGCATCGTTTTTCCCATTTCACCCCTCCCCAAATCTCCTTCGTTAGTCATCCGTTTCGAACGGTTCTCGTGTCGTTGTAACACTTATGAGATGGGTAACAATAGGGGGTGATCGAAGTCCGAATTTATCTCCGGTCATTTCGAGCGATTTTCTCCCAATGCATCATTTTCACTGTTTCTTGCCTCTCAATCTCCTTCGTTACTCATCCATTTCGAACGGTTCTTGTGTCCTTATAACACCTATGGGATGGGTAACAATAGGGGATGGTCGAAGTCCGAATTTCTGTCTGCTCATTTCGAGCGATTTTATCCCAAGGCATCGTTTTCCCTATTTTACGCCTCCCCAATCTCCTTCGTTACTCATCCGTTTCGAACGGTTCTCGTGACGTTGTAACACTTATGGGATGTGTAACAATAGGGGGTGGTCGAAATCCGAATTGATCTCCGCTCATTTCGAGCGATTTTCTCCCAATGCATCATTTTCACTGTTTCTTGCCCCTGAATCTCCTTCGTTACTCATCCATTCCGAACAGTTCTCGTCTCATTGTAACACTTATGGGATGGGAAATAATAGGGGGTGGTCGACGTCTGTACTTCTCTCCGCTCATTTCGAGCGATTTTATCCCAACGCATCGTCTTTCCCATTTCACCCCTCCTCAATCTCCTTCGTTAGTCATCCGTTTCTAACGGTTCTCGTGTCGTTGTAACACTTATGAGATGGGTAACAATAGGGGGTGATCCAAGTCCGAATTTATCTCCGCTCATTTCGAGCGATTTTCTCCCAATGCATCATTTTCACTGTTTCTTGCCTCTCAATCTCCTTCGTTACTCATCCATTTCGAACGGTTCTCGTGTCCTTGTAACACCTATGGGATGGGTAACAATAGGGGATGGTCGAAGTCCGAATTTCTCTCTGCTCATTTCTAGCAATTTTATTCCGAGGCATCGTTTTCCCTATTTTACCCCTCCCCAATCTCCTTCGTTACTCATCCGTTTTGAACGGTTCTCGTGTCGTTGTAACACTCAGGAGATGGGTAACAATAGGGGGTGATCCAAGTCCGAATTTATCTCTGCTCATTTCGAGCGATTTTCTCCCAATGCATCATTTTCACTGTTTCTTGCCTCTCAATCTCCTTCGTTACTCATCCATTTCGAACGGTTCTCGTGTCCTTGTAACACCTATGGGATGGGTAACAATAGGGGATGGTCGAAGTCCGAATTTCTCTATGCTCATTTCTAGCGATTTTATCCCAAGGCATCGTTTTCCCTATTTTACCCCTCCCCAATCTCCTTCGTTACTCATCCATTTTGAACGGTTCTCGTGTCGTTGTAACACTCAGGAGATGGGTAACAATAGGGGGTGATCCCAGTCCGAATTTATCTCTGCTCATTTCGAGCGATTTTCTCCCAATGCATCATTTTCACTGTTTCTTGCCTCTCAATCTCCTTCGTTACTCATCCATTTCGAACGGTTCTCGTGTCCTTGTAACACCTATGGGATGGGTAACAATAGGGGATGGTTGAAGTCCGAATTTCTCTCTGCTCATTTCTAGCGATTTTATCCCAAGGCATCGTTTTCCCTATTTTACCCCTCCTCAATCTCCTTCGTTACTCATCCGTTTTGAACGGTTCTCGTGTCGTTGTAACACTCAGGAGATGGGTAACAATAGGGGGTGATCCAAGTCCGAATTTATCTCCGCTCATTTCGAGCGATTTTCTCCCAATGCATCATTTTCATTGTTTCTTGCCTCTCAATCTCCTTCGTTACTCATCCATTTCGAACGGTTCTCGTGTCCTTGTAACACCTATGGGATGGGTAACAATAGGGGATGGTCGAAGTCCGAATTTCTCTCTGCTCATTTCTAGCGATTTTATACCAAGGCATCGTTTTCCCTATTTTACCCCTCCCCAATCTCCTTCGTTACTCATCCGTTTTGAACGGTTCTCGTGTCGTTGTAACACTCAGGAGATGGGTAACAATAGGGGGTGATCCAAGTCCGAATTTATCTCCGCTCATTTCGAGCGATTTTCTCCCAATGCATCATTTTCATTGTTTCTTGCCTCTCAATCTCCTTCGTTACTCATCCATTTGAACGGTTCTCGTGTCCTTGTAACACCTATGGGATGGGTAACAATAGGGGATGGTCGAAGTCCGAATTTCTCTCTGCTCATTTCTAGCGATTTTATACCAAGGCATCGTTTTCCCTATTTTACCCCTCCCCAATCTCCTTCGTTACTCATCCATTTTGAATGGTTCTCGTGTCGTTGTACCACTCAGGAGATGGGTAACAATAGGGGTTGATCCAAGTCCGAATTTATCTCCGCTCATTTCGAGCGATTTTCTCCCAATGCATCATTTTCACTGTTTCTTGCCTCTCAATCTCCTTCGTTACTCATCCATTTCGAACGGTTCTCATGTCCTTGTAACACCTATGGGATGGGTAACAATAGGGGATGGTCGAAGTCCGAATTTCTCTCTGCTCATTTCTAGCGATTTTATCCCAAGGCATCATTTTCCCTATTTTACCCCTCCCCAATCTCCTTCGTTACTCATCCGTTTTGAACGGTTCTCGTGTCGTTGTAACACTCAGGAGATGGGTAACAATAGGGGGTGATCCAAGTCCGAATTTATCTCCGCTCATTTCGAGCGATTTTCTCCCAATGCATCATTTTCACTGTTTCTTGCCTCTCAATCTCCTTCGTTACTCATCCCTTCCGAACGGTTCTCGTCTCCTTGTAACACCTATGGGATGGGAAATAATAGGGGGTGGTCGACGTACGTACTTCTCTCCGCTCATTTCGAGCGATTTTATCCCAAGGCATCGTTTTCCCTATTTTACCCCTCCTCAATCTCCTTCGTTAGTCATCCGTTTTGAACGGTTCTCGTGTCGTTGTAACACTCAGGAGATGGGTAACAATAGGGGGTGATCGAAGTCCGAATTTATCTCCGCTCATTTCGAGCGATTTTCTCCCAATGCATCATTTTCACTGTTTCTTGCCTCTCAATCTCCTTCGTTACTCATCCATTTCGAACGGTTCTCGTGTCCTTGTAACACCTATGGGATGGGTAACAATAGGGGATGGTCGAAGTACGAATTTCTCTCTGCTCATTTCTAGCGTTTTTATCCCAAGGCATCGTTTTCCCTATTTTACCCCTCCTCAATCTCCTTCGTTACCCATCCGTTTTGAACGGTTCTCGTGTCGTTGTAACACTCAGGAGATGGGTAACAATAGGGGGTGATCCAAGTCCGAATTTATCTCCGCTCATTTCGAGCGATTTTCTCCCAATGCATCATTTTCACTGTTTCTTGCCTCTCAATCTCCTTCGTTACTCATCCATTTCGAACGGTTCTCGTGTCCTTGTAACACATATGGGATGGGTAACAATAGGGGGTGGTCGAAGTCCGAATTTCTCTCCACTCATTTCGAGCGATTTCATCCCAAGGCTTCGTTTTTCCCATTACACCCCTCCCGAATCTCCTTCGTTACTCATCCGTTTCGAGCGGTTCTCGTGTCATTGTAACACTTATGGGATGGGTAACAATAGGGGGTGGTCGGAGTCCGAATTTCTCTCCGCTCATTTAGAGCGATTTTCTCCCAATGCATCATTTTCACTGTTTCTTGCCTCTCAATCTCCTTCGTTACTCATCCATTTCGAACGGTTCTCGTGTCCTTGTAACACCTATGGGATGGGTAACAATAGGGGATGGTCGGAGTCCGAATTTCTCTCTCCTCATTTCGAGCGATTTTATCCCAAGACATCATTTTCCCTATTTTACCCCTCCCCAATCTCCTTCTTTACTCATCCATTTTGAACGGTTCTCGTGTCGTTGTAACACTCAGGAGATGGGTAACAATAGGGGGTGATCCAAGTCCGAATTTATCTCCGCTCATTTCGAGCGATTTTCTCCCAATGCATCATTTTCACTGTTTCTTGCCTCTCAATCTCCTTCGTTACTCATCCATTTCGAACGGTTCTCGTGTCCTTGTAACACCTATGGGATGGGTAACAATAGGGGGTGGTCGAAGTCCGAATTTCTCTCCACTCATTTCGAGCGATTTTATCCCAAGGCATCGTTTTTCCCATTTCACCCCTCCCAAATCTCCTTCGTTACTCATCCGTTTCGAACGGTTCTCGTGTCGTTGTAACACTTATGAGATAGGTAACAATAGGGGGTGGTCGAAGTCCGAATTTCTCTCAGCTCATTTAGAGCGATTTTCTCCCAATGCATCATTTTCACTGTTTCTTGCCTCTCAATCTCCTTCGTTACTCATCCATTTCGAACGGTTCTCGTGTCCTTGTAACACCTATGGGATGGGTAACAATAGGGGATGGTCGAAGTCCGAATTTCTCTTGCTCATTTCTAGCGATTTTATCCCAAGGCATCGTTTTCCCTATTTTACCCCTCCCCAATCTCCTTCGTTACTCATCCGTTTCGAACGGATCTCGTGTCGTTGTAACACTTATGGGATGTGTAACACTAGGGGGTGGTCGAAATCCGAATTGATCTCCGCTCATTTCGAGCGATTTTCTCCCAAAGCATCATTTTTAATGTTTCTTGACTCTCAATCTCCTTCGTTACTCATCCATTCCGAACGGTTCTCGTCTCCTTGTAACACTTATGGGATGGGAAATAATAGGGGGTGGTCGACGTCCGTACTTCTCTTCGCTCATTTCGAGCGATTTTATCCCAAGGCATCATTTTTCCCATTTCACCCCTCCCAAATCTCCTTCGTTAGTCATCTATTTCGAACGGTTCGCGTGTCGTTGTAACACTTATGAGATGGGTAACAATAGGGGGTGATCGAAGTTCGAATTTATCTCCGATCATTTCGAGCGATTTTCTCCCAATGCATCATTTTCACTGTTTCTTGCCTCTCAATCTCCTTCGTTACTCATCCATTTTGAACGGTTCTCGTGTCCTTGTAACACCTATGGGATGGGTAACAATAGGGGTTGGTCGAAGTCCGAATTTCTCTCTGCTCATTTCTAGCGATTTTATCCCAAGGCATCGTTTTCCCTATTTTACCCCTCCCAAATCTCCTTCGTTACTAATCCGTTTTGAACGGTTCTCGTGTCGTTGTAACACTCAGGAGATGGGTAACAATAGGGGGTGATCCAAGTCCGAATTTATGTACGCTCATTTCGAGCGATTTTCTCCCAATGCATCATTTTTACTGTTTCTTGCCTTTCAATATCCTTCGTTACTCATCCATTTCGAACGGTTCTCGTGTCCTTGTAACACCTATGGGATGGGTAACAATAGGGGGTGGTCGAAGTCCGAATTTCTCTCCACTCATTTCGAGCGATTTTATCCCAAGGCTTCGTTTTTCCCATTACACCCCTCCCGAATCTCCTTCGTTACTCATCCGTTTCGAACGGTTCTCGTGTCATTGTAACACTTATGGGATGGGTAACAATAGGGGGTGGTCGGAGTCCGAATTTCTCTCCGCTCATTTAGAGCGATTTTCTCCCAATGCATCATTTTCACTGTTTCTTGCCTCTGAATCTCCTTCGTTACTCATCCCTTCTGAACGGTTCTCGTCTCCGTGTAACACTTATGGGATGGGTAACTATAGGGGGTGGTCAGAGTCCATACTTCTCTCCGCTCATTTCAAGCGATTTTATCCCAAGGCATCATTTTTCCCATTTCACCCCTCCCAAATCTCCTTCGTTAGTCATCCGTTTCGAACGGTTCTCGTGTCGTTGTAACACTTATGAGATGGGTAACAATAGGGGGTGATCGAAGTCCGAATTTATCTCCGCTCATTTCGAGCGATTTTCTCCCAATGCATCATTTTCACTGTTTCTTGCCTCTCAATCTCCTTCGTTACTCATCCATTTTGAACGGTTCTCGTGTCCTTGTAACACCTATGGGATGGGTAACAATAGGGGATGGTCGAAGTCCGAATTTCTCTCTGCTCATTTCGAGCGATTTTATCCCAAGGCATCATTTTCCCTATTTTACCCCTCCCCAATCTCCTTCGTTACTCATCCGTTTCGAACGGATCTCGTGTCGTTGTAACACTTATGGGATGTGTAACAATAGGGGGTGGTCGAAATCCGAATTGATCTCCGCTCATTTCGAGCGATTTTCTCCCAAAGCATCATTTTTAATGTTTCTTGACTCTCAATCTCCTTCGTTACTCATCCATTCCGAACGGTTCTCGTCTCCTTGTAACACTTATGGGATGGGAAATAATAGGGGGTGGTCGACGTCCGTACTTCTCTTCGCTCATTTGGAGCGATTTTATCCCAAGGCATCATTTTTCCCATTTCACCCCTCCCAAATCTCCTTCGTTAGTCATCTGTTTCGAACGGTTCGCGTGTCGTTGTAACACTTATGAGATGGGTAACAATAGGGGGTGATCGAAGTCCGAATTTATCTCCGCTCATTTCGAACGATTTTCTCCCAATGCATCATTTTCACTGTTTCTTGCCTCTCAATCTCCTTCGTTACTCATCCATTTCGAACGGTTCTCATGTCCTTGTAACACCTATGGGATGGGTAACAATAGGGGATGGTCGAAGTCCGAATTTCTCTCTGCTCATTTCTAGCGATTTTATCCCAAGGCATCGTTTTCCCTATTTTACCCCTCCCCAATCTCCTTCGTTACTCATCCGTTTTGAACGGTTCTCGTGTCGTTGTAACACTCAGGAGATGGGTAACAATAGGGGGTGATCCAAGTCCGAATTTATCTCCGCTCATTTCGAGCGATTTTCTCCCAATGAATCATTTTCACTGTTTCTTGCCATTCAATATCCTTCGTTACTCATCCATTTCGAACGGTTCTCGTGTCCTTGTAACACCTATGGGATGGGTAACAATAGGGGGTGGTCGAAGTCCGAATTTCTCTCCACTCATTTCGAGCGATTTTATCCCAAGGCTTCGTTTTTCCCATTACACCCCTCCCGAGTCTCCTTCGTTACTCATCCGTTTCGAACGGTTCTCGTGTCATTGTAACACCTATGGGATGGGTAACAATAGGGGGTGGTCGAAGTCCGAATTTCTCTCCACTCATTTCGAGCGATTTTATCCCAAGGCTTCGTTTTTCCCATTACACCCCTCCCGAATCTCCTTCGTTACTCATCCGTTTCGAACGGTTCTCGTGTCATTGTAACACTTTTGGGATGGGTAACAATAGGGGGTGGTCGGAGTCCGAATTTCTCTCGGCTCATTTCGAGCGATTTTCTCCCAATGCATCATTTTCACTGTTTCTTGCCTCTGAATCTCCTTCGTTACTCATCCATTCCGAACGGTTCTCGTCTCCTTGTAACACTTATCGGATGGGAAATAATAGGGGGTGGTCGACGTCCGTACTTCTCTCCGCTCATTTCGAGCGATTTTATCCCAAGGCATCATTTTTCCCATTTCACTCCTCCCAAATATCCTTCGTTAGTCATCCGTTTCGAACGGTTCTCGTGTCGTTGTAACACTTATGAGATGGGTAACAATAGGGGTGATCGAAGTCCGAATTTATCTCCGCTCATTTCGAGCGATTTTCTCCCAATGCATCATTTTCACTGTTTCTTGCCTCTCAATCTCCTTCGTTACTCATCCATTTCGAACGGTTCTCGTGTCCTTGTAACACCTATGGGATGGGTAACAATAGGGGATGGTCGAAGTCCGAATTTCTCTCTGCTCATTTCGAGCGATTTTATCCCAAGGCATCGTTTTCCCTATTTTACCCCTCCCCAATCTCCTTCGTTACTCATCCGTTTCGAACGGTTCTCGTGTCGTTGTAACACTTATGGGATGTGTAACAATAGGGGGTGGTCGAAATCCGAATTGATCTCCGCTCATTTCGAGCGATTTTCTCCCAAAGCATCATTTTTAATGTTTCTTGCCTCTCAATCTCTTCGTTACTCATCCATTCCGAACGGTTCTCATCTCCTTGTAACACTTATGGGATGGGTAACTATAGGGGGTGGTCAGAGTCCATACTTCTCTACGCTCATTTCAAGCGATTTTATCCCAAGGCATCATTTTTCCCATTTCACCCCTCCCAAATCTCCTTCGTTAGTCATCCGTTTCGAACGGCTCTCGTGTCGTTGTAACACTTATGAGATGGGTAACAATAGGGGGTGATCGAAGTCCGAATTTATCTCCGCTCATTTCGAGCGATTTTTTCCCAATGCATCATTTTCACTGTTTCTTGCCTCTCAATCTCCTTCGTTACTCATCCATTTCGAACGGTTCTCGTGTCCTTGTAACACCTATGGGATGGGTAACAATAGGGGATGGTCGAAGTCCGAATTTCTCTCTGCTCATTTCGAGCGATTTTATCCCAAGGCATCGTTTTCCCTATTTTACCCCTCCCCAATCTCCTTTGTTACTCATCCGTTTCGAACGGTTCTCGTGTCGTTGTAACACTTATGGGATGTGTAACAATAGGGGGTGGTCGAAATCCGAATTGATCTCCGCTCATTTCGAGCGATTTTCTCCCAAGGCATCATTTTTACTGTTTCTTGCCTCTCAATCTCTTTCGTTACTCATCCATTTCGAACAGTTCTCATCTCCTTGTAACACTTATGGGACGGGTAACAATAGGGGGTGGTCGGAGTCCGAATTTCTCTCCGCTCATTTCGAGCGATGTTCTCCCAATGCATCATTTTCATTGTTTCTTGCCTCTGAATCTCCTTCGTTACTCATCCCTTCCGAACGGTTCTCGTCTCCTTGTAACATTTATGGGATGGGAAATAATAGGGGGTGGTCGACGTCCGTACTTCTCTTCGCTCATTTCGAGCGATTTTATCCCAAGGCATCGTCTTTCCCATTTCACCCCTCCCAAATCTCATTCGTTAGTCATCGGTTTGAACGGTTCTCGTGTCGTTGTAACACTTATGAGATGGGTAACAATAGGGGGTGATCAAAGTCCGAATTTATCTACGCTCATTTCGAGCGATTTTCTCCCTAGGCATCATTTTTACTGTTTCTCGCCTCTCAATCTCCTTCATTACTCATCCGTTTCGAACGGTTCTCGTGTCCTTGTAACACATATGAGATAGGTAACAATAGGGGGTGGTCGAAGTCCAACACTTATGGGATTGGTAACAATAGGGGGTGGTCGAAGTCCTACACTTATGGGATGGGTAACAATAGGGGGTGGTCGAAGTCTAAATTTCTCTCCACTCATTTCGAGCGATTTTATCCCAAGGCTTCGTTTTTCCCATTACACCCCCCCCGAATCTCCTTCGTTACTCATCCGTTTCGAACGGTTCTCGTGTCATTGTAACATTTATGGGATGCGTAACAATAGGGGGTGGTCGAAGTCTGAATTTATCTCCGCTCATTTCGAACGATTTTCTCCCAATGCATCATTTTTAGTATTTCTTGCCTCTCAATCTCTTTCATTACTCATCCGTTTCGAACAGATTTCATCTCCTTGTAACACTTATGGGATGGCTAACTATAGGGGGTGGTCAGAGTCCATACTTCTGTCCACTCATTTCAAGCGATTTTATCCCAAGGCATCATTTTTCCCATTTCACCCCTCCCAAATATCCTTCGTTAGTCATCCGTTTCGAACGGTTCTCGTGTCGTTGTAACACTTATGAGATGGGTAACAATAAGGGGTGATCGAAGTCCGAATTTATCTCCGCTCATTTCGAGCGATTTTCTCCTAATGCATCATTTTCACTGTTTCTTGCCTCTCAATCTCCTTCGTTACTCATCTATTTCGAACGGTTCTCGTGTCCTTGTGACACCTATGGGATGGGTAACAATATGGGATGGTCGAAGTCCGAATTTCTCTCTGCTCATTTCTAGCGATTTTATCCCAAAGCATCGTTTTCCCTATTTTACCCCTCCCCAATCTCCTTCGTTACTCATCCGTTTTGAACGGTTCTCGTGTCGTTGTAACACTCATGAGATGGGTAACAATAGGGGGTGATCCATGTCCGAATTTATCTCCGCTCATTTCGAGCGATTTTCTCCCAATGCATCATTTTCACTGTTTCTTGCCTCTCAATCTCCTTCGTTACTCATCCATTTTGAACGGTTCTCATATCCTTGTAACACCTATGGGATGGGTAACAATAGGGGATGGTCGAAGTCCGAATATCTCTCTGCTCATTTCGAGCGATTTTATCCCAAGGCATCATTTTCCCTATTTTACCCCTCCCCAATCTCCTTCGTTACTCATCCGTTTCGAACGGTTCTCGTGTCGTTGTAACACTTATGGGATGTGTAACAATAGGGGGTGGTCGAAATCCGAATTGATCTCCGCTCATTTCGATCGATTTTCTCCCAAAGCATCATTTTTAATGTTTCTTGCCTCTCAATCTCTTTCGTTACTCATCCATTCCGAACGGTTCTCATCTCCTTGTAACACTTATGGGATGGGTAACTATAGGGGGTGGTCAGAGTCCATACTTCTCTCCGCTCATTTCAAGCGATTTTATCCCAAGGCATCATTTTTCCCATTTCACCCCTCCCAAATCTCCTTCGTTAGTCATCCGTTTCGAACGGTTCTCGTGTCGTTGTAACACTTATGAGATGGGTAACAATAGGGGGTGATCGAAGTCCGAATTTATCTCCGCTCATTTCGAGCGATTTTCTCCCAATGTATCATTTTCACTGTTTCTTGCCTCTCAATCTCCTTCGTTACTCATCCATTTCGAACGGTTCTCATGTCCTTGTGACACCTATGGGATGGGTAACAATAGGGGATGGTCGAAGTCCGAATTTCTCTCTGCTCATTTCTAGCGATTTTATCCCAAGGCATCGTTTTCCCTATTTTACCCCTCCCCAATCTCCTTCGTTACTCATCCGTTTTGAACGGTTCTCGTGTCGCTGTAACACTCATGAGATGGGTAACAATAGGGGGTGATCCATGTCCGAATTTATCTCCGCTCATTTCGAGTGATTTTCTCCCAATGCATCATTTTCACTGTTTCTTGCCTCTCAATCTCCTTGTTACTCATCCATTTCGAACGGTTCTCGTGTCCTTGTGACACCTATGGGATGGGTAACAATATGGGATGGTCGAAGTCCGAATTTCTCTCTGCTCATTTCTAGCGATTTTATCCCAAAGCATCGTTTTCCCTATTTTACCCCTCCCCAATCTCCTTCGTTACTCATCCGTTTTGAACGGTTCTCGTGTCGTTGTAACACTCATGAGATGGGTAACAATAGGGGGTGATCCATGTCCGAATTTATCTCCGCTCATTTCGAGCGATTTTCTCCCAATGCATCATTTTCACTGTTTCTTGCCTCTCAATCTCCTTCGTTACTCATCCATTTTGAACGGTTCTCATATCCTTGTAACACCTATGGGATGGGTAACAATAGGGGATGGTCGAAGTCCGAATATCTCTCTGCTCATTTCGAGCGATTTTATCCCAAGGCATCATTTTCCCTATTTTACCCCTCCCCAATCTCCTTCGTTACTCATCCGTTTCGAACGGTTCTCGTGTCGTTGTAACACTTATGGGATGTGTAACAATAGGGGGTGGTCGAAATCCGAATTGATCTCCGCTCATTTCGATCGATTTTCTCCCAAAGCATCATTTTTAATGTTTCTTGCCTCTCAATCTCTTTCGTTACTCATCCATTCCGAACGGTTCTCATCTCCTTGTAACACTTATGGGATGGGTAACTATAGGGGGTGGTCAGAGTCCATACTTCTCTCCGCTCATTTCAAGCGATTTTATCCCAAGGCATCATTTTTCCCATTTCACCCCTCCCAAATCTCCTTCGTTAGTCATCCGTTTCGAACGGTTCTCGTGTCGTTGTAACACTTATGAGATGGGTAACAATAGGGGGTGATCGAAGTCCGAATTTATCTCCGCTCATTTCGAGCGATTTTCTCCCAATGCATCATTTTCACTGTTTCTTGCCTCTGAATCTCCTTCGTTACTCATCCATTTCGAACGGTTCTCATGTCCTTGTGACACCTATGGGATGGGTAACAATAGGGGATGGTCGAAGTCCGAATTTCTCTCTGCTCATTTCTAGCGATTTTATCCCAAGGCATCGTTTTCCCTATTTTACCCCTCCCCAATCTCCTTCGTTACTCATCCGTTTTGAACGGTTCTCGTGTCGCTTGTAACACTCATGAGATGGGTAACAATAGGGGGTGATCCATGTCCGAATTTATCTCCGCTCATTTCGAGTGATTTTCTCCCAATGCATCATTTTCACTGTTTCTTGCCTCTCAATCTCCTTCGTTACTCATCCATTTCGAACGGTTCTCGTGTCCTTGTAACACCTATGGGATGGGTAACAATAGGGGATGGTCGAAGTCCGAATTTCTCTCTGCTCATTTCGAGCGATTTTATCCCAAGGCATCATTTTCCCTATTTTACCCCTCCCCAATCTCCTTTGTTACTCATCCGTTTCGAACGGTTCTCGTGTCGTTGTAACACTTATGGGATGTGTAACAATAGGGGGTGGTCGAAATCCGAATTGATCTCCGCTCATTTCGAGCGATTTTCTCCCAAGGCATCATTTTTACTGTTTCTTGCCTCTCAATCTCTTTCGTTACTCATCCATTCCGAACGGTTCTCATCTCCTTGTAACACTTATGGGACGGGTAACAATAGGGGGTGGTCGGAGTCCGAATTTCTCTCCGCTCATTTCGAGCGATGTTCTCCCAATGCATCATTTTCATTGTTTCTTGCCTCTGAATCTCCTTCGTTACTCATCCCTTCCGAACGGTTCTCGTCTCCTTGTAACATTTATGGGATGGGAAATAATAGGGGGTGGTCGACGTCCGTACTTCTCTTCGCTCATTTCGAGCGATTTTATCCCAAGGCATCGTCTTTCCCATTTCACCCCTCCCAAATCTCCTTCGTTCGTCATCGGTTTGAACTGTTTCTCGTGTCGTTGTAACGCTTATGAGATGGGTAACAATAGGGGGTGATGAAAGTCCGAATTTATCTACGCTTATTTCGAGCGATTTTCTCCCTAGGCATCATTTTTACTGTTTCTCGCCTCTCAATCTCCTTCATTACTCATCCGTTTCGAACGGTTCTCGTGTCCTTGTAACACTTATGAGATAGGTAACAATAGGGGGTGGTCGAAGTCCAACACTTACGGGATTGGTAACAATAGGGGGTGGTCGAAGTCCTACACTTATGGGATGGGTAACAATAGGGGGTGGTCGAAGTCCGAATTTCTCTCCACTCATTTCGAGCGATTTTATCCCAAGGCTTCCTTTTTCCCATTACACCCCTCCCAAATCTCCTTCGTTACTCATCCGTTTCGAACGGTTCTCGTGTCATTGTAACACTTATGGGATGCGTAACAATAGGGGGTGGTCGAAGTCTGAATTTATCTCCGCTCATTTCGAACGATTTTCTCCCAATGCATCATGTTTAGTATTTCTTGCCTCTCAATCTCTTCATTACTCATCCGTTTCGAACAGATTTCATCTCCTTGTAACACTTATGGGATGGCTAAGTATAGGGGGTGGTCAGAGTCCATACTTCTCTCCACTCATTTCAAGCGATTTTATCCCAAGGCATCATTTTTCCCATTTCACCCCTCCCAAATATCCTTCGTTAGTCATCCGTTTCGAATGGTTCTCGTGTCGTTGTAACACTTATGAGATGGGTAACAATAGGGGTGATCGAAGTCCGAATTTATCTCCGCTCATTTCGAGCGATTTTCTCCTAATGCATCATTTTCACTGTTTCTTGCCTCTCAATCTCCTTCGTTACTCATCCATTTCGAATGGTTCTCGTTTCCTTGTGACACCTATGGGATGGGTAACAATAGGGGATGGTCGAAGTCCGAATTTCTCTCTGCTCATTTCTAGCGATTTTATCCCAAGGCATCGTTTTCCCTATTTTACCCCTCCCCAATCTCCTTCGTTACTCATCCGTTTTGAACGGTTCTCGTGTCGTTGTAACACTTATGAGATGGGTAACAATAGGGGGTGATCCATGTCCGAATTTATCTCCGCTCATTTCGAGCGATTTTTTCCCAATGCATCATTTTCACTGTTTCTTGCCTCTCAATCTCCTTCGTTACTCGTCCATTTCGAATGGTTCTCGTATCCTTGTAACACCTATGGGATGGGTAACAATAGGGGATGGTCGAAGTCCGAATTTCTCTCTGCTCATTTCGAGCGATTTTATCCCAAGACATCGTTTTCCCTATTTTACCCCTCCCCAATCTCCTTCGTTACTCATCCGTTTTGAACGGTTCTCGTGTCGTTGTAACACTTATGTGATGTGTAACAATAGGAAATCTGAATTGATCTCCGCTCATTTCGAGCGATTTTCTCCCAAGGCATCATTTTTACTGTTTCTTGACTCTCAATCTCCTTCGTTACTCATCCGTTCCGAACGGTTCTCATCTCCTTGTAACACTTATGGGATGGGTAACAATAGGGGGTGGTCGGAGTCCGAATTTCTCTCCGCTCATTTCGAGCGATTTTCTCCCAATGCATCATTTTCACTGTTTCTTGCCCCTGAATCTCCTTCGTTACTCATCCATTCGAAATGTTCTCGTCTCCTTGTAACACTTATGGGATGGGAAATAATAGGGGGTGGTCGACGTCCGTACTTCTCTTCGCTCATTTCGAGCGATTTTATCCCAAGGCATCATTTTTCCCATTTCACCCCTCCCAAATCTCCTTCGTTAGTCATCTGTTTCGAACGGTTCTCGTGTTGTTGTAACACTTATGAGATGGGTAACAATAGGGGGTGATCGAAGTCCGAATTTATCTCCGCTCATTTCGAGCGATTTTCTCCCAAAGCATCATTTTCACTGTTTCTTGCCTCTCAATCTCCTTCGTTACTCATCCATTTCGAATGGTTCTCGTGTCCTTGTAATACCTATGAGATGGGTAACAATAGGGGATGGTCGAAGTCCGAATTTCTCTCTGCTCATTTCTAGCGATTTTATCCCAAGGCATCGTTTTCCCAATTTTACCCCTCCCCAATCTCCTTCGTTACTCATCCGTTTTGAAGGGTTCTCGTGTCGTTGTAACACTTATGAGATGTGTAACAATATGGGGTGGTCGAAATCCGAAAATATCTCCGCTCATTTCGAGCGATTTTCTCCCAAGGCATCATTTTTACTGTTTCTTGACTCTCAATCTCCTTCGTTACTCATCCGTTCCGAATGGTTCTCATCTCCTTGTGACACTTATGGGATGGGTAACAATAGGGGGTGGTCGGAGTCCGAATTTCTCTCCGCTCATTTCGAGCGATTTTCTCATAATGCATCATTTTCACTGTTTCTTGCCTCTGAATCTCCTTCGTTACTCATCCATTTCGAACGGTTCTCGTATCCTTGTAACACCTATGGGATGGGTAACAAAAGGGGATGGTCGAAGTCCGAATGTCTCTCTGCTCATTTCGAGCGATTTTATCCCAAGACATCGTTTTCCCTATTTTACCCCTCCCCAATCTCCTTCGTTACTCATCCGTTTCGAACGGTTCTCGTGTCGTTATAACACTTATGGGATGTGTAACAATAGGGGGTGGTCGAAATCCGAATTGATCTCCGCTCATTTCGAGCGATTTTCTCCCAAGGCATCATTTTTACTGTTTCTTGACTCTCAATCTCCTTCGTTACTCATCCGTTCCGAACGTTTCTCATCTCCTTGTAACACTTATGGGATGGGTAACAGTAGGGGGTGGTCGGAGTCCGAATTTCTCTCCGCTCATTTCGAGCGATTTTCTCCCAATGCATCATTTTCACTCTTGCCTCTCAATCTCCTTCGTTACTCATGCATTTCGAACGGTTCTCGTGTCCTTGTAACACCTATGGGATGGGTAACAATAGGGGATGGTCGAAGTCCGAATTTCTCTCTGCTCATTTCTAGCGATTTTATCGCGAGGCATCGTTTTCCCTATTTTACTCTCCTTCGTTACTCATCCGTTTTGAACGGTTCTCGTGTCGTTGTAACACTTATGGGATGTGTAACAATAGGGGGTGGTCGAAATCCGAATTGATCTCCGCTCATTTCGAGCGATTTTCTCCCAAACCATCATTTTTACTGTTTCTTGACTCTCAATCTCCTTCGTTAGTCATCCGTTTCGAACAGTTCTCGTGTCGTTGTAACACTTATGAGATGGTAACAATAGGGGGTGATCGAAGTCCGAATTTATCTCCGCACATTTCGAGCGATTTTCTCCCAATGCATCAAGCAATTCAATTCCGATTAAGCTCAAAGGGTTATGGGAACGAAGGGAATGGTTATTGATGATATAGGAACGATAGAGAATGGCTGGGAAAAATGAATAGAACACGAATTGCAGATTTGAAACGAAAACAAATTATGAATCTTACCCAAAACGAACCCCGGATCTACGTGAATCCGAAACGCGTTTATGGAGCAATCTTCGTGGCTCAACTAACCCGGATACTACGAGATATCACGAACGAGTCGATGAATTCAAGCTTGAAATCGCCAATATCAAACTCTACCTAAGGAACGATTTGTTATGTGAGACAAGAGAATAGCGTAAAGCTGTTTTTGCATTCAATCAAGTCTGTCTAAGTAATGAACGAAAATTAGTATAAATACTAATCAAAGAAGGCCGAAAATACCAAGTAATGGGCCTAAGAAAACGGGCCAATTAATCACCTAAACATGTTGTGATAATTGGGCCTAAAATAAAATAAATATAAGCTCAGTTTTGATTCCTCTTTTATTGGGCCTCCGAAATATCATCTTCTACACTTGTGAAGTTCACCAATTTGAAATGATGACATCCGGTTCCTTCATCTTCCAATCTCTTCGGAATGTAGCATTGCAAATATCCTTGCAGCTTCTTGGCTCTTGATCTCGTCACTGCTCCTCCGACCTGCAAGTCCCGATTGATCTCTTCAATGCTAGGTCCCGTCTCATCACTTCGTTACTCATCCGTTTCGAACGGTTCTCATGTCGTTGTAACAGTTATGGGATTGTAACAGTAGGGGGTGGTCGCAGTTCGAATTTCTCTCCGCTCATTTCGAGCGATTTTCTCCCAATACATCATTTTCTCTGTTTCTTACCTCTCAATCTCCTTCGTTACTAATCAGTTTCGAACGGTTCTCGTCTCCTTGTAACACTTATGGGATGGTAACAGTAGGGGGTGGTCGCAGTCCGAATTTCTCTCCGCTCATTTCGAGCGATTTTCTCCCAATACATCATTTTCACTATTTCTTTCCTTTCAATCTCCTTCGTTACTCATCCGTTTCGAACAGTTCTCGTGTCGTTGTAACACTTATGGGATGGGTAACAATAGGGGGTGGTCGAAGTCCTAATTTATATCTGCTCATTTCGAATGATTTTCTCCCAAGGCATCGTTTTCACTATTTCATTCCTCTCAATCTCCTTCGTTACTCATCCATTTCGAACGGTTCTCGTGTCGTTGTAACACTTATGGGATGGGTAACAATAGGGGGTGGTCGAACTCTGAATTTCTCTCCGCTCATTTCGAGCGATTTTCTCCCAATGCATCATTTTCACTGTTTCATGCCTCTCTGTCTCCTTCGTGATGCGATCACAATCTACACGGAAGCTAAGAATCGAACAACGTCAGACACGAAAGATTCAATCCAAATATAACTATGACAATCGAATGGAAATTCCTTGAAATTCTACCCACAAATACACTGAATAGACGTCTACAGAAACCTAAGTAATTCAATTCCGATTAAGCTCAAATTTTAACACGAGTTACAACTTCGGGTTAGGAAGAACATATACAAAATTCAGTCAAAACGCACGAGTAGTTTTTGATTTGGCTCGGAGATCAGTTTCAGGACGAGTTAGGGTTTCAAAAACGGATCTGAAATTAATCTAAGGGTTTTTTGGGATCGAAGGGTTATGGGAACGAAGGGAATGGTTATTGATGATATAGGAATGATAGAGAATGGCTGGGAAAAATGAATAGAACACGAATTGCAGAATTGAAACGAAAACAAATTATGAATCTTACCCGAAACGAACCCCGGATCTACGTGAATCCGAAACGCGTTTATGGAGCAATCTTCGGGGCTCAACTAACCCGGATACTACGAGATATCACGAACGAGTCGATGAATTCAAGCTTGAAATCGCCAATATCAAACTCAACCTAAGGAACGATTTGTTATGTGAGATAAGAGAATAGCGTAAAGCTGTTTTTGCATTCAATCAAGTCTGTCTAAGTAATGAACGAAAATTAGTATAAATACTAATCTAAGAAGGCCGAAAATACCAAGTAATGGGCCTAAGAAAACGGGCCAATTAATCACCTAAACATGTTGTGATAATTGGGCCTAAAATAAAATAAATATAAGTTCAGTTTTGATTCCTCTTTTAATGGGCCTCCGAAATATCATCTTCTACACTTGTGAAGTTCACCAATTTGAAATGATGACATCCGGTTCCTTCATCTTCCAATCTCTTCGGAATGTAGCATTGCACATATCCTTGCAGCTTCTTGGCTCTTGATCTCGTCACTGCTCCTCCGAGCTGCAAGTCCCGATTGATCTCTTCAATGCTAGGTCCCGTCTCATCACTTTGTTACTCATCCGTTTCGAACGGTTCTCGTGTCGTTGTAACACTTATGGGATGGGTAACAATATGGAGTGGTCGAAGTCCGAATTTCTCTCCGCTCATTTCAAGCGATTTTATCCCAAGGCATCATTTTCCCTATTTCACCCCTCCACAATCTCTTTTGTTATTTATCCATTTCGAACGGTTCTCGTGTCGCTGTAACACTTATGGGATGGTAACAGTAGGGGGTGGTCGAAGTCCTAATTTATCTCCGCTCATTTCGAGCGATTTTCTCCCAAGACAGCATTTTTACTGTTCATTGCCTCTCAATCTCCTTCGTTACTCATCCGTTCCGAATGGTTCTCATCTCCTTGTAACACTTATGGGATGGTAACAGTAGGGGGTGGTCGCAGTCCGAATTTCTCTCCGCTCATTTCGAGCGATTTTCTCCCTATACATCATTTTCTCTGTTTCTTACCTCTCAATCTCCTTCGTTACTAATCAGTTTTGAACGGTTCTCGTGTCCTTGTAACACTTATGGGATGGGTAACAATAGGGGGTGGTCGAAGTCCGAATTTCTCTCCGCTCATTTTGAGCGATTTTCTCCCAAGACATTATTTTCACTGTTTCATGCCTCTCAATCTCCTTCGTTACTCATCCGTTTCGAACGGTTCTCATCTCCTTGTAACACTTATGGGGTGGGTAACAATAGGGGGTGGTCGAACTCCAAATTTCTCTCCGCTCATTTCGAGCGATTTTCTCCCAATGCATCATTTCCACTGTTTCTTTCCTCTCAATCTCCTTCGTTACTCATCCGTTCCGAACGGTTCTCGTCTCCCTGTAACACTTATGGGATGGGTAACAATAGGGGGTGGTCGAAGTCCGATATTCTCTCCGCTCATTTCGAGCGATTTTCTCCCAATGCATCATTTTCACTGTTTCTTTCCTCTCAATCTCCTTCGTTACTCATCCGTTTCGAACGGTTCTCGTGTCGTTGTAACACTTTTGGGATGGGTAACAATATGGAGTGGTCGAAGTCCGAATTTATATCCGCTCATTTCGAGCGATTTTATCCCAAGGCATTGTTTTCCCTATTTCACCCTTCCACAATCTCTTTCGTTATTTATCCATTTCGAACGGTTCTCGTGTCGTTGTAACACTTATGGGATGGGTAACAATAGGGGGTGGTCGAAGTCCTAATTTATCTCCGCTCATTTCGAGCGATTTTTTCCCAATGCATCATTTTCACTGTTTGTTGCCTCTCAATCTCCTTCGTTACTCATCCATTTCGAACGGTTCTCGTTTCCTTGTGACACCTATGGGATGGGTAACAATAGGGGATGGTCGAAGTCCGAATTTCTCTCTGCTCATTTCTAGCGATTTTATCCCAAGGCATCGTTTTCCCTATTTTACCCCTCCCCAATCTCCTTCGTTACTCATCCGTTTTGAACGGTTCTCGTGTCGTTGTAACACTCATGAGATGGGTAACAATAGGGGGTGATCCATGTCCGAATTTATCTCCGCTCATTTCGAGCGATTTTCTCCCAATGCATCATTTTCACTGTTTCTTTACTCTCAATCTCTTTCGTTACTTATCCGTTCTGAATGGTTCTCGTCTCCCTGTAACACTTATGGGATGGGTAACAATAGTGGGTGGTCGAAGTCCGATCTTCTCTCCGCTCATTTCGAGCGATTTTCTCCCAATGTATCATTTTCACTATTTCATTCCTCTCAATCCTTCGTTACTCATCCGTTTCGAACGGTTCTCGTGTCGTTGTAACACTTATGGGTGGGTAACAATAAGGGGTGGTCGAAGTCCGAATTTATCTCCACTCATTTCGAGCAATTTTATCCCAAGGCATCGTTTTCCCTATTTCACCCCTCCCCAATCTCCTTCGTTACTCATCCATTTCGAATGGTTCTCGTGTCGTTGTAACACTTATGGGATGGGTAACAATAGGGGGTGGTCGAAGTCCTAATTTATATCCGCTCATTTCGAGCGATTTTCTCCCAAGGCATCATTTTCACTGTTTCATTCCTCTCAATCTCCTTCATTACTCATCCATTTCGAACGGTTCTCGTGTCGTTGTAACACTTATGGGATGGGTAACAATAGGGGGTGGTCGAAGTCCTAATTTATATCCGTTCATTTCGAGCGATTTTCTCCCAAGGCATCATTTTCTCTGTTTCATTTCTCTCAATCTCCTTCGTTACTCATCCGTTCTGAACGGTTCTCGTCTCCTTGTAACACTTATGGGATGGGTAACAATAGGGGGTGGTCGAACTCCGAATTTCTCTCAGCTCATTTCGAGCGATTTTCTCCCAATGCATCATTTTCACTGTTTCATGCCTCTCAATCTCCTTCGTGATGCGATCACAATCTACGCGGAAGCTAAGAATCGAACAACGTCAGACACGAAAGATTCAATCCAAATATAACTATGACAATCGAATGGAAATTTCTTGAAATTCTACCCACAAATACACTGAATAGACGTCTACAGAAACCTAAGCAATTCAATTCCGATTAAGCTCAAATTATAACACGAGTTACAAATTCAGTGAAAACGCACGAGTAGTTTTGGATTTGGCTCGGTGGTCAGTTTCAGGACGAGTTAGGGTTTCAAAAACGGATCTGAAATTAATCTAAGGGTTTTCTGGGATCGAAGGGTTATGGGAACGAAGGGAATGGTTATTGATGATATAGGAACGTTAGAGAATGGCTGGGAAAAACGAATAGAACACGAATTGCAGAATTGAAACGAAAACAAATTATGAATCTTACCCGAAATGAACCCCGGATCTACGTGAATCCGCAACGCGTTTATGGAGCAATCCTCGTGGCTCAACTAACCCGGATACTATGAGATATCACGAACGAGTCGATGAATTCAAGCTTGAAATCGCCAATATCAAACTCTACCTAAGGAACGATTTGTTATGTGAGACAAGAGAATAGCGTAAAGCTGTTTTTGCATTCAATCAAGTCTGTCTAAGTAATGAACGAAAATTAGTATAAATACTAATCTAAGAAGGCCGAAAATACCAAGTAATGGGCCTAAGAAAACGGGCCAATTAATCACCTAAACATGTGATAATTGGGCCTAAAATAAAATAAATATAAGTTCAGTTTTGATTCCTCTTTTAATGGGCCTCCGAAATATCATCTTCTACACTTGTGAAGTTCACCAATTTGAAATGATGACATCCGGTTCCTTCATCTTCCAATCTCTTCGGAATGTAGCATTGCAAATATCCTTGCAGCTTCTTGGCTCTTGATCTCGTCACTGCTCCTCCGAGCTGCAAGTCCCGATTGATCTCTTCAATGCTAGGTCCCGTCTCATCACTTCGTTACTCATCCGTTTCGAACGGTTCTCGTGTCGTTGTAACACTTATGGGATGGGTAACAATATGGAGTGGTCGAAGTCCGAATTTATCTCCGCTCATTTCGAGCGATTTTATCCCATGGCATCATTTTCCCTATTTCACCACTCCCCAATCTCCTTCGTTACTCATCCGTTTCGAACGGTTCTCGTCTCCTTGTAACACTTATGGGGTGGGTAACAATAGGGGGTGGTCGAACTCCAAATTTCTCTCCGCTCATTTCGAGCGATTTTCTCCCAATGCATCATTTTCACTGTTTCATTCCTCTCAATCTCCTTCTTTACTCATCCGTTCCGAACGGTTCTCGTCTCCCTGTAACACTTATGGGATGGGTAACAATAGGGGGGTGGTCGCAGTCCGATCTTCTCTCCGCTCATTTCGAGCGATTTTCTCCCAATGCATCATTTTCACTGTTTCTTTCCTCTCAATCTCCATCGTTACTCATCCGTTCCGAACGGTTCTCGTCTCCCTGTAACACTTATGGGATGGGTAACAATAGGGGGTGGTCAAAGTCCGATCTTCTCTCCGCTCATTTCGAGCGATTTTCTCCCAATGCATCATTTTCACTATTTCTTTCCCCTCAATATCCTTCGTTACTCATCCGTTTCGAACGGTTCTCGTGTCGTTGTAACACTTATGAGTGGGTAACAATAAGGGGTGGTCGAAGTCCGAATTTATCTCCACTCATTTCGAGCTATTTTATCCCAAGGCATCATTTTCCCTATTTCACCCCTCCCCAATCTCCTTCGTTACTCATCCGTTTAGAACGGTTCTCGTGTCGTTGTAACACTTATGGGATGGGTAACAATAGGGGGTGGTCAAACTCCGAATTTCTCTCCGCTCATTTCGAGCAATTTTCTCCCAATGCATCATTTTCACTGTTTCATGCCTCTCAATCTCCTTCGTGATGCGATCACAATCTACGCGGAAGCTAAGAATCGAACAACGTCAGACACGAAAGATTCAATCCAAATATAACTATGACAATCGAATGGAAATTTCTTGAAATTCTACCCACAAATACACTGAATAGACGTCTACAGAAACCTAAGCAATTCAATTCCGATTAAGCTCAAATTATAACACGAGTTACAAATTAGGGTTATTAAGAACATATCCAAAATTCAGTGAAAACGCACGAGTAGTTTTCGATTTGGCTCGGTGGTCAGTTTCAGGACGAGTTAGGGTTTCAAAAACGGATCTGAAATTAATCTAAGGGTTTTCTGGGATCGAAGGGTTATGGGAACGAAGGGAATGGTTATTGATAATATAGGAACGTTAGAGAATGGCTGGGAAAAACAAATAGAACATGAATTGCAGAATTGAAACGAAAACAAATTATGAATCTTACCCGAAACGAACCCCGGATCTACGTGAATCCGTAACGCGTTTATGGAGCAATCTTCGTGGCTCAACTAACCCGGATACTACGAGATATCACGAACGAGTCGATGAATTCAAGCTTGAAATCGCCAATATCAAACTCTACCTAAGGAACGATTTGTTATGTGAGACAAGAGAATAGCGTAAAGCTGTTTTTGCATTCAATCAAGTCTGTCTAAGTAATGAACGAAAATTAGTATAAATACTAATCTAAGAAGGCCGAAAATACCAAGTAATGGGCCTAAGAAAACGGGCCAATTAATCACCTAAACATGTGTATAATTGGGCCTAAAATAAAATAAATATAAGTTCAGTTTTGATTCCTCTTTTAATGGGCCTCCGAAATATCATCTTCTACACTTGTGAAGTTCACCAATTTGAAATGATGACATCCGGTTCCTTCATCTTCCAATCTCTTCGGAATGTAGCATTGCAAATATCCTTGCAGCTTCTTAGCTCTTGATCTCGTCACTGCTCCTCCGAGCTGCAAGTCCCGATTGATCTCTTCAATGCTAGGTCCCGTCTCATCACTTCGTTACTCATCCGTTTCGAACGGTTCTCGTGTCGTTGTAACACTTATGGGATGGGTAACATATGGAGTGGTCGAAGTCCGAATTTATCTCCGCTCATTTCGAGCGATTTTATCCCAAGGCATTGTTTTCCCTATTTCACTACTCCCCAATCTCCTTCGTTACTCATCCGTTTCGAACGGTTCTCGTCTCCTTATAACACTTATGGGGTGGGTAACAATAGGGGGTGGTCGAACTCCATATTTCTCTCCGCTCATTTCGAGCGATTTTCTCCCAATGCATCATTTTCACTGTTTGTTTCCTCTCAATCTCCTTCGTTACTCATACGTTCCGAACGGTTCTCGTCTCCCTGTAACACTTATGGGATGGGTAACAATAGGGGGTGGTCGCAGTCCGATCTTCTCTCCGCTCATTTCGAGCGATTTTCTCCCAATGCATCATTTTCACTGTTTCTTTCCTCTCAATCTCCTTCGTTACTCATCCATTCCGAACGGTTCTCGTCTCCCTGTAACACTTATGGGATGGGTAACAATAGTGGGTTGTCGAAGTCCGATCTTCTCTCCGCTCATTTCGAGCGATTTTCTCCCAATGTATCATTTTCAATATTTCTTTCCTCTCATCTCCTTCGTTACTCATCCGTTTCGAACGGTTCTCGTGTCGTTGTAACACTTATGGGTGGGTAACAATAAGGGGTGGTCGAAGTCCGAATTTATCTCCACTCATTTCGAGCGATTTTATCCCAAGGCATCGTTTTCCCTATTTCACCCCTCCCCAATCTCCTTCGTTACTCATCCGTTTCGAACGGTTCTCGTGTCATTGTAACACTTATGGGATGGGTAACAATAGGGGGTGGTCGAAGTCCTAATTTATATCCGCTCATTTCGAGCGATTTCCTCCCAAGGCATCGTTTTCACTATTTCATTCCTCTCAATCTCCTTCGTTACTCTTCCATTTCGAACGGTTCTCGTGTCGTTGTAACACTTATGGGATGGGTAACAATAGGGGGTGGTCGAAGTCCTAATTTATATCCGCTCATTTCGAGCGATTTTCTCCCAAGGAATCATTTTAACTGTTTCATTCCTCTCAATCTCCTTCGTTACTCATCCGTTCTGAACGGTTCTCGTCTCCTTGTAACACTTATGGGATGGGTAACAATAGGGGGTGGTCGAACTCCGAATTTCTCTCCGCTCATTTCGAGCAATTTTCTCCCAATGCATCATTTTCACTGTTTCATGCCTCTCAATCTCCTTCGTGATGCGATCATAATCTACGCGGAAGCTAAGAATCGAACAACGTCAGACACGAAAGATTCAATCCAAATATAACTATGACAATCGAATGGAAATTCCTTGAAATTCTACCCACAAATACACTGAATAGACGTCTACAGAAACCTAAGCAATTCAATTCCGATTAAGCTCAAATTTTAACACGAGTTACAACATAGGGTTATGAAGAACATATCCAAAATTCAGTGAAAACGCACGAGTAGTTTTCGATTTGGCTCGGTGGTCAGTTTCAGGACGAGTTAGGGTTTCAAAAACGGATCTGAAATTAATCTAAGGGTTTTCTGGGATCGAAGGGTTATGGGAACGAAGGGAATGGTTATTGATGATATAGGAACGTTAGAGAATGGCTGGGAAAAACGAATAGAACACGAATTGCAGAATTGAAACGAAAACAAATTATGAATCTTACCCGAAATGAACCCCGGATCTACGTGAATCCGAAACGCGTTTATGGAGCAATCTTCGTGGCTCAACTAACCCGGATACTACGAGATATCACGAACGAGTCGATGAATTCAAGCTTGAAATCGCCAATATCAAACTCTACCTAAGGAACGATTTGTTATGTGAGACAAGAGAATAGCGTAAAGCTGTTTTTGCATTCAATCAAGTCTGTCTAAGTAATGAACGAAAATTAGTATAAATACTAATCTAAGAAGGCCGAAAATACCAAGTAATGGGCCTAAGAAAACGGGCCAATTAATCACCTAAACATTGTGATAATTGGGCCTAAAATAAAATAAATATAAGTTCAGTTTTGATTCCTCTTTTAATGGGCCTCCGAAATATCATCTTCTACACTTGTGAAGTTCACCAATTTGAAATGATGACATCCGGTTCCTTCATCTTCCAATCTCTTCGGAATGTAGCATTGCAAATATCCTTGCAGCTTCTTGGCTCTTGATCTCGTCACTGCTCCTCCGAGCTGCAAGTCCCGATTGATCTCTTCAATGCTAGGTCCCGTCTCATCACTTCGTTACTCATCCGTTTCGAACGGTTCTCGTGTCGTTGTAACACTTATGGGATGGGTAACAATATGGAGTGGTCGAAGTCCGAATTTATCTCCGCTCATTTCGAGCGATTTTATCCCAAGGCATCGTTTTCCCTATTTCACCACTCCCCAATCTCCTTCGTTACTCATCCGTTTCGAACGGTTCTCGTCTCCTTGTAACACTTATGGGGTGGGTAACAATAGGGGGTGGTCGAACTCCAAATTTCTCTCCGCTCATTTCGAGCGATTTTCTCCCAATGCATCATTTTCACTGTTTCTTTCCTCTCAATCTCCTTCGTTACTCATCCGTTCCGAACGGTTCTCGTCTCCCTGTAACACTTATGGGATGGGTAACAATAGGGGGTGGTCGCAGTCCGATCTTCTCTCCGCTCATTTCGAGCGATTTTCTCCCAATGCATCATTTTCACTGTTTCTTTCCTCTCAATCTCCTTCGTTACTCATCCGTTCCGAACGGTTCTCGTCTCCCTGTAACACTTATGGGATGGGTAACAATAGGGGGTGGTCGAAGTCCGATCTTCTCTCCGCTCATTTCGAGCGATTTTCTGCAATGCATCATTTTCACTATTTCTTTCCTCTCAATATCCTTCGTTACTCATCCGTTTCGAACGGTTCTCGTGTCGTTGTAACACTTATGGGTGGGTAACAATAAGGGGTGGTCGAAGTCCGAATTTATCTCCACTAATTTCGAGCGATTTTATCCCAAGGCATCGTTTTCCCTATTTCACCCCTCCCCAATCTCCTTCGTTACTCATCCGTTTCGAACGGTTCTCGTGTCATTGTAACACTTATGGGATGGGTAACATAGGGGTGGCTCGAAGTCCTAATTTATATCCGCTCATTTCGAGCGATTTCCTCCCAAGGCATCGTTTTCACTGTTTCATTCCTCTCAATCTCCTTTGTTACTCTTCCATTTCGAACGGTTCTCGTGTCGTTGTAACACTTATGGGATGGGTAACACAATAGGGGGTGGTCGAAGTCCTAATTTATATCCGCTCATTTCGAGCGATTTTCTCCCAAGGCATCATTTTAACTGTTTCATTCCTCTCAATCTCCTTCGTTACTCATCCGTTCTGAACGGTTCTCGTCTCCTTGTAACACTTATGGGATGGGTAACAATAGGGGGTGGTCGAACTCCGAATTTCTCTCCGCTCATTTCGAGCGATTTTCTCCCAATGCATCATTTTCACTGTTTCATGCCTCTCAATCTCCTTCGTGATGCGATCACAATCTACGCGGAAGCTAAGAATCGAACAACGTCAGACACGAAAGATTCAATCCAAATATAACTATGACAATCGAATGGAAATTCCTTGAAATTCTACCCACAAATACACTGAATAGACGTCTACAGAAACCTAAGCAATTCAATTCCGATTAAGCTCAAATTTTAACACGAGTTACAACATAGGGTTATGAAGAACATATCCAAAATTCAGTGAAAACGCACGAGTAGTTTTCGATTTGGCTCGGTGGTCAGTTTCAGGACGAGTTAGGGTTTCAAAAACGGATCTGAAATTAATCTAAGGGTTTTCTGGGATCGAAGGGTTATGGGAACGAAGGGAATGGTTATTGATGATATAGGAACGTTAGAGAATGGCTGGGAAAAAATGAATAGAACACGAATTGCAGAATTGAAACGAAAACAAATTATGAATCTTACCCGAAACGAACCCCGGATCTACGTGAATCCGAAACGCGTTTATGGAGCAATCTTCGTGGCTCAACTAACCCGGATACTACGAGATATCACGAACGAGTCGATGAATTCAAGCTTGAAATCGCCAATATCAAACTCTACCTAAGGAACGATTTGTTATGTGAGACAAGAGAATAGCGTAAAGCTGTTTTTGCATTCAATCAAGTCTGTCTAAGTAATGAACGAAAATTAGTATAAATACTAATCTAAGAAGGCCGAAAATACCAAGTAATGGGCCTAAGAAAACGGGCCAATTAATCACCTAAACATGTTGTGATAATTGGGCCTAAAATAAAATAAATATAAGTTCAGTTTTGATTCCTCTTTTAATGGGCCTCCGAAATATCATCTTCTACACTTGTGAAGTTCACCAATTTGAAATGATGACATCCGGTTCCTTCATCTTCCAATCTCTTCGGAATGTAGCATTGCAAATATCCTTGCAGCTTCTTGGCTCTTTATCTCGTCACTGCTCCTCCGAGCTGCAAGTCCCGATTGATCTCTTCAATGCTAGGTCCCGTCTCATCACTTCGTTACTCATCCGTTTCGAACGGTTCTCGTGTCGTTGTAACACTTATGGGATGGGTAACAATATGGAGTGGTCGAAGTCCGAATTTATCTCCGCTCATTTCGAGCGATTTTTTCCAAGGCATCGTTTTCCCTATTTCACCACTCCCAATCCCCTTCGTTACTCATCCGTTTCGAACGGTTCTCGTCTCCTTGTAACACTTATGGGGTGGGTAACAATAGGGGGTGGTCGCAGTCCGATCTTCTCTCCGCTCATTTCGAGCGATTTTCTCCCAATGCATCATTTTCACTGTTTCTTTCCTCTCAATCTCCTTCGTTACTCATCCGTTCCGACCGGTTCTCGTCTCCCTGTAACACTTATGGGATGGGTAACAATAGGGGGTGGTCGCAGTCCGATCTTCTCTCCGCTCATTTCGAGTGATTTTCTCCCAATGCATCATTTTCACTGTTCTTTCCTCTCAATCTCCTTCGTTACTCATCCGTTTCGAATGGTTCTCGTGTCGTTGTAACACTTATGGGTGGGTAACAATAAGGGTGGTCGAAGTCCGAATTTATCTCCACTCATTTCGAGCGATTTTATCCCAAGGCATCGTTTTCCCTATTTCACCACTCCCCAATCTCCTTCGTTACTCATCCGTTTCGAACGGTTCTCGTCTCCTTGTAACACTTATGGGGTGGGTAACAATAGGGGTGGTCGCAGTCCGATCTCTCTCCGCTCATTTCGAGCGATTTTTCTCCCAATGCAATCATTTTCACTGTTTCTTTCCTCTCAATCTCCTTCGTTACTCATCCGTTCCGAACGGTTCTCGTCTCCTATAACACTTATGGGATGGGTAACAATAGGGGGTGGTCCGCAGTCCGATCTTCTCTCCGCTCATTTCGAGCGATTTTCTCCCAATGCATCATTTTCACTGTTTCTTTCCTCTCAATCTCCTTCGTTACTCATCCGTTCCGAACGGTTCTCGTCTCCCTGTAACACTTATGGGATGGGTAACAATAGGGGGTGGTCGAAGTCCGATCTTCTCTCCGCTTATTTCGAGCGATTTTCTCCCAATGCATCATTTTCACTATTTCTTTCCTCTCAATCTCCTTCGTTACTCATCCGTTTCGAATGGTTCTCGTGTCGTTGTAACACTTATGGGTGGGTAACAATAAGGGGTGGTCGAAGTCCGAATTTATCTCCACTCATTTCGAGCGATTTTATCCCAAGGCATCGTTTCCTATTTCACCCCCTCCCCAATCCTCCTTCGTTACTCATCCGTTTCGAACGATTCTCGTGTCATTGTAACACTTATGGGATGGGTAACAATAGGGGGTGGTCGAAGTCCTAATTTATATCCGCTCATTTCGAGCGATTTCCTCCCAAGGCATCGTTTTCACTGTTTCATTCCTCTCAATCTCCTTCGTTACTCTTCATTTCGAACGGTTCTCGTGTCATTGTAACACTAATGGGATGGGTAACAATAGGGGTTGGTCGAAGTCCTAATTTATATCCGCTCATTTCGAGCGATTTTCTCCCAAGGCATCATTTTAACTGTTTCATTCCTCTCAATCTCCTTCGTTACTCATCCGTTCTGAACGGTTCTCGTCTCCTTGTAACACTTACGGGATGGGTAACAATAGGGGGTGGTCGAACTCCGAATTTCTCTCCGCTCATTTCGAGCAATTTTCTCCCATGCATCATTTTCACTGTTTCATGCCTCTCAATCTCCTTCGTGATGCGATCACAATCTACGCGGAAGCTAAGAATCGAACAACGTCAGACACGAAAGATTCAATCCAAATATAACTATGACAATCGAATGGAAATTCCTTGAAATTCTACCCACAAATACACTGAATAGACGTCTTCAGAAACCTAAGCAATTCAATTCCGATTAAGCTCAAATTTTAATACGAGTTACAACATAGGGTTATGAAGAACATATCCAAAATTCAGTGAAAACGCACGAGTAGTTTTCGATTTGGCTCGGTGGTCAGTTTCAGGACGAGTTAGGGTTTCAAAAACGGATCTGAAATTAATCTAAGGGTTTTCTGGGATCGAAGGGTTATGGGAACGAAGGGAATGGTTATTGATGATATAGGACGTTAGAGAATGGCATGGGAAAAATGAATAGAACACGAATTGCAGAATTGAAACGAAAACAAATTATGAATCTTACCCGAAACGAACCCCGGATCTACGTGAATCCGAAACGCGTTTATGGAGCAATCTTCAGTGGCTCAACTAACCCGGATACTACGAGATATCACGAACGAGTCGATGAATTCAAGCTTGAAATCGCCAATATCAAACTCTACCTAAGGAACGATTTGTTATGTGAGACAAGAGAATAATAGCGTAAAGCTGTTTTTTGCATTCAATCAAGTCTGTCTAAGTAATGAACGAAAATTAGTATAAATACTAATCTAAGAAGGCCGAAAATACCAAGTAATGGTCCTAAGAAAACGGGCCAATTAATCACCTAAACATGTTGTGATAATTGGGCCTAAAATAAAATAAATATAAGTTCAGTTTTGATTCCTCTTTTAATGGGCCTCCGAAATATCATCTTCTACCTTGTGAAGTTCACCAATTGAAATGATGACATCCGGTTCCTTCATCTTCAATCTCTTCGGAAATGTAGCCATGCAAATATCCTTCTGCAAGCTTCTTGGCTCTTGATCTCGTCACTGCTCCTCCGAGCTGCAAGTCCCGATTGATCTCTCAATGCTAGGTCCCGTCTCATCACTTCGTTACTCATCCTTTCGAACGGTTCTCGTGTCGTTGTAACACTTATGGGATGGTTACAATATGGAGTGGTCGAAGTCCGAATTTATCTTCTCCGCTCATTGCCGAGCGATTTTTTCCAAGGCAATCGTTTTCCATCCCTATTTCACACACCATTCCCCAATCCTTCGTTACTCATCCGTTTCGAACGGTTCTCGTCTCCTTGTAACACTTATGGGTGGGTAACAATAGGGGGTGGTCGCAGTCCGATCTTCTCTCCGCCTCATTTCTGAGCGATTTTCTCCCAATGCATCATTTTCACTATTTTTTCCTCTCAATCTCCTTCGTTACTCATCCGTTCCGACCGGTTCTCGCTCCCTGTAACACTTATGGGATGGGTAACAATAGGGGGTGGTCGCAGTCCGATCTTCTCTCTCCTCATTTCGAGTGATTTTCTCCCAATGCATCATTTTCACTGTTTCTTTCCTCTCAATCTCCTTCGTTACTCATCCGTTTCGAACGGTTCTCGTGTCGTTGTAACACTTATGGGATGGGTAACAATAGGGGTGGTCGAAGTCCGAATTTACTCTCCGCTCATTTCGAGCGATTTTTCCAAGGCATCGTTTTCCCTATTTCACCACTCCCCAATCCCCTTCGTTACTCATCCGTTTCGAACGGTT
>CM038113.1:21995929-22085681 GCA_001642375.2 Mentha longifolia
TTTCTCTCCGCTCATTTCGAGTGATTTTCTCCCAATGCATCATTTTCACTGTTTCTTTCCTCTCAATCTCCTTCGTTACTCATCCGTTCTGAACGGTTCTCGTCTCCCGTAACACTTATGGGATGGGTAACAATAGGGGGTGGTCGAACTCCAAATTTCTCTCCGCTCATTTCGAGTGATTTTCTCCCAATGCATCATTTTCACTGTTTCTTTCCTCTCAATCTCCTTCGTTACTCATCCGTTCCAAACGGTTCTCGTCTCCCTGTAACACTTATGGGATGGGTAACAATAGAGGGGGTCGAAGTCCGATCTTCTCTCCGCTCATTTCGAGCGATTTTCTCTCAATGCATCATTTTCCTATTTCTTTCCTCTCATCCTTCGTTACTCATCCGTTTCGAACGGTTCTCGTGTCGTTGTAACACTTATGCGTGGGTAACAATAAGGGGTGGTCGAAGTCCGAATTTATCTCCACTCATTTCGAGCGATTTTATCCCAAGGCATCGTTTTCCCTATTTCACCCCCCCCAATCTCCTTCGTTACTCATCCATTTCGAACGGTTCTCGTGTCGTTGTAACACTTATGGGATGGGTAACAATAGGGGGTGGTCGAAGTCCTAATTTATATCCGCTCATTTCGAGCGATTTTCTCCCAAGGCATCATTTTCACTGTTTCATTCCTCGCAATCTCCTTCGTTACTCATCCGTTCTTAACGGTTCTCGTCTCCTTGTAACACTTATGGGATGGGTAACAATAAGGGGTGGTCGAACTCTGAATTTCTCTCCGCTCATTTCGAGCGATTTTCTCCTAATGTATCATTTTCACTGTTTCATGCCTCTCAATCTCCTTCGTGATGCGATCACAATCTACGCGGAAGATAAGAATCGAACAACGTCAGACACGAAAGATTCAATCCAAATAACTATGACAATCGAATGGAAATTCCTTGAAATTCTACCCACAAATACACTGAATAGACGTCTACAGAAACCTAAGAAATTCAATTCCGATTAAGCTCAAATTTTAACACGAGTTACAACATAGGTTATGAAGAACATATCCTAAATGCAGTGAAACGCACGAGTATTTTTCGATTTGGCTCGGTGGTCAGTTTCAGGACGAGTTAGGGTTTCAAAAACGATCTGAAATTAATCTAAGGGTTTTCTGGGATCGAAGGGTTATGGGAACGAAGGGAATGGTGATTGATGATATAGGAACGTTAGAGAATGGCTGGGAAAAACGAATAGAACACGAATTGCAGAATTGAAACGAAAACAAATTATGAATCTTACGCGAACTGAAACCCGGATCTACGTGAATCCTGAAACGCGTTTATGGAGCAATCTTCGTGGCTCAACTAACCCGGATACTACGAGATATCACGAACAAGTTGATGAATTCAAGCTTGAAAATCGCCAATATCAAACTCTACCTAAGGAACGATTTGTTATGTGAGACAAGAGAATAGCGTAAAGCTGTTTTTGCATTCAATCAAGTCTGTCTATGTAATGAACGAAATTAGTATAAATACTAATCTAAGAAGGCCGAAATACCAAGTAATGGGCCTAAGAAAACGGGTCAATTAATCACCTAAACATGTTGTGATAATTGGGCCTAAAATAAATAAATATAAGTTCAGTTTTAATCCTCTATTTAATGGGCCTCCGAAATATCATCTTCTACACTTGTGAAGTTCACCAATTTGAAATGATGACATCCGGTTCCTTCATCTTCCAATCTCTTCGGAATGTAGCATTGCAAATATCCTTGCAGCTTCTTGGCTCTTGATCTCGTCACTGCTTCTCCGAGCTGCAAGTCCCGATTGATCCCTTCAATGCTAGGTCCCGTCTCATCACTTCGTTACTCATTCCGTTTCGAACGGTTCTCGTGTCGTTGTAACAATTATGGGATGGGTAACAATATGGAGTGGTCGAAGTCCGAATTTATCTCCGCTCATTTCGAGCGATTTTATCCCAAGGCATCGTTTTCCCTATTTCAGCACACCCTAATCTCCTTCGTTACTCATCGTTTCGAACGGTTCTCGTCTCCTTGTAACACTTATGGGGTGGGTAACAATAGGGGGTGGTCGAACTCCAAATTTCTCTCCGCTCATTTCGAGTGATTTTCTCCCAATGCATCATTTTCACTGTTTCTTTCCTCTCAATCTCCTTCGTTACTCATCCGTTCTGAACGGTTCTCATCTCCCTGTAACACTTATGGGATGGGTAACAATAGGGGGTGGTCGCAGTCCGATCTTCTCTCTGCTCATTTCGAGCGATTTTCTCCCAATGCATCATTTTCACTGTTTCTTTCCTCTCAATCTCCTTCGTTACTCATCCGTTCCGAACTGTTCTCGTCTCCCTGTAACACTTATGGGATGGGTAACAATAGGGGGTGGTCGAAGTCCGATCTCTCTCCGCTCATTTCGAGCGATTTTCTCTCCATGCATCATTTTCCCTATTTCTTTCCTCTCATCCTTCGTTACTCATCCGTTTCGAACGGTTCTCGTGTCGTTGTAACACTTATGCGTGGGTAACAATAAGGGGTGGTCGAAGTCCGAATTTATCTCCACTCATTTCGAGCGATTTTATCCCAAGGCATCGTTTTCCCTATTTCACCCCTCCCCAATCTCCTTCGTTACTCATCCATTTCGAACGGTTCTCAGTGTCGTTGTAACACTTATGGGATGGGTAACAATAGGGGGTGGTCGAAGTCCTAATTTATATCCGCTCATTTCGAGCGATTTTCTCCCAAGGTATCATTTCACTGTTTCATTCCTCTCAATCTCCTTTGTTACTCATCCGTTCTTAACGGTTCTCGTCTCCTTGTAACACTTATGGGATGGGTAACAATAGGGGTGGTCGAACTCCGAATTTCTCTCCGCTCATTTCGAGCGATTTTCTCCCAATGCATCATTTTCACTGTTTTATGCCTCTTAATCTCCTTCGTGATGCGATCACAATCTACGCGGAAGCTAAGAATCGAACAACGTCAGACACGAAAGATTCAATCCAAATATAACTATGACAATCGAATGGAAATTCCTTGAAATTCTATCCACAAATACACTGAATAGACGTCTACAGAAACCTAAGCAATTCAATTCGATTAAGCTCAAATTATAACACGAGTTACAACATAGGGTTATGAAGAACATATCCAAAATTCAGTGAAAACGCACGAGTACTTTTCGATTTGGCTCGGTGGTCAGTTTCAGGACGAGTTAGGGTTTCAAAACAGATCTGAAATTAATCTAAGGGTTTTCTGGGATCGAAGGGTTATGGGAACGAAGGGAATGGTGATTGATGATATAGGAACGTTAGAGAATGGCTGGGAAAAACGAATAGAACACGAATTGCAGAATTGAAACGAAAACAAATTATGAATCTTACCCGAAACGAACCCCGGATATACGTGAATCCGAAACGCGTTTATGGAGCAATCTTCGTGGCTCAACTAACCCGGATTCTACGAGATATCACGAACAAGTCGATGAATTCAAGCTTGAAATCGCCAATATCAAACTCTACCTAAGGAACGATTTGTTATGTGAGACAAGAGAATAGCGTAAAGCTGTTTTTGCATTCAATCAAGTCTGTCTATGTAATGAACGAAAATTAGTATAAATACTAATCTAAGAAGGCTGAAAATACCAAGTAATGGGCCTAAGAAAACGGGTCAATTAATCACCTAAACATGTTGTGATAATTGGGCCTAAAATAAAATAAATATAAGTTCAGTTTTAATTCCTCTTTAATGGGCCTCCGAAATATCATCTTCTACACTTGTGAAGTTCACCAATTTGAAATGATGACATCCGGTTCCTTCATCTTCCAATCTCTTCGGAATGTAGCATTGCAAATATCCTTGCAGCTTCTTGGCTCTTGATCTCGTCACTCTGCTTCTCCGAGCTGCAAGTCCCGATTGATCCCTTCAATGCTAGGTCCCGTCTCATCACTTCGTTACTCATCCGTTTCGAACGCTTCTCGTGTCGTTGTAACACTTATGGGATGGGTAACAATATGGAGTGGTCGAAGTCCGAATTTATCTCCGCTCATTTCGAGCGATTTTATCCCAAGGCATCGTTTTTCCCTATTTCAGCACACCCCAATCTCCTTCGTTACTCATCCGTTTCGAACGGTTCTCGTCTCCTTGTAACACTTATGGGTGGGTAACAATAGGGGGTGGTCGAACTCCAAATTTCTCTCCGCTCATTTCGAGCGATTTTCTCTCAATGCATCATTTTCACTATTTCTTTCCTCTCAATCTCCTTCGTTACTCATCCGTTCCGAACGGTTCTCGTCTCCCTGTAACACTTATGGGATGGGTAACAATAGGGGGTGGTCGCAGTCCGATCTTCTCTCTGCTCATTTCGAACGATTTTCTCCCAATGCATCATTTTCACTGTTTCTTTCCTCTCAATCTCCTTCGTTACTCATCCGTTCCGAACGGTTCTCGTTTCCCTGTAACACTTATGGGATGGGTAACAATAGGGGGTGGTCGAAGTCCGATCTTCTCTCCGCTCATTTCGAGCGATTTTCTCCCAATGCATCATTTTCAATATTTCTTTCCTCTCATCCTTCGTTACTCATCCGTTTCGAACGGTTCTCATCTCCTTGTAACACTTATGGGGTGGGTAACAATAGGGGGTGGTCGAACTCCAAATTTCTCTCCGCTCATTTCGAGCGATTTTCTCCCAATGCATCATTTTCACTGTTTCTTTCCTCTCAATCTCCTTCGTTACTCATCCGTTCCGAACGGTTCTCGTCTCCCTGTAACACTTATGGGATGGGTAACAATAGGGGGTGGTCGCAGTCCGATCTTCTCTCTGCTCATTTCGAACGATTTTTCTCCCAATGCATCATTTTCACTGTTTCTTTCCTCTCAATCTCCTTCGTTACTCATCCGTTCCGAACGGTTCTCGTCTCCCTGTAACACTTATGAGATGGGTATCAGTAGGGGGTGGTCGAAGTCCGATCTTCTCTCCGCTCATTTCGAGCGATTTTCTCCCAATGCATCATTTTCACTATTTCTTTCCTCTCATCCTTCGTTACTCATCCGTTTCGAACGGTTCTCGTGTCGTTGTAAAACTTATGCGTGGGTAACAATAAGGGGTGGTCGAAGTCCGAATTTATCTCCACTCATTTCGAGCGATTTTATCCCAAGGCATCGTTTTCCCTATTTCACCCCTCCCCAATCTCCTTCGTTACTCATCCATTTCGAACGGTTCTCGTGTCGTTGTAACACTTATGGGATGGGTAACAATAGGGGGTGGTCGAAGTCCTAATTTATATCCGCTCATTTCGAGCGATTTTCTCCCAAGGCATCATTTTCACTATTTCATTCCTCTCGATCTCCTTCATTACTCATCCGTTCCGAACGGTTCTCGTGTCCCTGTAACACTTATGGGATGGGTAACAATAGGGGGTGGTCGCAGTCCGATCTTCTCTCCGCTCATTTCGAGCGATTTTCTCCCAATGCATCATTTTCACTATTTCTTTCCTCTCATCCTTCGTTACTCATCCGTTTCGAACGGTTCTCGTGTCGTTGTAACACTTATGCGTGGGTAACAATAAGGGGTGGTCGAAGTCCGAATTTATCTTCACTCATTTCGAGTGATTTTATCCCAAGGCATCGTTTTCCCTATTTCACCCCTCCCCAATCTCCTTCGTTACTCATCCATTTCGAACGGTTCTCGTGTCGTTGTAACACTTATGGGATGGGTAACAATAGGGGGTGGTCGAAGTCCTAATTTATATCCGCTCATTTCGAGCGATTTTCTCCCAAGGCATCATTTTCACTGTTTCATTCCTCTCAATCTCCTTCGTTACTCATCCGTTCTTAACGGTTCTCATCTCCTTGTAACACTTATGGGATGGGTAACAATATGGGGTGGTCGAACTCCGAATTTCTCTCCGCTCATTTCGAGCGATTTTCTCCCAATGTATCATTTTCACTGTTTCATGCCTCTCAATCTCCTTCGTGATGCGATCACAATCTACGCGGAAGCTAAGAATCGAGCAACGTCAGACACGAAAGATTCAATCCAAATATAACTATGACAATCGAATGGAAATTCCTTGAAATTCTATCCACAAATACACTGAATAGACGTCTACAGAAACCTAAGAAATTCAATTCCGATTAAGCTCAAATTTTAACACGAGTTACACATAGGGTTATGAAGAACATATCCAAAATTCAGTGAAAACGCACGAGTACTTTTCTATTTGGCTCGGTGGTCAGTTTCAGGACGAGTTAGGGTTTCAAAAACAGATCTGAAATTAATCTAAGGGTTTCTGGGATCGAAGGGTTATGGGAACGAAGGGAATGGTGATTGATGATATAGGAACGTTAGAGAATGGCTGGGAAAAATGAATAGAACACGAATTGCAGAATTGAAACGAAAACAAATTATGAATCTTACCCGAAACGAACCCCGGATCTACGTGAATCCGAAACGCGTTTATGGAGCAATCTTCGTGGCTCAACTAACCGGATACTACGAGATATCACGAATGAGTCGATGAATTCAAGCTTGAAATTGCCAATATCAAACTCTACCTAAGGAACGATTTGTTATGTGAGACAAGAGAATAGCGTAAAGCTGTTTTTGCATTCAATCAAGTCTGTCTAAGTAATGAACGAAAATTAGTATAAATACTAATCTAAGAAGGCCGAAAATACCAAGTAATGGGCCTAAGAAAACGGGCCAATTAATCACCTAAACATGTTGTGATAATTGGGCCTAAAATAAAATAAATATAAGTTCAGTTTTAATTCCTCTTTTAATGGGCCTCCGAAATATCATCTTCTACACTTGTGAAGTTCACCAATTTGAAAAGATGACATCCGGTTCCTTCATCTTCCAATCTCTTCGGAATGTAGCATTGCAAATATCCTTGCAGCTTCTTGGCTCTTGATCTCGTCACTGCTCCTCCGAGCTGCAAGTCCCGATTGATCTCTTTAATGCTAGGTCCCGTCTCATCACTTCGTTACTCATCCGTTTCGAACGGTTCTCGTGTCGTTGTAACACTTATGGGATGGGTAACAATATGGAGTGGTCGAAGTCCGAATTTATCTCCGCTCATTTCGAGCGATTTTATCCCAAGGCATCGTTTTCCCTATTTCACCCCTCCACAATCTCTTTCGTTATTTATCCATTTCGACCGGTTCTCGTGTCGTTGTAACACTTATGGGATGGGTAACAATAGGGGGTGGTGGAAGTCCTAATTTATCTCCGCTCATTTCGAGCGATTTTCTCCCAAGACATCATTTTTACTGTTTATTGCCTCTCAATCTCCTTAGTTACTCATCCGTTCCGAACGGTTCTCATCTCCTTGTAACACTTATGGGGTGGGTAACAATAGGGGGTGGTCAAAGTCCGAATTTTTCTCCGCTCATTTCGAGCGATTTTCACTCAATGTATCATTTTCACTGTTTCTTTCCTCTCAATCTCCTTCGTTACTCATCCGTTCGAACGGTTCGCGTCTTATTGGAACACTTATGGGATGGGTAACAATAGGGGGTGGTCGAACTTTGAATTTCTCTCCGCTCATTTCGAGCGATTTTCTCCCAATGCATCATTTTTACTGTTTCTTTCCTCTCAATCTCCTTCGTTACTTATCTGTTCCGAACGGTTCTCGTCTCCCTGTAACACTTATGGGATGGGTTAACAATAGGGGGTGGTCGAAGTCCGATCTTCTCTCCGCTCATTTCGAGCGATTTTCTCCCAATGCATCATTTTCACTATTTCTTTCCTCATAATCTCCTTCGTTACTCATCCGTTTCGAACGGTTCTCGTGACGTTGTAACACTTATGGGTGGGTAACAATAAGGGGTGGTCGAAGTTTGAATTTATTTCCACTCATTTCGAGCGATTTTATCCCAAGGCATCGTTTTCACTATTTCACCCCCTCCCCAATCTCCTTCATTACTCATCCGTTTCGAACGGTTCTCATGTCATTGTAACACTTATGGGATGGGTAACAATAGGGGGTGGTCGAAGTCCTAATTTATATCCGCTCATTTCGAGTGATTTTCTTCCAAGGCATCATTTTCTCTATTTCATTCCTCTCAATCTCCTTCGTTACTCATCCGTTCTTAACGGTTCTCGTCTCCTTGTAACACTTATGGGATGGGTAACAATAGGGGGTGGTCGAACTCCGAATTTCTCTCCGCTCATTTCGAGCGATTTTCTCCCAATGCATCATTTTCACTATTTCATGCCTCTCAATCTCCTTCGTGATGCGATCATAATCTACGCGGAAGCTAAGAATCGAACAACGTCAGACACGAAAGATTCAATCCAAATATAACTATGACAATCGAATGGAAATTCCTTGAAATTCTACCCACAAATACACTGAATAGACGTCTACAGAAACCTAAGAAATTCAATTCCGATTAAGCTCAAATGTTAACACGAGTTACAACATAGGGTTATGAAGAACATATCCAAAATGCAGTGAAAACGCACGAGTACTTTTCTATTTGGCTCGGTGGTCAGTTTCAGGACGAGTTAGGGTTTCAAAAACAGGATCTGAAATTAATCTAAGGGTTTTCTGGGATCGAAGGGTTATGGGAACGAAGGGAATGGTGATTGATGATATAGGAACGTTAGAGAATGGCTGGGAAAAATGAATAGAACACGAATTGCAGAATTGAAACGAAAACAAATTATGAATCTTACCCGAAACGAACCCCGGATCTACGTGAATCCGAAACGCGTTTATGGAGCAATCTTCGTGGCTCAACTAAACCGGATACTACGAGATATCACGAATGAGTCGATGAATTCAAGCTTGAAATTGCCAATATCAAACTCTACCTAAGGAACGATTTGTTATGTGAGACAAGAGAATAGCGTAAAGCTGTTTTTGCATTCAATCAAGTCTGTCTAAGTAATGAACGAAAATTAGTATAAATACTAATCTAAGAAGGCCGAAAATACCAAGTAATGGGCCTAAGAAAACGGGCCAATTAATCACCTAAACATGTTGTGATAATTGGGCCTAAAATAAAATAAATATAAGTTCAGTTTTAATTCCTCTTTTAATGGGCCTCCGAAATATCATCTTCTACACTTGTGAAGTTCACCAATTTGAAAGATGACATCCGGTTCCTTCATCTTCCAATCTCTTCGGAATGTAGCATTGCAAATATCCTTGCAGCTTCTTGGCTCTTGATCTCGTCACTGCTCCTCCGAGCTGCAAGTCCCGATTGATCTCTTTAATGCTAGGTCCCGTCTCATCACTTCGTTACTCATCCGTTTCGAACGGTTCTCGTGTCGTTGTAACACTTATGGGATGGGTAACAATATGGAGTGGTCGAAGTCCGAATTTATCTCCGCTCATTTCGAGCGATTTTATCCCAAGGCATCGTTTTCCCTATTTCACCCCTCCACAATCTCTTTCGTTATTTATCCATTTCGACCGGTTCTCGTGTCGTTGTAACACTTATGGGATGGGTAACAATAGGGGGTGGTGGAAGTCCTAATTTATCTCCGCTCATTTCGAGCGATTTTCTCCCAAGACATCATTTTTACTGTTTATTGCCTCTCAATCTCCTTAGTTACTCATCCGTTCCGAACGGTTCTCATCTCCTTGTAACACTTATGGGGTGGGTAACAATAGGGGGTGGTCAAAGTCCGAATTTTTCTCCGCTCATTTCGAGCGATTTTCACTCAATGTATCATTTTCACTGTTTCTTTCCTCTCAATCTCCTTCGTTACTCATCCGTTCGAACGGTTCGCGTCTTATTGGAACACTTATGGGATGGGTAACAATAGGGGGTGGTCGAACTTTGAATTTCTCTCTCCGCTCATTTCGAGCGATTTTCTCCCAATGCATCATTTTTACTGTTTCTTTCCTCTCAATCTCCTTCGTTACTTATCTGTTCCGAACGGTTCTCGTCTCCCTGTAACACTTATGGGATGGGTAACAATAGGGGGTGGTCGAAGTCCGATCTTCTCTCCGCTCATTTCGAGCGATTTTCTCCCAATGCATCATTTTCACTATTTCTTTCCTCATAATCTCCTTCGTTACTCATCCGTTTCGAACGGTTCTCGTGACGTTGTAACACTTATGGGTGGGTAACAATAAGGGTGGTCGAAGTTTGAATTTATTTCCACTCATTTCGAGCGATTTTATCCAAGGCATCGTTTTCACTATTTCACCCCTCCCCAATCTCCTTCATTACTCATCCGTTTCGAACGGTTCTCATGTCATTGTAACACTTATGGGATGGGTAACAATAGGGGGTGGTCGAAGTCCTAATTTATATCCGCTCATTTCGAGTGATTTTCTTCCAAGGCATCATTTTCTCTATTTCATTCCTCTCAATCTCCTTCGTTACTCATCCGTTCTTACGGTTCTCGTCTCCTTGTAACACTTATGGGATGGGTAACAATAGGGGGTGGTCGAACTCCGAATTTCTCTCCGCTCATTTCGAGCGATTTTCTCCCAATGCATCATTTTCACTATTTCATGCCTCTCAATCTCCTTCGTGATGCGATCATAATCTACGCGGAAGCTAAGAATCGAACAACGTCAGACACGAAAGATTCAATCCAAATATAACTATGACAATCGAATGGAAATTCCTTGAAATTCTACCCACAAATACACTGAATAGACGTCTACAGAAACCTAAGAAATTCAATTCCGATTAAGCTCAAATGTTAACACGAGTTACAACATAGGGTTATGAAGAACATATCCAAAATGCAGTGAAAACGCACGAGTATTTTTCGATTTGGCTCGGTGGTCAGTTTCAGGACGAGTTAGGGTTTCAAAAACGGATCTGAAATTAATCTAAGGGTTTTCTGGGATCGAAGGGTTATGGGAACGAAGGGAATGGTGATTGATGATATAGGAACGTTAGAGAATGGCTGGGAAAAACGAATAGAACACGAATTGCAGAATTGAAACAAAAACAAATTATGAATCTTACCCGAAACGAACCCTGGATCTACGTGAATCCGTAACGCGTTTATGGAGCAATCTTCGTGGCTCAACTAACCCGGATACTACGAGATATCACGAACGAGTCGATGAATTCAAGCTTGAAATCGCCAATATCAACTCTACCTAAGGAACGATTTGTTATGTGAGACAAGAGAATAGCGTAAAGCTGTTTTTGCATTCAATCAAGTCTGTCTAAGTAATGAACGAAAATTAGTATAAATACTAATCTAAGAAGGCCGAAAATACCAAGTAATGGGCCTAAGAAAACGGGCCAATTAATCACCTAAACATGTTGTGATAATTGGGCCTAAAATAAAATAAATATAAGTTCAGTTTTCATTCCTCTTTTAATGGGCCTCCGAAATATCATCTTCTACACTTGTGAAGTTCACCAATTTGAAATGATGACATCCGGTTCCTTCATCTTCCAATCTCTTCGGAATGTAGCATTGCAAATATCCTTGCAGCTTCTTGGCTCTTGATCTCGTCACTGCTCCTCCGAGCTGCAAGTCCCGATTGATCTCTTCAATGCTAGGTCCCGTCTCATCACTTCATTACTCATCCGTTTCGAACAGTTCTCGTGTCGTTGTAACACTTATGGGATGGGTAACAATATGGAGTGGTCGAAGGCGGAATTTATCTCCGCTCATTTCGAGCGATTTTATCCCAAGGCATCGTTTTCCCTATTTCACCACTCCCCAATCTCCTTCGTTACTCATTCGTTTCGAACGGTGCTCGTCTCCTTGTAACACTTATGGGGTGGGTAACAATAGGGGGTGGTCGAACTCCAAATTTCTCTCCGATTATTTCGAGCGATTTTCTCCCAATGCATCATTTTCACTGTTTCTTTCCTCTCAATCTCCTTCGTTACTCATCCGTTCCGAACGGTTCTCGTCTCCCTGTAACACTTATGGGATGGGTAACAATAGGGGGTGGTCGAACTCCAAATTTCTCTCCGCTCATTTCGAGCGACTTTCTCCCAATGCATCATTTTCACTGTTTCTTTCCTCTCAATCTCCTTCGTTACTCATCCGTTTCGAACGGTTCTCGTCTCTCTGTAACACTTATGGGATGGGTAACAATAGGGGTTGGTCGCAGTCCGATCTTCTCTTTGCTCATTTCGAGCGATTTTCTCCCAATGCATCATTTTCACTGTTTCTTTCCTCTCAATCTCCTTCGTTACTCATAATGTCCGAACGGTTCTCGTCTCCCTGTAACACTTATGAGATGGGTAACAATAGGGGGTGGTCGCAGTCCGATCTCTCTCTCCGCTCATTTCGAGCGATTTTCTCCCAATGCATCATTTTCACTGTTTCTTTCCTCTCAATCTCCTTCGTTACTCATCCGTTCCGAACGGTTCTCGTCTCCCTGTAACACTTATGGGATGGGTAACAATAGGGGGTGGTCGAAGTCCGATCTTCTCTCCGCTCATTTCGAGCGATTTTCTCCCAATGCATCATTTTCACTATTTCTTTCCTCTCATCCTTTGTTACTCATCCGTTTCGAACGGTTCTCGTGTCGTTGTAACACTTATGGGTGGGTAACAATAAGGGGTGGTCGAAGTCCGAATTTATCTCACTCATTTCGAGCGATTTTATCCCAAGGCATCGTTTTCCCTATTTCACCCCTCCCCAATCTCCTTCGTTACTCATCCATTTTGAACGGTTCTCGTGTCGTTGTAACACTTATGGGATGGGTAACAATAGGGGGTGGTCGAAGTCCTAATTTATATCCGCTCATTTCGAGCGATTTTCTCCCAAGGCATCATTTTCACTGTTTCATTCCTCTCAATCTCCTTCATTACTCATCCATTTCGAACGGTTCTCGTGTCGTTGTAACACTTATGGGATGGGTAACAATAGGGGTGGTCGAAGTCCTAATTTATATCCGCTCATTTCGAGTGATTTTCTTCCAAGGCATCATTTTCTCTATTTCATTCCTCTCAATCTCCTTCGTTACTCATCCATTCTGAACGGTTCTCGTCTCCTTGTAACACTTATGGGATGGGTAACAATAGGGGGTGGTCGAACTCCGAATTTCTCTCCGCTCATTTCGAGCGATTTTCTCCCAATGCATCATTTTCACTGTTTCATGCCTCTCAATCTCCTTCGTGATGCGATCACAATCTACACGGAAGCTAAGAATCGAACAACGTCAGACACGAATGATTCAATCCAAATATAACTATGACAATCGAATGGAAATTTCTTGAAATTCTACCCACAAATACACTGAATAGACGTCTACAGAAACCTAAGCAATTCAATTCCGATTAAGCTCAAATTATAACACGAGTTACAAATTAGGGTTATGAAGAACATATCCAAAATTCAGTGAAAACGCACGAGTAGTTTTCGATTTGGCTCGGTGGTCAGTTTCACGACGAGTTAGGGTTTCAAAAACGGATCTGAAATTAATCTAAGGGTTTTTTGGGATCGAAGGGTTATGGGAACGAAGGGAATGGTTATTGATGATATAGGAACGTTAGAGAATGGCTGGGAAATACGAATAGAACACGAATTGCAGAATTGAAACGAAAACAAATTATGAATCTTACCCGAAACGAACCCCGGATCTACGTGAATCCGAAACGCGTTTATGGAGCAATCTTCGTGGCTCAACTAACCCGGATACTACGAGATATCACGAACGAGTCGATGAATTCAAGCTTGAAATCGCCAATATCAAACTCTACCTAAGGAACGATTTGTTATGTGAGACAAGAGAATAGCGTAAAGCTGTTTTTGCATTCAATCAAGTCTGTCTAAGTAATGAACGAAAATTAGTATAAATACTAATCTAAGAAGGCCGAAAATACCAAGTAATGGGCCTCAGAAAACAGGCCAATTAATCACCTAAACATGTTGTGATAATTGGGCCTAAAATAAAATAAATATAAGTTCAGTTTTCATTCCTCTTTTAATGGGCCTCCGAAATATCATCTTCTACACTTGTGAAGTTCACCAATTTGAAATGATGACATCCGGTTCCTTCATCTTCCAATCTCTTCGGAATGTAGCATTGCAAATATCCTTGCAGCTTCTTGGCTTTTGATCTCGTCACTGCTCCTCCGAGCTGCAAGTCCCGATTGATCTCTTTAATGCTAGGTCCCGTCTCATCACTTCGTTACTCATCCGTTTCGAACGGTTGTCGTGTCGTTGTAACACTTATGGGATGGGTAACAATATGGAGTGGTCGAAGTCCGAATTTATCTCCGCTCATTTCGAGCGATTTTATCCCAAGGCATCGTTTTCCCTATTTCACAACTCCCCAATCTCCTTCGTTACTCATCTGTTTCGAATGGTTCTCATCTCCTTGTAACACTTATGGGGTGGGTAACAATAGGGGGTGGTCGAACTCCAAATTTCTCTCCGCTCATTTCGAGCGATTTTCTTCCAATGCATCATTTTCACTGTTTCTTTCTTCCTCTCAATCTCCTTCGTTACTCATCCGTTCTGAACGGTTCTCGTCTCCCTGTAACACTTATGGGATGGGTAACAATAGGGGGTGGTCGCAGTCCGATCTTCTCTCTGCTCATTTCGAGCGATTTTCTCCCAATGCATCATTTTCACTGTTTCTTTCCTCTCAATCTCCTTCGTTACTCATACGTTCCGAACGGTTCTCGTCTCCCAATAACACTTATGGGATGGGTAACAATAGGGGGTGGTCGAAGTCCGATCTTCTCTCCGCTCATTTCGATCGATTTTCTCCCAATGCATCATTTTCACTTTTTCTTTCCTCTCATCCTTCGTTACTCATCCATTTCGAACGGTTTCTCGTGTCGTTGTAACACTTATGGGTGGGTAACAATAAGGGGTGGTCGAAGTCCGAATTTATGTCCACTCACTTCGAGCGATTTTATCCCAAGGCATCGTTTTCCCTATTTCACCCCTCCCCAATCTCCTTCGTTACTCATCCATTTCGAACGGTTCTCGTGTCGTTGTAACACTTATGGGATGGGTAACAATAGGGGGTGTTCGAAGTCCTAATTTATATCCGCTCATTTCGAGCGATTTTCTCCCAAGGCATTATTTTCACTGTTTCATTCCTCTCAATCTCCTTCATTACTCATCCATTTCGAATGGTTCTCGTGTCGTTGTAACACTTATGGGATGGGTAACAATAGGGGGTGGTCGAAGTCCTAATTTATATCCGCTCATTTCGAGCTATTTTCTCCCAAGGCATCATTTTCTCTATTTCATTCCTCTCAATCTCCTTCGTTACTCATCCGTTCTGAACGGTTCTCGTCTCCTTGTAACACTTATGGGATGGGTAACAATAGGGGGAGGTCGAACTCCGAATTTCTCTCCGCTCATTTCGAGCGATTTTCTCCCAATGCATCATTTTCACTGTTTCATGCCTCTCAATCTCCTTCGTGATGCGATCACAATCTACATTGAAGCTAAGAATCGAACAACATCAGACACGAAAGATTCAATCCAAATATAACTATGACAATCGAATGGAAATTTCTTGAAATTCTACCCACAAATACACTGAATAGACGTCTACAGAAACCTAAGCAATTCAATTCCGATTAAGCTCAAATTATAACACGAGTTACAAATTAGGGTTATGAAGAACATATCCAAAATTTAGTGAAAACGCACGAGTAATTTTCGATTTGGCTCGGTGGTCAGTTTCAGGACGAGTTAGGGTTTCAAAAACGGATCTGAAACTAATCAAAGGGTTTTTTGGGATCGAAGGGTTATGGGAACGAAGGGAATGGTTATTGATGATATAGGAACGTTAGAGAATGGCTGGGAAAAATGAATAGAACACGAATTGCAGAATTGAAACGAAAACAAATTATGAATCTTACCCGAAACGAACCCCGGATCTACGTGAATCCGAAACGCGTTTATGGAGCAATCTTCGTGGCTCAACTAACCTGGATACTACGAGATATCACGAACGAGTCGATGAATTCAAGCTTGAAATCGCCAATATCAAACTCTACCTAAGGAACGATTTGTTATGTGAGACAAGAGAATAGCGTAAAGCTGTTTTTGCATTCAATCAAGTCTGTCTAAGTAATGAACGAAAATTAGTATAAATACTAATCTAAGAAGGCCGAAAATACCAAGTAATGGGCCTAAGAAAACGGGCCAATTAATCACCTAAACATGTGATAATTGGGCCTAAAATAAAATAAATATAAGTTCAGTTTTGATTCCTCTTTTAATGGGCCTCCGAAATATCATCTTCTACACTTGTGAAGTTCACCAATTTGAAATGATGACATCCGGTTCCTTCATCTTCCAATCTCTTCGGAATGTAGCATTGCAAATATCCTTGCAGCTTCTTGGCTCTTGATCTCGTCACTGCTCCTCCGAGCTGCAAGTCCCGATTGATCTCTTCAATGCTCGGTCCCGTCTCATCACTTCGTTACTCATCCGTTTCGAACGGTTCTCGTGTCGTTGTAACACTTATGGGATGGGTAACAATATGGAGTGGTTGAAGTCCGAATTTATCTCCGCTCATTTCGAGCGATTTTATCCCAAGGCATCGTTTTCCCTATTTCACCACTCCCCAATCTCCTTCGTTACTCATCCGTTTCGAACGGTTTTCATCTCCTTGTAACACTTATGGGGTGGGTAACAATAGGGGGTGGTCGAACTCCAAATTTCTCTCCGCTCATTTCGAGCAATTTTCTCCCAATGCATCATTTTCACTGTTTCTTTTCTCTCAATCTCCTTCGTTACTCATCCGTTCCGAACGGTTCTCGTCTCCCTGTAACACTTATGGGATGTGTAACAATAGGGGGTGGTCGCAGTCCGATCTTCTCTCTGCTCATTTCGAGCGATTTTCTCCCAATGCATCATTTTCACTGTTTCTTTCCTCTCAATCTCCTTCGTTACTCATACATTTCGAACGGTTCTCATCTCCCTGTAAAACTTATGGGATGGGTAACAATAAGGGGTGGTCGCAGTCCGATCTTCTCTCCGCTCATTTCGAGCGATTTTCTCCCAATGCATCATTTTCACTGTTTCTTTTTCCTCTCAATCTCCTTCGTTACTCATCCGTTCCGAACGGTTCTCGTCTCCCTGTAACACTTATGGGATGGGTAACAATAGGGGGTGGTCGAAGTCCGATCTTCTCTCCGCTCATTTCGAGCGATTTTCTCGCAATGCATCATTTCACTATTTCTTTCCTCTCATCCTTCGTTACTCATCCGTTTCGAACGGTTCTCGTGTCGTTGTAACACTTATGGGTGGGTAACAATAAGGGGTGGTCGAAGTCTGAATTTATCTCCACTCATTTCGAGCGATTTTATCCCAAGGCATCGTTTTCCCTATTTCACCCCTCCCCAATCTCCATCGTTACTCATCCATTTCGAACGGTTCTCGTGTCGTTGTAACACTTATGGGATGGGTAACAATAGGGGGTGGTCGAAGTCCTAATTTATATCCGCTCATTTCGAGCGATTTTCTCCCAAGGCATCATTTTCACTGTTTCATTCCTCTCAATCTCCTTCATTACTCATCCATTTCGAACGGTTCTCGTGTCGTTGTAACACTTATGGGATGGGTAACAATAGGGGGTGGTCGAAGTCCTAATTTATATCCGCTCATTTGAGCGATTTTCTCCCAAGGCATCATTTTCTCTGTTTCATTCCTCTCAATCTCCTTCGTTACTCATCCGTTCTGAACGGTTCTCGTCTCCTTGTAACACTTATGGGATAGGTAACAATAGGGGGTGGTCGAACTCCGAATTTCTCTCCGCTCATTTCGAGCGATTTTCTCCCAATGCATCATTTTCACTGTTTCATGCCTCTCAATCTCCTTCGTGATGCGATCACAATCTACGCGGAAGCTAACAATCGAACAACGTCAGACACGAAAGATTCAATCCAAATAAACTATGACAATCGAATGGAAATTTCTTGAAATTCTACCCACAAATACACTGAATAGACGTCTACAGAAACCTAAGCAATTCAATTCCTATTAAGCTCAAATTATAACACGAGTTACAAATTAGGGTTATGAAGAACATATCCAAAATTTAGTGAAAACGCACGAGTAGTTTTCGATTTGGCTCGGTGGTCAGTTTCAGGACGAGTTAGGGTTTCAAAAACGGATCTGAAACTAATCTAAGGGTTTTTTGGGATCGAAGGGTTATGGGAACGAAGGGAATGGTTATTGATGATATAGGAACGTTAGAGAATGGCTGGGAAAAACGAATAGAACACGAATTGCAGAATTGAAACGAAAACAAATTATGAATCTTACCCGAAACGAACCCCGGATCTACGTGAATCCGAAACGCGTTTATGGAGCAATCTTCGTGGCTCAACTAACCCGGATACTACGAGATATCACGAACGAGTCGATGAATTCAAGCTTGAAATCGCCAATATCAAACTCTACCTAAGGAACGATTTGTTATGTGAGACAAGAGAATAGCGTAAAGCTGTTTTTGCATTCAATCAAGTCTGTCTAAGTAATGAACGAAAATTAGTATAAATACTAATCTAAGAAGGCCGAAAATACCAAGTAATGGGCCTAAGAAAACGGGCCAATTAATCACCTAAACAGGTTGTGATAATTGGGCCTAAAATAAAATAAATATAAGTTCAGTTTTAATTCGTCTTTTAATGGGCCTCCGAAATATCATCTTCTACACTTGTGAAGTTCACCAATTTGAAATGATGACATCCGGTTCCTTCATCTTCCAATCTCTTCGGAATGTAGCATTGCAAATATCCTTGTAGCTTCTTGGCTCTTGATCTCGTCACTGCTCCTCCGAGCTGCAAGTCCCGATTGATCTCTTCAATGCTCGGTCCCGTCTCATCACTTTGTTACTCATCCGTTTCGAACGGTTCTCGTGTCGTTGTAACACTTATGGGATGGGTAACAATATGGAGTGGTTGAAGTCCGAATTTATCTCCGCTCATTTCGAGCGATTTTCTCCCAATGCATCATTTTCACTGTTTGTTCCTCTCAATCTCCTTCGTTACTCATCCGTTCCGAACGGTTCTCGTCTCCCTGTAACACTTATGGGATGGGTAACAATAGGGGGTGGTCGCAGTCCGATCTCTCTCTCCGCTCATTTCGAGCGATTTTCTCCCAATGCATCATTTTCACTGTTTCTTTCCTCTCAATCTCCTTCGTTACTCATCCGTTCTGAACGGTTCTCGTCTCCCTGTTACACTTATGGGATGGGTAACAATAGGGGGTGGTCGAAGTCCGATCTTCTCTCTCCGCTCATTTCGAGCGATTTTCTCGCAATGCATCATTTTCACTATTTCTTTCCTCTCATCCTTCGTTACTCATCCGTTTCGAACGGTTTCTCGTGTCGTTGTAACACTTATGGGGTGGGTAACAATAGGGGGTGGTCGAACTCCAAATTTCTCTCCGCTCATTTCGAGCGATTTTCTCCCAATGCATCATTTTCACTGTTTCTTTCCTCTCAATCTCCTTCGTTACTCATCCGTTCCGAACGGTTCTCGTCTCCCTGTAACACTTATGGGATGGGTAACAATAGGGGGTGGTCGCAGTCCGATCTTCTCTCCGCTCATTTCGAGCGATTTTCTCCCAACGCATCATTTTCACTGTTTCTTTCCTCTCAATCTCCTTCGTTACTCATCCGTTCTGAACGGTTCTCGTCTCCCTGTTACACTTATGGGATGGGTAACAATAGGGGGTGGTCGAAGTCCGATCTTCTCTCCGCTCATTTCGAGCGATTTTCTCGCAATGCATCATTTTCACTATTTCTTTCCTCTCATCCTTCGTTACTTCATCCGTTTCGAACGGTTCTCGTGTCGTTGTAACACTTATGGGTGGGTAACAATAAGGGGTGGTCGAAGTCTGAATTTATCTCCACTCATTTCGAGCGATTTTATCCCAAGGCATCATTTTCCCTATTTCACCCCTCCCCAATCTCCTTCGTTACTCATCCATTTCGAACGGTTCTCGTGTCGTTGTAACACTTATGGGATGGGTAACAATAGGGGGTGGTCGAAGTCCTAATTTATATCCGCTCATTTCGAGCGATTTTCTCCCAAGGCATCATTTTCACTGTTTCATTCCTCTCAATCTCCTTCATTACTCATCCATTTCGAACGGTTCTCGTGTCGTTGTAACACTTATGGGATGGGTAACAATAGGGGGTGGTCGAAGTCCTAATTTATATCCGCTCATTTCGAGCGATTTTCTCCCAAGGCATCATTTTCTCTGTTTCATTCCTCTCAATCTCCTTCGTTACTCATCCGTTCTGAACGGTTCTCGTCTCCTTGTAACACTTATGGGATGGGTAACAATAGGGGGTGGTCGAACTCCGAATTTCTCTCCGCTCATTTCGAGCGATTTTCTCCCAATGCATCATTTTCACTGTTTCATGCCTCTCAATCTCCTTCGTGATGCGATCACAATCTACACGGAAGCTAAGAATCGAACAACGTCAGACACGAAAGATTCAATCCAAATATAACTATGACAATCGAATGGAAATTTCTTGAAATTCTACCCACAAATACACTGAATAGACGTCTACAGAAACCTAAGCAATTCAATTCCGATTAAGCTCAAATTATAACACGAGTTACAAATTAGGGTTATGAAGAACATATCCAAAATTCAGTGAAAACGCACGAGTAGTTTTCGATTTGGCTCGGTGGTCAGTTTCAGGACGAGTTAGGTTTCAAAAACGGATCTGAAATTAATCTAAGGGTTTTCTGGGATCGAAGGGTTATGGGAACGAAGGGAATGGTTATTGATGATATAGGAACGTTAGAGAATGGCTGGGAAAAACGAATAGAACACGAATTGCAGAATTGAAACGAAAACAAATTATGAATCTTACCCGAAACGAACCCCGGATCTACGTGAATCCGAAACGCGTTTATGGAGCAATCTTCGTGGCTCAACTAACCCGGATACTACGAGATATCACGAACGAGTCGATGAATTCAAGCTTGAAATCGCCAATATCAAACTCTACCTAAGGAACGATTTGTTATGTGAGACAAGAGAATAGCGTAAAGCTGTTTTTGCATTCAATCAAGTCTGTCTAAGTAATGAACGAAAATTAGTATAAATACTAATCTAAGAAGGCCGAAAATACCAAGTAATGGGCCTAAGAAAACGGGCCAATTAATCACCTAAACATGTGTGATAATTGGGCCTAAAATAAAATAAATATAAGTTCAGTTTTGATTCCTCTTTTAATGGGCCTCCGAAATATCATCTTCTACACTTGTGAAGTTCACCAATTTGAAATGATGACATCCGGTTCCTTCATCTTCCAATCTCTTCGGAATGTAGCATTGCAAATATCCTTGCAGCTTCTTGGCTCTTGATCTCGTCACTGCTCCTCCGAGCTGCAAGTCCCGATTGATCTCTTCAATGCTAGGTCCCGTCTCATCACTTCGTTACTCATCCGTTTCGAACGGTTCTCGTGTCGTTGTAACACTTATGGGATGGGTAACAATATGGAGTGGTTGAAGTCCGAATTTATCTCCGCTCATTTCGAGCGATTTTATCCCAAGGCATCGTTTTCCCTATTTCACCCTCCCCAATCTCCTTCGTTACTCATCCGTTTCGAACGGTTCTCGTCTCCTTGTAACACTTATGGGGTGGGTAACAATAGGGGGTGGTCGAACTCCAAATTTCTCTCCGCTCATTTCGAGCGATTTTCTCCCAATGCATCATTTTCACTGTTTCTTTCCTCTCAATCTCCTTCGTTACTCATCCGTTCCGAACGGTTCTCGTCTCCCTGTAACACTTAGGGATGGGTAACAATAGGGGGTGGTCGAAGTCCGATCTTCTCTCCGCTCATTTCGAGCGATTTTCTCGCAATGCATCATTTTCACTAGTTTCTTTCCTCTCATCCCTTCGTTACTCATCCTGTTTCGAACGGTTCTCATGTCGTTGTAACACTTATGGGTGGGTAACAATAAGGGTGGTCGAAGTCCTGAATTTATCTCCACTCATTTCGAGCGATTTTATCCCAAGTCATCGTTTTCCCTATTTCACCCCTCCCCAATCTCCTTCGTTACTCATCCATTTCTGAACGGTTCTCGTGTCGTTGTAACACTTATGGATGGGTAACAATAGGGGGTGGTCGAAGTCCTAATTTATATCCGCTCATTTCGAGCGATTTCTCCCAAGGCATCATTTTCACTGTTTCATTTCCTCTCAATCTCCTTCATTACTCATCCAGTTCGAACGGTTCTCGTGTCGTTGTAACACTTATGGGATGGGTAACAATAGGGGGTGGTCGAAGTCCTAATTTATATCCGCTCATTTCGAGCGATTTTCTCCCAAGGCATCATTTTCTACTGTTTCATTCCTCTCAATCTCCTTCGTTACTCATCCGTTCTGAACGGTTCTCGTCTCCTTGTAACACTTATGGGATGGGTAACAATAGGGGGTGGTCGAACTCCGAATTTCTCTCCGCTCATTTCGAGCGATTTTCTCCCAATGCATCATTTTCACTGTTTCATGCCTCTCAATCTCCTTCGTGATGCGATCACAATCTACGCGGAAGCTAAGAATCGAACAACGTCAGACACGAAAGATTCAATCCAAATATAACTATGACAATCGAATGGAAATTTCTTGAAATTCTACCCACAAATACACTGAATAGACGTCTACAGAAACCTAAGCAATTCAATTCCGATTAAGCTCAAATTATAACACGAGTTACAAATTAGGGTTATGAAGAACATATCCAAAATTCAGTGAAAACGCACGAGTAGTTTTCGATTTGGCTCGGTGGTCAGTTTCAGGACGAGTTAGGGTTTCAAAAACGGATCTGAAATTAATCTAAGGGTTTTCTGGGATCGAAGGGTTATGGGAACGAAGGGAATGGTTATTGATGATATAGGAACGTTAGAGAATGGCTGGGAAAAACGAATAGAACACGAATTGCAGAATTGAAACGAAAACAAATTATGAATCTTACCCGAAACGAACCCCGGATCTACGTGAATCCGAAACGCGTTTATGGAGCAATCTTCGTGGCTCAACTAACCCGGATACTACGAGATATCACGAACGAGTCGATGAATTCAAGCTTGAAATCGCCAATATCAAACTCTACCTAAGGAACGATTTGTTATGTGAGACAAGAGAATAGCGTAAAGCTGTTTTTGCATTCAATCAAGTCTGTCTAAGTAATGAACGAAAATTAGTATAAATACTAATCTAAGAAGGCCGAAAATACCAAGTAATGGGCCTAAGAAAACGGGCCAATTAATCACCTAAACATGTTGTGATAATTGGGCCTAAAATAAAATAAATATAAGTTCAGTTTTAATTCCTCTTTTAATGGGCCTCCGAAATATCATCTTCTACACTTGTGAAGTTCACCAATTTGAAATGATGACATCCGGTTCCTTCATCTTCCAATCTCTTCGGAATGTAGCATTGCAAATATCCTTGCTAGCTTCTTGGCTCTTGATCTCGTCACTGCTCCTCCGAGCTGCAAGTCCCGATTGATCTCTTCAATGCTCGGTCCCGTCTCATCACTTCGTTACTCATCCGTTTCGAACGGTTCTCGTGTCGTTGTAACACTTATGGGATGGGTAACAATATGGAGTGGTTGAAGTCCGAATTTATCTCCGCTCATTTCGAGCGATTTTATCCCAAGGCATCGTTTTCCCTATTTCACCACTCCCCAATCTCCTTCGTTACTCATCCGTTTCGAACGGTTCTCGTCTCCTTGTAACACTTATGGGGTGGGTAACAATAGGGGGTGGTCGAACTCCAAATTTCTCTCCGCTCATTTCGAGCGATTTTCTCCCAATGCATCATTTTCACTGTTTCTTTCCTCTCAATCTCCTTCGTTACTCATCCGTTCCGAACGGTTCTCGTCTCCCTGTAACACTTATGGGATGGGTAACAATAGGGGGTGGTCGCAGTCCGATCTTCTCTCCGCTCATTTCGAGCGATTTTCTCCCAATGCATCATTTTCACTGTTTATTTCCTCTCAATCTCCTTCGTTACTCATCCGTTCTGAACGGTTCTCGTCTCCCTGTTACACTTATGGGATGGGTAACAATAGGGGGTGGTCGAAGTCCGATCTTCTCTCCGCTCATTTCGAGCGATTTTCTCGCAATGCATCATTTTCACTATTTCTTTCCTCTCATCCTTCGTTACTCATCCGTTTCGAACGGTTCTCGTGTCGTTGTAACACTTATGGGTGGGTAACAATAAGGGGTGGTCAAAGTCTGAATTTATCTCCACTCATTTCGAGCGATTTTATCCCAAGGCATCATTTTCCCTATTTCACCCCTCCCCAATCTCCTTCGTTACTCATCCATTTCGAACGGTTCTCGTGTCGTTGTAACACTTATGGGATGGGTAACAATAGGGGGTGGTCGAAGTCCTAATTTATATCCGCTCATTTCGAGCGATTTTCTCCCAAGGCATCATTTTCACTGTTTCATTCCTCTCAATCTCCTTCATTACTCATCCATTTCGAACGGTTCTCGTGTCGTTGTAACACTTATGGGATGGGTAACAATAGGGGGTGGTCGAAGTCCTAATTTATATCCGCTCATTTCGAGCGATTTTCTCCCAAGGCATCATTTTCTCTGTTTCATTCCTCTCAATCTCCTTCGTTACTCATCCGTTCTGAACGGTTCTCGTCTCCTTGTAACACTTATGGGATGGGTAACAATAGGGGGTGGTCGAACTCCGAATTTCTCTCCGCTCATTTCGAGCGATTTTCTCCTCCAATGCATCATTTTCACTGTTTCATGCCTCTCAATCTCCTTCGTGATGCGATCACAATCTACGCGGAAGCTAAGAATCGAACAACGTCAGACACGAAAGACTCAATCCAAATATAACTATGACAATCGAATGGAAATTTCTTGAAATTCTACCCACAAATACACTGAATAGACGTCTACAGAAACCTAAGCAATTCAATTCCGATTAAGCTCAAATTATAACACGAGTTACAAATTAGGGTTATGAAGAACATATCCAAAATTCAGTGAAAACGCACGAGTAGTTTTCGATTTGGCTCGGTGGTCAGTTTCAGGACGAGTTAGGGTTTCAAAAACGGATCTGAAATTAATCTAAGGGTTTTTTGGGATCGAAGGGTTATGGGAACGAAGGGAATGGTTATTGATGATATAGGAACGTTAGAGAATGGCTGGGAAAAACGAATAGAACACGAATTGCAGAATTGAAACGAAAACAAATTATGAATCTTACCCGAAACGAACCCCGGATCTACGTGAATCCGAAACGCGTTTATGGAGCAATCTTCGTGGCTCAACTAACCCGGATACTACGAGATATCACGAACGAGTCGATGAATTCAAGCTTGAAATCGCCAATATCAAACTCTACCTAAGGAACGATTTGTTATGTGAGACAAGAGAATAGCGTAAAGCTGTTTTTGCATTCAATCAAGTCTGTCTAAGTAATGAACGAAAATTAGTATAAATACTAATCTAAGAAGGCCGAAAATACCAAGTAATGGGCCTAAGAAAACGGGCCAATTAATCACCTAAACATGTTGTGATAATTGGGCCTAAAATAAAATAAATATAAGTTCAGTTTTGATTCCTCTTTTAATGGGCCTCCGAAATATCATCTTCTACACTTGTGAAGTTCACCAATTTGAAATGATGACATCCGGTTCCTTCATCTTCCAATCTCTTCGGAATGTAGCATTGCAAATATCCTTGCAGCTTCTTGGCTCTTGATCTCGTCACTGCTCCTCTGAGCTGCAAGTCCCGATTGATCTCTTCAATGCTCGGTCCCGTCTCATCACTTCGTTACTCATCCGTTTCGAACGGTTCTCGTGTCGTTGTAACACTTATGGGATGGGTAACAATATGGAGTGGTTGAAGTCCGAATTTATCTCCGCTCATTTCGAGCGATTTTATCCCAAGGCATCGTTTTCCCTATTTCACCACTCCCCAATCTCCTTCGTTACTCATCCGTTTCGAACGGTTCTCGTCTCCTTGTAACACTTATGGGGTGGGTAACAATAGGGGGTGGTCGAACTCCAAATTTCTCTCCGCTCATTTCGAGCGATTTTCTCCCAATGCATCATTTTCACTGTTTCTTTCCTCTCAATCTCCTTCGTTACTCATCCGTTCCGAACGGTTCTCGTCTCCCTGTAACACTTATGGGATGGGTAACAATAGGGGGTGGTCGCAGTCCGATCTTCTCTCCGCTCATTTCGAGCGATTTTCTCCCAATGCATCATTTTCACTGTTTCTTTCCTCTCAATCTCCTTCATTACTCATCCGTTCCTGAACGGTTCTCGTCTCCCTGTTACACTTATGGGATGGGTAACAATAGGGGGTGGTCGAAGTCCGATCTTCTCTCCGCTCATTTCGAGCGATTTTCTCGCAATGCATCATTTTCACTATTTCTTTCCTCTCATCCTTCGTTACTCATCCGTTTCGAACGGTTCTCGTGTCGTTGTAACACTTATGGGTGGGTAACAATAAGGGGTGGTCGAAGTCTGAATTTATCTCCACTCATTTCGAGCGATTTTATCCCAAGGCATCATTTTCCCTATTTCACCCCTCCCCAATCTCCTTCGTTACTCATCCATTTCGAACGGTTCTCGTGTCGTTGTAACACTTATGGGATGGGTAACAATAGGGGGTGGTCGAAGTCCTAATTTATATCCGCTCATTTCGAGCGATTTTCTCCCAAGGCATCATTTTCACTGTTTCATTCCTCTCAATCTCCTTCATTACTCATCCATTTCGAACGGTTCTCGTGTCGTTGTAACACTTATGGGATGGGTAACAATAGGGGGTGGTCGAAGTCCTAATTTATATCCGCTCATTTCGAGCGATTTTCTCCCAAGGCATCATTTTCTCTGTTTCATTCCTCTCAATCTCCTTCGTTACTCATCCGTTCTGAACGGTTCTCGTCTCCTTGTAACACTTATGGGATGGGTAACAATAGGGGGTGGTCGAACTCCGAATTTCTCTCCGCTCATTTCGAGCGATTTTCTCCCAATGCATCATTTTCACTGTTTCATGCCTCTCAATCTCCTTCGTGATGCGATCACAATCTACGCGGAAGCTAAGAATCGAACAACGTCAGACACGAAAGACTCAATCCAAATATAACTATGACAATCGAATGGAAATTTCTTGAAATTCTACCCACAAATACACTGAATAGACGTCTACAGAAACCTAAGCAATTCAATTCCGATTAAGCTCAAATTATAACACGAGTTACAAATTAGGGTTATGAAGAACATATCCAAAATTCAGTGAAAACGCACGAGTAGTTTTCGATTTGGCTCGGTGGTCAGTTTCAGGACGAGTTAGGGTTTCAAAAACGGATCTGAAATTAATCTAAGGGTTTTTTGGGATCGAAGGGTTATGGGAACGAAGGGAATGGTTATTGATGATATAGGAACGTTAGAGAATGGCTGGGAAAAACGAATAGAACACGAATTGCAGAATTGAAACGAAAACAAATTATGAATCTTACCCGAAACGAACCCCGGATCTACGTGAATCCGAAACGCGTTTATGGAGCAATCTTCGTGGCTCAACTAACCCGGATACTACGAGATATCACGAACGAGTCGATGAATTCAAGCTTGAAATCGCCAATATCAAACTCTACCTAAGGAACGATTTGTTATGTGAGACAAGAGAATAGCGTAAAGCTGTTTTTGCATTCAATCAAGTCTGTCTAAGTAATGAACGAAAATTAGTATAAATACTAATCTAAGAAGGCCGAAAATACCAAGTAATGGGCCTAAGAAAACGGGCCAATTAATCACCTAAACATGTTGTGATAATTGGGCCTAAAATAAAATAAATATAAGTTCAGTTTTAATTCCTCTTTTAATGGGCCTCCGAAATATCATCTTCTACACTTGTGAAGTTCACCAATTTGAAATGATGACATCCGGTTCCTTCATCTTCCAATCTCTTCGGAATGTAGCATTGCAAATATCCTTGCAGCTTCTTGGCTCTTGATCTCGTCACTGCTCCTCGAGCTGCAAGTCCCGATTGATCTCTTCAATGCTCGGTCCCGTCTCATCACTTCGTTACTCATCCGTTTCGAACGGTTCTCGTGTCGTTGTAACACTTATGGGATGGGTAACAATATGGAGTGGTTGAAGTCCGAATTTATCTCCGCTCATTTCGAGCGATTTTATCCCAAGGCATCGTTTTCCCTATTTCACCACTCCCCAATCTCCTTCGTTACTCATCCGTTTCGAACGGTTCTCGTCTCCTTGTAACACTTATGGGGTGGGTAACAATAGGGGGTGGTCGAACTCCAAATTTCTCTCCGCTCATTTCGAGCGATTTTCTCCCAATGCATCATTTTCACTGTTTCTTTCCTCTCAATCTCCTTCGTTACTCATCCGTTCCGAACGGTTCTCGTCTCCCTGTAACACTTATGGGATGGGTAACAATAGGGGGTGGTCGCAGTCCGATCTTCTCTCCGCTCATTTCGAGCGATTTTCTCCCAATGCATCATTTTCACTGTTTCTTTCCTCTCAATCTCCTTCGTTACTCATCCGTTCCGAACGGTTCTCGTCTCCCTGTTACACTTATGGGATGGGTAACAATAGGGGGTGGTCGAAGTCCGATCTTCTCTCCGCTCATTTCGAGCGATTTTCTCGCAATGCATCATTTTCACTATTTCTTTCCTCTCATCCTTCGTTACTCATCCGTTTCGAACGGTTCTCGTGTCGTTTGTAACACTTATGGGTGGGTAACAATAAGGGGTGGTCGAAGTCTGAATTTATCTCCACTCATTTCGAGCGATTTTATCCCAAGGCATCATTTTCCCTATTTCACCCCTCCCCAATCTCCTTCGTTACTCATCCATTTCGAACGGTTCTCGTGTCGTTGTAACACTTATGGGATGGGTAACAATAGGGGGTGGTCGAAGTCCTAATTTATATCCGCTCATTTCGAGCGATTTTCTCCCAAGGCATCATTTTCACTGTTTCATTCCTCTCAATCTCCTTCATTACTCATCCATTTCGAACGGTTCTCGTGTCGTTGTAACACTTATGGGATGGGTAACAATAGGGGGTGGTCGAAGTCCTAATTTATATCCGCTCATTTCGAGCGATTTTCTCCCAAGGCATCATTTTCTCTGTTTCATTCCTCTCAATCTCCTTCGTTACTCATCCGTTCTGAACGGTTCTCGTCTCCTTGTAACACTTATGGGATGGGTAACAATAGGGGGTGGTCGAACTCCGAATTTCTCTCCGCTCATTTCGAGCGATTTTCTCCCAATGCATCATTTTCACTGTTTCATGCCTCTCAATCTCCTTCGTGATGCGATCACAATCTACGCGGAAGCTAAGAATCGAACAACGTCAGACACGAAAGACTCAATCCAAATATAACTATGACAATCGAATGGAAATTTCTTGAAATTCTACCCACAAATACACTGAATAGACGTCTACAGAAACCTAAGCAATTCAATTCCGATTAAGCTCAAATTATAACACGAGTTACAAATTAGGGTTATGAAGAACATATCCAAAATTCAGTGAAAACGCACGAGTAGTTTTCGATTTGGCTCGGTGGTCAGTTTCAGGACGAGTTAGGGTTTCAAAAACGGATCTGAAATTAATCTAAGGGTTTTTTGGGATCGAAGGGTTATGGGAACGAAGGGAATGGTTATTGATGATATAGGAACGTTAGAGAATGGCTGGGAAAAACGAATAGAACACGAATTGCAGAATTGAAACGAAAACAAATTATGAATCTTACCCGAAACGAACCCCGGATCTACGTGAATCCGAAACGCGTTTATGGAGCAATCTTCGTGGCTCAACTAACCCGGATACTACGAGATATCACGAACGAGTCGATGAATTCAAGCTTGAAATCGCCAATATCAAACTCTACCTAAGGAACGATTTGTTATGTGAGACAAGAGAATAGCGTAAAGCTGTTTTTGCATTCAATCAAGTCTGTCTAAGTAATGAACGAAAATTAGTATAAATACTAATCTAAGAAGGCCGAAAATACCAAGTAATGGGCCTAAGAAAACGGGCCAATTAATCACCTAAACATGTTGTGATAATTGGGCCTAAAATAAAATAAATATAAGTTCAGTTTTAATTCCTCTTTTAATGGGCCTCCGAAATATCATCTTCTACACTTGTGAAGTTCACCAATTTGAAATGATGACATCCGGTTCCTTCATCTTCCAATCTCTTCGGAATGTAGCATTGCAAATATCCTTGCAGCTTCTTGGCTCTTGATCTCGTCACTGCTCCTCTGAGCTGCAAGTCCCGATTGATCTCTTCAATGCTCGGTCCCGTCTCATCACTTCGTTACTCATCAGTTTCGAACGGTTCTCGTGTCGTTGTAACACTTATGGGATGGGTAACAATATGGAGTGGTTGAAGTCCGAATTTATCTCCGCTCATTTCGAGCGATTTTATCCCAAGGCATCGTTTTCCCTATTTCACCACTCCCCAATCTCCTTTGTTACTCATCCGTTTCGAACGGTTCTCGTCTCCTTGTAACACTTATGGGGTGGGTAACAATAGGGGGTGGTCGAACTCCAAATTTCTCTCCGCTCATTTCGAGCGATTTTCTCCCAATGCATCATTTTCACTGTTTCTTTCCTCTCAATCTCCTTCGTTACTCATCCGTTCCGAACGGTTCTCGTCTCCCTGTAACACTTATGGGATGGGTAACAATAGGGGGTGGTCGCAGTCCGATCTTCTCTCCGCTCATTTCGAGCGATTTTCTCCCAATGCATCATTTTCACTGTTTCTTTCCTCTCAATCTCCTTCGTTACTCATCCGTTCCGAACGGTTCTCGTCTCCCTGTTACACTTATGGGATGGGTAACAATAGGGGGTGGTCGAAGTCCGATCTTCTCTCCGCTCATTTCGAGCGATTTTCTCGCAATGCATCATTTTCACTATTTCTTTCCTCTCATCCTTCGTTACTCATCCGTTTCGAACGGTTCTCGTGTCGTTGTAACACTTATGGGTGGGGTAACAATAAGGGGTGGTCGAAGTCTGAATTTATCTCCACTCATTTCGAGCGATTTTATCCCAAGGCATCATTTTCCCTATTTCACCCCTCCCCAATCTCCTTCGTTACTCATCCATTTCGAACGGTTCTCGTGTCGTTGTAACACTTATGGGATGGGTAACAATAGGGGGTGGTCGAAGTCCTAATTTATATCCGCTCATTTCGAGCGATTTTCTCCCAAGGCATCATTTTCACTGTTTCATTCCTCTCAATCTCCTTCATTACTCATCCATTTCGAACGGTTCTCGTGTCGTTGTAACACTTATGGGATGGGTAACAATAGGGGGTGGTCGAAGTCCTAATTTATATCCGCTCATTTCGAGCGATTTTCTCCCAAGGCATCATTTTCTCTGTTTCATTCCTCTCAATCTCCTTCGTTACTCATCCGTTCTGAACGGTTCTCGTCTCCTTGTAACACTTATGGGATGGGTAACAATAGGGGGTGGTCGAACTCCGAATTTCTCTCCGCTCATTTCGAGCGATTTTCTCCCAATGCATCATTTTCACTGTTTCATGCCTCTCAATCTCCTTCGTGATGCGATCACAATCTACGCGGAAGCTAAGAATCGAACAACGTCAGACACGAAAGATTCAATCCAAATATAACTATGACAATCGAATGGAAATTTCTTGAAATTCTACCCACAAATACACTGAATAGACGTCTACAGAAACCTAAGCAATTCAATTCCGATTAAGCTCAAATTATAACACGAGTTACAAATTAGGGTTATGAAGAACATATCCAAAATTCAGTGAAAACGCACGAGTAGTTTTCGATTTGGCTCGGTGGTCAGTTTCAGGACGAGTTAGGGTTTCAAAAACGGATCTGAAATTAATCTAAGGGTTTTCTGGGATCGAAGGGTTATGGGAACGAAGGGAATGGTTATTGATGATATAGGAACGTTAGAGAATGGCTGGGAAAAACGAATAGAACACGAATTGCAGAATTGAAACGAAAACAAATTATGAATCTTACCCGAAACGAACCCCGGATCTACGTGAATCCGAAACGCGTTTATGGAGCAATCTTCGTGGCTCAACTAACCCGGATACTACGAGATATCACGAACGAGTCGATGAATTCAAGCTTGAAATCGCCAATATCAAACTCTACCTAAGGAACGATTTGTTATGTGAGACAAGAGAATAGCGTAAAGCTGTTTTTGCATTCAATCAAGTCTGTCTAAGTAATGAACGAAAATTAGTATAAATACTAATCTAAGAAGGCCGAAAATACCAAGTAATGGGCCTAAGAAAACGGGCCAATTAATCACCTAAACATGTTGTGATAATTGGGCCTAAAATAAAATAAATATAAGTTCAGTTTTAATTCCTCTTTTAATGGGCCTCCGAAATATCATCTTCTACACTTGTGAAGTTCACCAATTTGAAATGATGACATCCGGTTCCTTCATCTTCCAATCTCTTCGGAATGTAGCATTGCAAATATCCTTGCAGCTTCTTGGCTCTTGATCTCGTCACTGCTCCTCCGAGCTGCAAGTCCCGATTGATCTCTTCAATGCTCGGTCCCGTCTCATCACTTCGTTACTCATCCGTTTCGAACGGTTCTCGTGTCGTTGTAACACTTATGGGATGGGTAACAATATGGAGTGGTTGAAGTCCGAATTTATCTCCGCTCATTTCGAGCGATTTTATCCCAAGGCATCGTTTTCCCTATTTCACCACTCCCCAATCTCCTTCGTTACTCATCCGTTTCGAACGGTTCTCGTCTCCTTGTAACACTTATGGGGTGGGTAACAATAGGGGGTGGTCGAACTCCAAATTTCTCTCCGCTCATTTCGAGCGATTTTCTCCCAATGCATCATTTTCACTGTTTCTTTCCTCTCAATCTCCTTCGTTACTCATACAGTTCCGAACGGTTCTCGTCTCCCTGTAACACTTATGGGATGGGTAACAATAGGGGGTGGTCGCAGTCCGATCTTCTCTCCGCTCATTTCGAGCGATTTTCTCCCAATGCATCATTTTCACTGTTTCTTTCCTCTCAATCTCCTTCGTTACTCATCCGTTCCGAACGGTTCTCGTCTCCCTGTAACACTTATGGGATGGGTAACAATAGGGGGTGGTCGAAGTCCGATCTTCTCTCCGCTCATTTCGAGCGATTTTCTCCCAATGCATCATTTTCACTATTTCTTTCCTCTCATCATTCGTTACTCATCCGTTTCGAACGGTTCTCGTGTCGTTGTAACACTTATGGGTGGGTAACAATAAGGGGTGGTCGAAGTCCGAATTTATCTCCACTCATTTCGAGCGATTTTATCCCAAGGCATCATTTTCCCTATTTCACCCCTCCCCAATCTCCTTCGTTACTCATCCATTTCGAACGGTTCTCGTGTCGTTGTAACACTTATGGGATGGGTAACAATAGGGGGTGGTCGAAGTCCTAATTTATATCCGCTCATTTCGAGCGATTTTCTCCCAAGGCATCATTTTCACTGTTTCATTCCTCTCAATCTCCTTCATTACTCATCCATTTCGAACGGTTCTCGTGTCGTTGTAACACTTATGGGATGGGTAACAATAGGGGGTGGTCGAAGTCCTAATTTATATCCGCTCATTTCGAGCGATTTCTCCCAAGGCATCATTTTCTCTGTTTCATTCCTCTCAATCTCCTTCGTTACTCATCCGTTCTGAACGGTTCTCGTCTCCTTGTAACACTTATGGGATGGGTAACAATAGGGGGTGGTCGAACTCCGAATTTCTCTCCGCTCATTTCGAGCGATTTTCTCCCAATGCATCATTTTCACTGTTTCATGCCTCTCAATCTCCTTCGTGATGCGATCACAATCTACGCGGAAGCTAAGAATCGAACAACGTCAGACACGAAAGATTCAATCCAAATATAACTATAACAATCGAATGGAAATTTCTTGAAATTCTACCCACAAATACACTGAATAGACGTCTACAGAAACCTAAGCAATTCAATTCCGATTAAGCTCAAATTATAACACGAGTTACAAATTAGGGTTATGAAGAACATATCCAAAATTCAGTGAAAACGCACGAGTAGTTTTCAATTTGGCTCGGTGGTCAGTTTCAGGACGAGTTAGGGTTTCAAAACGGATCTGAAATTAATCTAAGGGTTTTTCGGGATCGTAGGGTTATGGGAACGAAGGGAATGGTTATTGATGATATAGGAACGTTAGAGAATGGCTGGGAAAAACGAATAGAACATGAATTGCAGAATTGAAACGAAAACAAATTATGAATCTTACCCGAAACGAACCCCGGATCTACGTGAATCCGTAACGCGTTTATGGAGCAATCTTCGTGGCTCAACTAACCCGGATACTACGAGATATCACGAACGAGTCAATGAATTCAAGCTTGAAATCGCCAATATCAAACTCTACCTAAGGAACGATTTGTTATGTGAGACAAGAGAATAGCGTAAAGCTGTTTTTGCATTCAATCAAGTCTGTCTAAGTAATGAACGAAAATTAGTATAAATACTAATCTAAGAAGGCCGAAAATACCAAGTAATGGGCCTAAGAAAACGGGCCAATGAATCACCTAAACATGTTGTTATAATTGGGCCTAAAATAAAATAAATATAAGTTTAGTTTTGATTCCTCTTTTAATGGGCCTCCGAAATATCATCTTCTACACTTGTGAAGTTCACCAATTTGAAATGATGACATCCGGTTCCTTCATCTTCCAATCTCTTCGGAATTTAGCATTGCAAATATCCTTGCAGCTTCTTGGCTCTTGATCTCGTCACTGCTCATCCGAGCTGCAAGTCCCGATTGATCTCTTCAATGCTAGGTCCCGTCTCATCACTTCGTTACTCATCCGTTTCGAACGGTTCTCATGTCGTTTGTAACACTTATGGGATGGGTAACAATATGGAGTGGTCGAAGTCCGAATTTATCTCCGCTCATTTCGAGTGATTTTATCCCAAGGCATCGTTTTCCCTATTTCACCACTCCCCAATCTCCTTCGTTACTCATCCGTTTCGAACGGTTCTCGTCTCCTTATAGCACTTATGGGGTGGGTAACAATAGGGGGTGGTCGAACTCCAAATTTCTCTCCGCTCATTTCGAGCGATTTTCTCCCAATGCATCATTTTCACTGTTTCTTTCCTCTCAATCTCCTTCGTTACTCATCCGTTTCGAACGGTTCTCGTCTCCTTGTAACACTTATGGGGTGGGTAACAATAGGGGGTGGTCGAACTCCAATTTCTCTCCGCTCATTTCGAGCGATTTTCTCCCAATGCATCATTTTCACTGTTTCATTCCTCTCAATCTCCTTCATTACTCATCCGTTCCGAACGGTTCTCGTCTCCCTGTAACACTTATGGGATGTGTAACAATAGGGGTGGTCGCAGTCCGATCTTCTCTCCGCTCATTTCGAGCGATTTTCTCCCAATGCATCATTTTCACTGTTTCTTTCCTCTCAATCTCCTTCGTTACTCATCCGTTCCGAACGGTTCTCGTCTCCCTGTAACACTTATGGGATGGGTAACAATAGGGGGTGGTCAAAGTCCGATCTTCTCTCCGCTCATTTCGAGCGATTTTCTCCCAATGCATCATTTTCACTATTTCTTTCCCCTCAATATCCTTCGTTACTTATCCGTTTCGAACGGTTCTCGTGTCGTTGTAACACTTATGAGTGGGTAACAATAAGGGGTGGTCGAAGTCCGAATTTATCTCCACTCATTTCGAGCGATTTTCTCCTAAGGCATCATTTTCTCTGTTTCATTCCTCTCAATCTCCTTCGTTACTCATCCGTTCTGAACGGTTCTCGTGTCGTTGTAACACTTATGGGATGGGTAACAATAGGGGGTGGTCGAACTCCAAATTTCTCTCCGCTCATTTCGAGCGATTTTCTCCCAATGCATCATTTTCACTGTTTCATGCCTCTCAATCTCCTTCGTGATGCGATCACAATCTACGCGGAAGCTAACAATCGAAAAACGTCTGACACGAAAGATTCAATCCAAATAAAACTATGACAATCGAATGGAAATTTCTTGAAATTCTACCCACAAATACACTGAATAGACGTCTACAGAAACCTAAGCAATTCAATTCCGATTAAGCTCAAATTATAACACGAGTTACAAATTAGGGTTATGAAGAACATATCCAAAATTCAGTGAAAACGCACGAGAAGTTTTCGATTTGGCTCGGTGGTCAGTTTCAGGACGAGTTAGGGTTTCAAAAACGGATCTGAAATTAATCTAAGGGTTTTCTGGGATCGAAGGGTTATGGGAACGAAGGGAATGGTTATTGATGATATAGGAATGTTAGAGAATGGCTGGGAAAAACGAATAGAACACGAATTGCAGAATTGAAACGAAAACAAATTATGAATCTTACCCGAAACGAACCCCGGATCTACGTGAATCCGAAATGCGTTTATGGAGCAATCTTCGTGGCTCAACTAACCCGGATACTATGAGATATCACGAATGAGTCGATGAATTCAAGCTTGAAATCGCCAATATCAAACTCTACCTAAGGAACGATTTGTTATGTGAGACAAGAGAATAGCGTAAAGCTGTTTTTGCATTCAATCAAGTCTGTCTAAGTAATGAACGAAAATTAGTATAAATACTAATCTAAGAAGGCCGAAAATACCAAGTAATGGGCCTAAGAAAACGGGCAAATGAATCACCTAAACATGTTGTGATAATTGGGCCTAAAATAAAATAAATATAAGTTCAGTTTTGATTCCTCTTTTAATGGGCCTCCGAAATATCATCTTCTACACTTGTGAAGTTCACCAATTTGAAATGATGACATCCGGTTCCTTCATCTTCCAATCTCTTCGGAATGTAGCATTGCAAATATCCTTGTAGCTTCTTGGCTCTTGATCTCGTCACTGCTCCTCCGAGCTGCAAGTCCCGATTGATCTCTTCAATGCTAGGTCCCATCTCATCACTTCGTTACTCATCCGTTTCGAACGGTTCTCGTGTCGTTGTAACACTTATGGGATGGTTAACAATATGGAGTGGTCGAAGTCTGAATTTATCTCCGCTCATTTCGAGCAATTTTATCCCAAGGCATCGTTTTCCCTATTTCACCACTCCCCAATCTCCTTCGTTACTCATCCGTTTCGAACGGTTCTCGTCTCCTTGTAACACTTATGGGGTGGGTAACAATAGGAGGTGGTCGAACTCCAAATTTCTCTCCGCTCATTTCGAGCGATTTTCTCCCAATGCATCATTTTCACTGTTTCTTTCCTCTCAATCTCCTTCGTTACTCATACGTTCCGAACGGTTCTCATCTCCCTGTAACACTTATGGGATGGGTAACAATAGGGGGTGGTCGCAGTCCGATCTTCTCTCCGCTCATTTCGAGCGATTTTCTCCCAATGCATCATTTTCACTGTTTCTTTCCTCTCAATCTCCTTCGTTACTCATACGTTCCGAACGGTTCTCATCTCCCTGTAACACTTATGGGATGGGTAACAATAGGGGGTGGTCGCAGTCCGATCTTCTCTCCGCTCATTTCGAGCGATTTTCTCCCAATGCATCATTTTCACTGTTTCTTTCCTCTCAATCTCCTTCGTTACTCATCCGTTCCGAATGGTTCTCGTCTCCCTGTAACACTTATGGGATGGGTAACAATAGTGGGTGGTCGAAGTCCGATCTTCTCTCCGCTCATTTCGAGCGATTTTCTCCCAATGTATCATTTTCACTATTTCTTTCCTCTCATCCTTCGTTACTCATCCGTTTCGAACGGTTCTCGTGTCGTTGTAACACTTATGGGTGGGTAACAATAAGGGGTGGTCGAAGTCCGAATTTATCTCCACTCATTTCGAGCGATTTTATCCCAAGGCATCGTTTTCCCTATTTCACCCCTCCCCAATCTCCTTCGTTACTCATCCGTTTCGAACGGTTCTCGTGTCATTGTAACACTTATGGGGTGGGTAACAATAGGGGGTGGTCGCAGTCCGATCTTCTCTCCGCTCATTTCGAGCGATTTTCTCCCAATGCATCATTTTCACTGTTTCTTTCCTCTCAATCTTCTTCGTTACTCATCCGTTCCGAACGGTTCTCGTCTCCCTGTAACACTTATGGGATGGGTATCTATAGGGGGTGGTCGCAGTCCGATCTTCTCTCCGCTCATTTCGAGCGATTTTCTCCCAATGCATCATTTTCACTATTTCTTTCCTCTCAATCTCCTTCGTTACTCATCCGTTTCGAACGGTTCTCATGTCGTTGTAACACTTATGGGTGGGTAACAATAAGGGGTGGTCGAAGTCCGAATTTATCTCCACTCATTTCGAGCGATTTTATCCCAAGGCATCATTTTCCCTATTTCACCCCTCCCCAATCTCCTTCGTTACTCATCCGTTTAGAACGGTTCTCGTGTCGTTGTAACACTTATGGGATGGGTAACAATAGGGGGTGGTCAAACTCCGAATTTCTCTCCGCTCATTTCGAGCAATTTTCTCCCAATGCATCATTTTCACTGTTTCATGCCTCTCAATCTCCTTCGTGATGAGATCACAATCTACGCGGAAGCTAAGAATCGAACAACGTCAGACACGAAAGATTCAATCCAAATATAACTATGAGAATCGAATGGAAATTTCTTGAAATTCTACCCACAAATACACTGAATAGACGTCTACAGAAACCTAAGCAATTCAATTCCGATTAAGCTCAAATTATAACACGAGTTACAAATTAGGGTTATGAAGAACATATCCAAAATTCAGTGAAAACGCACGAGTAGTTTTCTATTTGGCTTGGTGGTCAGTTTCAGGACGAGTTAGGGTTTTAAAAACGGATCTGAAATTAATCTAAGGGTTTTCTGGGATCGAAGGGTTATGGGAACGAAGGGAATGGTTATTGATGATATAGGAACGTTAGAGAATGGCTCGGAAAAATGAATAGAACATGAATTGCAGAATTGAAACGAAAACAAATTATGAATCTTACCCGAAACGAACCCCGGATCTACGTGAATCCGTAACGCGTTTATGGAGCAATCTTCGTGGCTCAACTAACCCGGATACTACGAGATATCACGAACGAGTCGATGAATTCAAGCTTGAAATCGCCAATATCAAACTCTACCTAAGTAACGATTTGTTATGTGAGACAAGAGAATAGCGTAAAGTTGTTTTTGCATTCAATCAAGTCTGTCTAAGTAATGAATGAAAATTAGTATAAATACTAATCTAAGAAGGCCGAAAATACCAAGTAATGGGCCTAAGAAAACGGGCCAATTAATCACCTAAACATGTGATAATTGGGCCTAAAATAAAATAAATATAAGTTCAGTTTTGATTCCTCTTTTAATGGGCCTCCGAAATATCATCTTCTACACTTGTGAAGTTCACCAATTTGAAATGATGACATCCGGTTCCTTCATCTTCCAATCTCTTCGGAATGTAGCATTGCAAATATCCTTGCAGCTTCTTGGCTCTTGATCTCGTCACTGCTCCTCCGAGCTGCAAGTCCCGATTGATCTCTTCAATGCTAGGTCCCGTCTCATCACTTCGTTACTCATCCGTTTCGAACGGTTCTCGTGTCGTTGTAACACTTATGGGATGGGTAACAATATGGAGTGGTCGAAGTCCGAATTTATCTCCGCTCATTTCGAGCGATTTTATCCCATGGCATCATTTTCCCTATTTCACCACTCCCCAATCTCCTTCGTTACTCATCCGTTTCGAACGGTTCTCGTCTCCTTGTAACACTTATGGGGTGGGTAACAATAGGGGGTGGTCGAACTCCAAATTTCTCTCCGCTCATTTCGAGCGATTTTCTCCCAATGCATCATTTTCACTGTTTCATTCCTCTCAATCTCCTTCATTACTCATCCGTTCCGAACGGTTCTCGTGTCCCTGTAACACTTATGGGATGGGTAACAATAGGGGGTGGTCGCAATCCGATCTTCTCTCCGCTCATTTCGAGCGATTTTCTCCCAATGCATCATTTTCACTGTTTCTTTCCTCTCAATCTCCTTCGTTACTCATCCGTTCCGAACGGTTCTCGTCTCCCTGTAACACTTATGGGATGGGTAACAATAGGGGGTGGTCAAAGTCCGATCTTCTCTCCGCTCATTTCGAGCGATTTTCTCCCAATGCATCATTTTCACTATTTCTTTCCCCTCAATATCCTTCGTTACTCATCCGTTTCGAACGGTTCTCGTGTCGTTGTAACACTTATGAGTGGGTAACAATAAGGGGTGGTCGAAGTCCGAATTTATCTCCACTCATTTCGAGCGATTTTATCCCAAGGCATCATTTTCCCTATTTCACCCCTCCCCAATCTCCTTCGTTACTCATCCGTTTAGAACGGTTCTCATGTCGTTGTAACACTTATGGGATGGGTAACAATAGGGGGTGGTCAAACTCCGAATTTCTCTCCGCTCATTTCGAGCAATTTTCTCCCAATGCATCATTTTCACTGTTTCATGCCTCTCAATCTCCTTCGTGATGCGATCACAATCTACGCAGAAGCTAAGAATCGAACAACGTCAGACACGAAAGATTCAATCCAAATATAACTATGACAATCGAATGGAAATTTCTTGAAATTCTACCCACAAATACACTGAATAGACGTCTACAGAAACCTAAGCAATTCAATTCCGATTAAGCTCAAATTATAACACGAGTTACAAATTAGGGTTATGAAGAACATATCCAAAATTCAGTGAAAACGCACGAGTAGTTTTCGATTTGGCTCGGTGGTCAGTTTCAGGACGAGTTAGGGTTTCAAAAACGGATCTGAAATTAATCTAAGGGTTTTCTGGGATCGAAGGGTTATGGGAACGAAGGGAATGGTTATTGATGATATAGGAACGTTAGAGAATGGCTGGGTAAAACGAATAGAACAGGAATTGCAGAATTGAAACGAAAACAAATTATGAATCTTACCCGAAACGAACCCCGGATCTACGTGAATCCATAACGCGTTTATGGAGCAATCTTCGTAGCTCAACTAACCCGGATACTACGAGATATCACGAACGAGTCGATAAATTCAAGCTTGAAATCGCCAATATCAAACTCTACCTAAGGAACGATTTGTTATGTGAGACAAGAGAATAGCGTAAAACTGTTTTTGCATTCAATCAAGTCTGTCTAAGTAATGAACGAAAATTAGTATAAATACTAATCTAAGAAGGCCGAAAATACCAAGTAATGGGCCTAAGAAAACGGGCCAATGAATCACCTAAACATGTTGTGATAATTGGGCCTAAAATAAAATAAATATAAGTTCAGTTTTGATTCCTCTTTTAATGGGCCTCCGAAATATCATCTTCTACACTTGTGAAGTTCACCAATTTGAAATGATGACATCCGGTTCCTTCATCTTCCAATCTCTTCGGAATGTAGCATTGCAAATATCCTTGCAGCTTCTTGGCTCTTGATCTCGTCACTGCTCCTCCGAGCTGCAAGTCCCGATTGATCTCTTCAATGCTAGGTCCCGTCTCATCACTTCGTTACTCATCCGTTTCGAACGGTTCTCGTGTCGTTGTAACACTTATGGGATGGGTGACATATGGAGTGGTCGAAGTCCGAATTTATCTCCGCTCATTTCGAGCGATTTTATCCCAAGGCTTTTTTTTCGCTATTTCACCCCTCCCCAATCTCCTTCGTTACTCATCCATTTCGAACGGTTCTCGTGTCATTGTAACACTTATGGGATGGGTAACAATAGGGGGTGGTCGAAGTCCTAATTTATATCCGCTTATTTCGAGCGATTTTCTCCCAAGGCATCGTTTTCACTGTTTCATTCCTCTCAATCTCCTTCGTTACTCTTCCATTTCGAACGGTTCTCGTGTCGTTGTAACACTTATGGGATGAGTAACACAATAGGGGGTGGTCGAAGTCCTAATTTATATCGGCTCATTTCGTCGATTTTCTCCCAAGGAATCATTTTAACTGTTTCATTCCTCTCAATCTCCTTCGTTACTCATCCGTTCTGAACGGTTCTCATCTCCTTGTAACACTTATGGGATGGGTAACAATAGGGGGTGGTCAAACTCCGAATTTCTCTCCGCTCATTTCGAGCAATTTTCTCCCAATGCATCATTTTCACTGTTTCATGCCTCTTAATCTCCTTCGTGATGCGATCATAATCTACGCGGAAGCTAAGAATCGAACAACGTCAGACACGAAAGATTCAATCCAAATATAACTATGACAATCGAATGGAAATTCCTTGAAATTCTACCCACAAATACACTGAATATACGTCTACAGAAACCTAAGGAATTCAATTCCAATTAAGCTCAAATTTTAACACGAGTTACAACATAGGGTTATGAAGAACATATCCAAAATTCAGTCAAAACGCACGAGTAGTTTTCGATTTGGCTTGGTGGTTAGTTTTAGGACGAGTTAGGGTTTCAAAAACGGATCTGAAATTAATCTAAGGGTTTTCTGGGATCGAAGGGTTATGGGAACGAAGGGAATGGTTATTGATGATATAGGAACGTTAGAGAATGGCTGGGAAAAACGAATAGAACACGAATTGCAGAATTGAAACGAAAACAAATTATGAATCTTACCCGAAATGAACCCCGGATCTACGTGAATCCGAAACGCGTTTATGGAGCAATCTTCGTGGCTCAACTAACCCGGATACTACGAGATATCACGAACGAGTCGATGAATTCAAGCTTGAAATCGCCAATATCAAACTCTACCTAAGGAACGATTTGTTATGTGAGACAAGAGAATAATAGCGTAAAGCTGTTTTTGCATTCAATCAAGTCTGTCTAAGTAATGAACGAAAATTAGTATAAATACTAATCTAAGAAGGCCGAAAATACCAAGTAATGGTCCTAAGAAAATGGGTCAATTAATCACCTAAACATGTTGTGATAATTGGGCCTAAAATAAAATAAATATAAGTTCAGTTTTGATTCCTCTTTTAATGGGCCTCCGAAATATCATCTTCTACACTTGTGGAGTTCACCAATTTGAAATGATGACATCCGGTTCCTTCATCTTCCAATCTCTTCGGAATGTAGCATTGCAAATATCCTTGCAGCTTCTTGGCTCTTGATCTCGTCACTGCTCCTCCGAGCTGCAAGTCCCGATTGATCTCTTCAATGCTAGGTCCCGTCTCATCACTTCGTTACTCATCCGTTTCGAACGGTTCTCGTGTCGTTGTAACACTTATGGGATGGGTAACAATATGGAGTGGTCGAAGTCCGAATTTATCTCCGCTCATTTCGAGCGATTTTATCCCATGGCATCATTTTCCCTATTTCACCACTCCCCAATCTCCTTCGTTACTCATCCGTTTCGAACGGTTCTCGTCTCCTTGTAACACTTATGGGGTGGGTAACAATAGGGGGTGGTCGAACTCCAAATTTCTCTCCGCTCATTTCGAGCGATTTTCTCCCAATGCATCATTTTCACTGTTTCATTCCTCTCAATCTCCTTCATTACTCATCCGTTCCGAACGGTTCTCGTGTCCCTGTAACACTTATGGGATGGGTAACAATAGGGGGTGGTCGCAATCCGATCTTCTCTCCGCTCATTTCGAGCGATTTTCTCCCAATGCATCATTTTCACTGTTTCTTTCCTCTCAATCTCCTTCGTTACTCATCCGTTCCGAACGGTTCTCGTCTCCCTGTAACACTTATGGGATGGGTAACAATAGGGGGTGGTCAAAGTCCGATCTTCTCTCCGCTCATTTCGAGCGATTTTCTCCCAATGCATCATTTTCACTATTTCTTTCCCCTTAATATCCTTCGTTACTCATCCGTTTCGAACGGTTCTCGTGTCGTTGTAACACTTATGAGTGGGTAACAATAAGGGGTGGTCGAAGTCCGAATTTATCTCCACTCATTTCGAGCGATTTTATCCCAAGGCATCATTTTCCCTATTTCACCCCTCCCCAATCTCCTTCGTTACTCATCCGTTTAGAACGGTTCTCATGTCGTTGTAACACTTATGGGATGGGTAACAATAGGGGGTGGTCAAACTCCGAATTTCTCTCCGCTCATTTCGAGCAATTTTCTCCCAATGCATCATTTTCACTGTTTCATGCCTCTCAATCTCCTTCGTGATGCGATCACAATCTACGCAGAAGCTAAGAATCGAACAACGTCAGACACGAAAGATTCAATCCAAATATAACTATGACAATCGAATGGAAATTTCTTGAAATTCTACCCACAAATACACTGAATAGACGTCTACAGAAACCTAAGCAATTCAATTCCGATTAAGCTCAAATTATAACACGAGTTACAAATTAGGGTTATGAAGAACATATCCAAAATTCAGTGAAAACGCACGAGTAGTTTTCGATTTGGCTCGGTGGTCAGTTTCAGGACGAGTTAGGGTTTCAAAAACGGATCTGAAATTAATCTAAGGGTTTTCTGGGATCGAAGGGTTATGGGAACGAAGGGAATGGTTATTGATGATATAGGAACGTTAGAGAATGGCTGGGTAAAACGAATAGAACAGGAATTGCAGAATTGAAACGAAAACAAATTATGAATCTTACCCGAAACGAACCCCGGATCTACGTGAATCCATAACGCGTTTATGGAGCAATCTTCGTAGCTCAACTAACCCGGATACTACGAGATATCACGAACGAGTCGATAAATTCAAGCTTGAAATCGCCAATATCAAACTCTACCTAAGGAACGATTTGTTATGTGAGACAAGAGAATAGCGTAAAACTGTTTTTGCATTCAATCAAGTCTGTCTAAGTAATGAACGAAAATTAGTATAAATACTAATCTAAGAAGGCCGAAAATACCAAGTAATGGGCCTAAGAAAACGGGCCAATGAATCACCTAAACATGTTGTGATAATTGGGCCTAAAATAAAATAAATATAAGTTCAGTTTTGATTCCTCTTTTAATGGGCCTCCGAAATATCATCTTCTACACTTGTGAAGTTCACCAATTTGAAATGATGACATCCGGTTCCTTCATCTTCCAATCTCTTCGGAATGTAGCATTGCAAATATCCTTGCAGCTTCTTGGCTCTTGATCTCGTCACTGCTCCTCCGAGCTGCAAGTCCCGATTGATCTCTTCAATGCTAGGTCCCGTCTCATCACTTCGTTACTCATCCGTTTCGAACGGTTCTCGTGTCGTTGTAACACTTATGGGATGGGTGACATATGGAGTGGTCGAAGTCCGAATTTATCTCCGCTCATTTCGAGCGATTTTATCCCAAGGCTTTTTTTTCGCTATTTCACCCCTCCCCAATCTCCTTCGTTACTCATCCATTTCGAACGGTTCTCGTGTCATTGTAACACTTATGGGATGGGTAACAATAGGGGGTGGTCGAAGTCCTAATTTATATCCGCTTATTTCGAGCGATTTTCTCCCAAGGCATCGTTTTCACTGTTTCATTCCTCTCAATCTCCTTCGTTACTCTTCCATTTCGAACGGTTCTCGTGTCGTTGTAACACTTATGGGATGAGTAACACAATAGGGGGTGGTCGAAGTCCTAATTTATATCGGCTCATTTCGTCGATTTTCTCCCAAGGAATCATTTTAACTGTTTCATTCCTCTCAATCTCCTTCGTTACTCATCCGTTCTGAACGGTTCTCATCTCCTTGTAACACTTATGGGATGGGTAACAATAGGGGGTGGTCAAACTCCGAATTTCTCTCCGCTCATTTCGAGCAATTTTCTCCCAATGCATCATTTTCACTGTTTCATGCCTCTTAATCTCCTTCGTGATGCGATCATAATCTACGCGGAAGCTAAGAATCGAACAACGTCAGACACGAAAGATTCAATCCAAATATAACTATGACAATCGAATGGAAATTCCTTGAAATTCTACCCACAAATACACTGAATATACGTCTACAGAAACCTAAGGAATTCAATTCCAATTAAGCTCAAATTTTAACACGAGTTACAACATAGGGTTATGAAGAACATATCCAAAATTCAGTCAAAACGCACGAGTAGTTTTCGATTTGGCTTGGTGGTTAGTTTTAGGACGAGTTAGGGTTTCAAAAACGGATCTGAAATTAATCTAAGGGTTTTCTGGGATCGAAGGGTTATGGGAACGAAGGGAATGGTTATTGATGATATAGGAACGTTAGAGAATGGCTGGGAAAAATGAATAGAACACGAATTGCAGAATTGAAACGAAAACAAATTATGAATCTTACCCGAAATGAACCCCGGATCTACGTGAATCCGAAACGCGTTTATGGAGCAATCTTCGTGGCTCAACTAACCCGGATACTACGAGATATCACGAACGAGTCGATGAATTCAAGCTTGAAATCGCCAATATCAAACTCTACCTAAGGAACGATTTGTTATGTGAGACAAGAGAATAATAGCGTAAAGCTGTTTTTGCATTCAATCAAGTCTGTCTAAGTAATGAACGAAAATTAGTATAAATACTAATCTAAGAAGGCCGAAAATACCAAGTAATGGTCCTAAGAAAATGGGTCAATTAATCACCTAAACATGTTGTGATAATTGGGCCTAAAATAAAATAAATATAAGTTCAGTTTTGATTCCTCTTTTAATGGGCCTCCGAAATATCATCTTCTACACTTGTGGAGTTCACCAATTTGAAATGATGACATCCGGTTCCTTCATCTTCCAATCTCTTCGGAATGTAGCATTGCAAATATCCTTGCAGCTTCTTGGCTCTTGATCTCGTCACTGCTCCTCCGAGCTGCAAGTCCCGATTGATCTCTTCAATGCTAGGTCCCGTCTCATCACTTCGTTACTCATCCGTTTCGAACGGTTCTCGTGTCGTTGTAACACTTATGGGATGGGTAACAATATGGAGTGGTCGAAGTCCGAATTTATCTCCGCTCATTTCGAGCGATTTTATCCCATGGCATCATTTTCCCTATTTCACCACTCCCCAATCTCCTTCGTTACTCATCCGTTTCGAACGGTTCTCGTCTCCTTGTAACACTTATGGGGTGGGTAACAATAGGGGGTGGTCGAACTCCAAATTTCTCTCCGCTCATTTCGAGCGATTTTCTCCCAATGCATCATTTTCACTGTTTCATTCCTCTCAATCTCCTTCATTACTCATCCGTTCCGAACGGTTCTCGTGTCCCTGTAACACTTATGGGATGGGTAACAATAGGGGGTGGTCGCAATCCGATCTTCTCTCCGCTCATTTCGAGCGATTTTCTCCCAATGCATCATTTTCACTGTTTCTTTCCTCTCAATCTCCTTCGTTACTCATCCGTTCCGAACGGTTCTCGTCTCCCTGTAACACTTATGGGATGGGTAACAATAGGGGGTGGTCAAAGTCCGATCTTCTCTCCGCTCATTTCGAGCGATTTTCTCCCAATGCATCATTTTCACTATTTCTTTCCCCTTAATATCCTTCGTTACTCATCCGTTTCGAACGGTTCTCGTGTCGTTGTAACACTTATGAGTGGGGTAACAATAAGGGGTGGTCGAAGTCCGAATTTATCTCCACTCATTTCGAGCGATTTTATCCCAAGGCATCATTTTCCCTATTTCACCCCTCCCCAATCTCCTTCGTTACTCATCCGTTTAGAACGGTTCTCATGTCGTTGTAACACTTATGGGATGGGTAACAATAGGGGGTGGTCAAACTCCGAATTTCTCTCCGCTCATTTCGAGCAATTTTCTCCCAATGCATCATTTTCACTGTTTCATGCCTCTCAATCTCCTTCGTGATGCGATCACAATCTACGCAGAAGCTAAGAATCGAACAACGTCAGACACGAAAGATTCAATCCAAATATAACTATGACAATCGAATGGAAATTTCTTGAAATTCTACCCACAAATACACTGAATAGACGTCTACAGAAACCTAAGCAATTCAATTCCGATTAAGCTCAAATTATAACACGAGTTACAAATTAGGGTTATGAAGAACATATCCAAATTCAGTGAAAACGCACGAGTAGTTTTCGATTTGGCTCGGTGGTCAGTTTCAGGACGAGTTAGGGTTTCAAAAACGGATCTGAAATTAATCTAAGGGTTTTCTGGGATCGAAGGGTTATGGGAACGAAGGGAATGGTTATTGATGATATAGGAACGTTAGAGAATGGCTGGGTAAAACGAATAGAACAGGAATTGCAGAATTGAAACGAAAACAAATTATGAATCTTACCCGAAACGAACCCCGGATCTACGTGAATCCATAACGCGTTTATGGAGCAATCTTCGTAGCTCAACTAACCCGGATACTACGAGATATCACGAACGAGTCGATAAATTCAAGCTTGAAATCGCCAATATCAAACTCTACCTAAGGAACGATTTGTTATGTGAGACAAGAGAATAGCGTAAAACTGTTTTTGCATTCAATCAAGTCTGTCTAAGTAATGAACGAAAATTAGTATAAATACTAATCTAAGAAGGCCGAAAATACCAAGTAATGGGCCTAAGAAAACGGGCCAATGAATCACCTAAACATGTTGTGATAATTGGGCCTAAAATAAAATAAATATAAGTTCAGTTTTGATTCCTCTTTTAATGGGCCTCCGAAATATCATCTTCTACACTTGTGAAGTTCACCAATTTGAAATGATGACATCCGGTTCCTTCATCTTCCAATCTCTTCGGAATGTAGCATTGCAAATATCCTTGCAGCTTCTTGGCTCTTGATCTCGTCACTGCTCCTCCGAGCTGCAAGTCCCGATTGATCTCTTCAATGCTAGGTCCCGTCTCATCACTTCGTTACTCATCCGTTTCGAACGGTTCTCGTGTCGTTGTAACACTTATGGGATGGGTGACATATGGAGTGGTCGAAGTCCGAATTTATCTCCGCTCATTTCGAGCGATTTTATCCCAAGGCTTTTTTTTCGCTATTTCACCCCTCCCCAATCTCCTTCGTTACTCATCCATTTCGAACGGTTCTCGTGTCATTGTAACACTTATGGGATGGGTAACAATAGGGGGTGGTCGAAGTCCTAATTTATATCCGCTTATTTCGAGCGATTTTCTCCCAAGGCATCGTTTTCACTGTTTCATTCCTCTCAATCTCCTTCGTTACTCTTCCATTTCGAACGGTTCTCGTGTCGTTGTAACACTTATGGGATGAGTAACACAATAGGGGGTGGTCGAAGTCCTAATTTATATCGGCTCATTTCGTCGATTTTCTCCCAAGGAATCATTTTAACTGTTTCATTCCTCTCAATCTCCTTCGTTACTCATCCGTTCTGAACGGTTCTCATCTCCTTGTAACACTTATGGGATGGGTAACAATAGGGGGTGGTCAAACTCCGAATTTCTCTCCGCTCATTTCGAGCAATTTTCTCCCAATGCATCATTTTCACTGTTTCATGCCTCTTAATCTCCTTCGTGATGCGATCATAATCTACGCGGAAGCTAAGAATCGAACAACGTCAGACACGAAAGATTCAATCCAAATATAACTATGACAATCGAATGGAAATTCCTTGAAATTCTACCCACAAATACACTGAATATACGTCTACAGAAACCTAAGGAATTCAATTCCAATTAAGCTCAAATTTTAACACGAGTTACAACATAGGGTTATGAAGAACATATCCAAAATTCAGTCAAAACGCACGAGTAGTTTTCGATTTGGCTTGGTGGTTAGTTTTAGGACGAGTTAGGGTTTCAAAAACGGATCTGAAATTAATCTAAGGGTTTTCTGGGATCGAAGGGTTATGGGAACGAAGGGAATGGTTATTGATGATATAGGAACGTTAGAGAATGGCTGGGAAAAACGAATAGAACACGAATTGCAGAATTGAAACGAAAACAAATTATGAATCTTACCCGAAATGAACCCCGGATCTACGTGAATCCGAAACGCGTTTATGGAGCAATCTTCGTGGCTCAACTAACCCGGATACTACGAGATATCACGAACGAGTCGATGAATTCAAGCTTGAAATCGCCAATATCAAACTCTACCTAAGGAACGATTTGTTATGTGAGACAAGAGAATAATAGCGTAAAGCTGTTTTTGCATTCAATCAAGTCTGTCTAAGTAATGAACGAAAATTAGTATAAATACTAATCTAAGAAGGCCGAAAATACCAAGTAATGGTCCTAAGAAAATGGGTCAATTAATCACCTAAACATGTTGTGATAATTGGGCCTAAAATAAAATAAATATAAGTTCAGTTTTGATTCCTCTTTTAATGGGCCTCCGAAATATCATCTTCTACACTTGTGGAGTTCACCAATTTGAAATGATGACATCCGGTTCCTTCATCTTCCAATCTCTTCGGAATGTAGCATTGCAAATATCCTTGCAGCTTCTTGGCTCTTGATCTCGTCACTGCTCCTCCGAGCTGCAAGTCCCGATTGATCTCTTCAATGCTAGGTCCCGTCTCATCACTTCGTTACTCATCCGTTTCGAACGGTTCTCGTGTCGTTGTAACACTTATGGGATGGGTAACATATGGAGTGGTCGAAGTCCGAATTTATCTCCGCTCATTTCGAGCGATTTATCCCAAGGCTTTTTTTTCGCTATTTCACCCCTCCCCAATCTCCTTCGTTACTCATCCATTTCGAACGGTTCTCGTCTCCTTGTAACACTTATGGGGTGGGTAACAATAGGGGGTGGTCGAACTCCAAATTTCTCTCTGCTCATTTCGAGCGATTTTCTCCCAATGCATCATTTTCACTGTTTCATTCCTCTCAATCTCCTTCGTTACTCATCCGTTCCGAACGGTTCTCGTCTCCCTGTAACACTTATGGGATGGGTAACAATAGGGGGTGGTCACAGTCCGATCTTCTCTCCGCTCATTTTGAGCGATTTTCTCCCAATGCATCATTTTCACTGTTTCTTTCCTCTCAATCTCCTTCGTTACTCATCCGTTCCGAACGGTTCTCGTCTCCCTGTAACACTTATGGGATGGGTAACAATAGGGGGTGGTCAAAGTCCGATCTTCTCTCCGCTCATTTCGAGCGATTTTCTCCCAATGCATCATTTTCACTATTTCTTTCCCCTCAATCTCCTTCGTTACTCATCCGTTTCGAACGGTTCTCGTGTCGTTGTAACACTTATGGGTGGGTAACAATAAGGGGTGGTCAAAGTCCGAATTTATCTCCACTTATTTCGAGCGATTTTATCCCAAGGCATCGTTTTCCCTATTTCACCCCTCCCCAATCTCCTTCGTTACTCATCCGTTTCGAACGGTTCTCGTGTCATTGTAACACTTATGGGATGGGTAACAATGGGGGGTGGTCGAAGTCCTAATTTATATCCGCTCATTTCGAGCGATTTCCTCCCAAGGCATCGTTTTCACTGTTTCATTCCTCTCAATCTTCTTCGTTACTCATTCGTTCTTAACGGTTCTCGTCTCCTTGTAACAGTTATAGGATGGGTAACAATAGGGGTTGGTCGAACTCCGAATTTCTCTCCGCTCATTTCGAGCGATTTTCTCCCAATGCATCATTTTCACTATTTCTTTCCTCTCAATCTCCTTTGTTACTCATCCGTTTCGAACGGTTCTCGTGTCGTTGTAACACTTATGGGTGGGTAACAATAAGGGGTGGTCGAAGTCCGAATTTATCTCCACTCATTTGAGCGATTTTATCCCAAGGCATCGTTTTCCCTATTTCACCCCTCCCCAATCTCCTTCGTTACTCATCCATTTCGAACGGTTCTCGTGTCATTGTAACACTTATGGGATGGGTAACAATAGTGGGTGGTCGAAGTCCTAATTTATATCCGCTCATTTCGAGCGATTTCCTCCCAAGGTATCGTTTTCACTGTTTCATTCCTCTCAATCTCCTTCGTTACTCTTCCATTTCGAACGGTTCTCGTGTCGTTGTAACACTTATGGGATGGGTAACACAATAGGGGGTGGTCGAAGTCCTAATTTTTATCCGCTCATTTCGAGCGATTTTCTCCCAAGGCATCATTTTAACTGTTTCATATCTCTCAATCTCCTTCGTTACTCATCCGTTCTGAACGGTTCTCGTCTCCTTGTAACACTTATGGGATGGGTAACAATAGGGGGTTGTCAAACTCCGAATTTCTCTCCGCTCATTTCGATCAATTTTCTCCCAATGCATCATTTTCACTGTTTCATGCCTCTCAATCTCCTTCGTGATGCGATCATAATCTACGCGGAAGCTAAGAATCGAACAACGTCAGACACGAAAGATTCAATCCAAATATAACTATGACAATCGAATGGAAATTCCTTGAAATTCTACCCACAAATACACTGAATAGACGTCTACAGAAACCTAAGAAATTCAATTCTGATTAAGCTCAAATTTTAACACGAGTTACAACATAGGGTAATGAAGAACATATCCAAAATTCAGTCAAAACGCACGAGTATTTTTTGATTTGGCTCGGTGGTCAGTTTCAGGACGAGTTAGGGTTTTGAAAAACGGATCTGAAATTAATCTAAGGGTTTTCTGGGATCGAAGGGTTATGGGAACGAAGGGAATGGTTATTGATGATATAGGAACGTTAGAGAATGGCAGGGAAAAAGGAATAGAACACGAATTGCAGAATTGAAACGAAAACAAATTATGAATCTTACCCGAAATGAACCCCGGATCTACGTGAATCCGAAACGCGTTTATGGAGCAATCTTCGTGGCTCAACTAACCCGGATACTACGAGATATCACGAACGAGTCGATGAATTCAAGCTTGAAATCGCCAATATCAAACTCTACCTAAGGAACGATTTGTTATGTGAGACAAGAGAATAATAGCGTAAAGCTGTTTTTTGCATTCAATAAAGTCTGTCTAAGTAATGAACGAAAGTTAGTATAAATACTAATCTAAGAAGGCCGAAAATACCAAGTAATGGGCCTAAGAAAACGGGCCAATTAATCACCTAAACATGTGATAATTGGGCCTAAAATAAAATAAATATAAGTTCAGTTTTGATTCCTCTTTTAATGGGCCTCCGAAATATCATCTTCTACACTTGTGAAGTTCACCAATTTGAAATGATGACATCCGGTTCCTTCATCTTCCAATCTCTTCAGAATGTAGCATTGCAAATATCCTTGCAGCTTCTTGGCTCTTGATCTCGTCACTGCTCCTCCGAACTGCAAGTCCCGATTGATCTCTTCAATGCTAGGTCCCACCTCATCACTTCGTTACTCATCCGTTTCGAACAGTTCTCGTGTCGTTGTAACACTTATGGGATGGGTAACAATATGGAGTGGTCGAAGTCCGAATTTATCTCCGCTCATTTCGAGCGATTTTATCCCAAGGCATCGTTTTCCCTATTTCACCACTCCCCAATCTCCTTCGTTACACATCCGTTTCGAACGGTTCTCATCTCCTTGTAACACTTATGGGGTGGGTAACAATAGGGGGTGGTCGCAGTCCGATCTTCTCTCCGCTCATTTCGAGCGATTTTCTCCCAATGCATCATTTTCACTGTTTCTTTCCTCTCAATCTCCTTCGTTACTCATCCGTTCCGAACGGTTCTCGTCTCCCTGTAACACTTATGGGATGGGTGACAATAGGGGGTGGTCGCAGTCCGATCTTCTCTCCGCTCATTTCGAGCGATTTTCTCCCAATGCATCATTTTCACTGTTTCTTTCCTCTCAATCTCCTTCGTTACTCATCCGTTCCGAACGGTTCTTGTCTCCCTGTAACACTTATGGGATGGGTAACAATAGAGGGTGGTCGAAGTCCGATCTTGTCTCCGCTTATTTCGAGCGATTTTCTCCCAATGCATCATTTTCACTATTTCTTTCCTCTCAATCTCCTTCGTTACTCATCCGTTTCGAACGGTTCTCGTGTCGTTGTAACACTTATGGGTGGGTAACAATAAGGGGTGGTTGAAGTCCGAATTTATCTCCACTCATTTCGAGCGATTTTATTCCAAGGCATCGTTTTCCCTATTTCACCCCTCCCCAATCTCCTTCGTTACTCATCCGTTTCGAACGGTTCTCGTGTCATTGTAACAATAGGGGGTGGTCGAAGTCCTAATTTATATCCGCTCATTTCGAGCGATTTCCTCCCAAGGCATCGTTTTCACTGTTTCATTCCTCTCAATCTCCTTCGTTACTCTTCCATTTCAAACGGTTCTCGTGTCATTGTAACACTAATGGGATGGGTAACAATAGGGGGTGGTCGAAGTCCTAATTTATATCCGCTTATTTCGAGCGATTTTCTCCCAAGGCATCATTTTCACTGTTTCATTCCTCTCAATCTCCTTCGTTACTCATCCGTTCTTAACGGTTCTCGTCTCCTTGTAACACTTACGGGATGGGTAACAATAGGGGGTGGTCGAACTCCGAATTTCTCTCCACTCATTTCGAGCGATTTTCTCCCAATGCATCATTTTCACTGTTTCATGCCTCTCAATCTCCTTCGTGATGCGATCACAATCTACGCGGAAGCTAAGAATCGAACAACGTCAGACACGAAAGATTCAATCCAAATATAACTATGACAATCGAATGGAAATTCCTTGAAATTCTACCCACAAATACACTGAATAGACGTCTTCAGAAACCTAAGCAATTCAATTCCGATTAAGCTCAAATTTTAATACGAGTTACAACATAGGGTTATGAAGAACATATCCAAAATTCAGTAATAACGCACGAGTAGTTTTCGATTTGGCTCGGTGGTCAGTTTCAGGACGAGTTAGGGTTTCAAAAACGGATCTGAAATTAATCTAAGGGTTTTCTGGGATCGAAGGGTTATGGGAACGAAGGGAATGGTTATTGATGATATAGGAACGTTAGAGAATGGCTGGGAAAAATGAATAGAACACGAATTGCAGAATTGAAACGAAAACAAATTATGAATCTTACCCGAAACGAACCCCAGATCTACGTGAATCCGAAACGCGTTTATGGAGCAATCTTCATGGCTCAACTAACCCGGATACTACGAGATATCACGAACGAGTCGATGAATTCAAGCTTGAAATCGCCAATATCAAACTCTACCTAAGGAACGATTTGTTATGTGAGACAAGAGAATAGCGTAAAGCTGTTTTTGCATTCAATCAAGTCTGTCTAAGTAATGAACGAAAATTAGTATAAATACTAATCTAAGAAGGCCGAAAATACCAAGTAATGGTCCTAAGAAAATGGGCCAATTAATCACCTAAACATGTTGTGATAATTGGGCCTAAAATAAAATAAATATAAGTTCAGTTTTGATTCCTCTTTTAATGGGCCTCCGAAATATCATCTTCTACACTTGTGAAGTTCACCAATTTGAAATGATGACATCCGGTTCCTTCATCTTCCAATCTCTTCGGAATGTAGCATTGCAAATATCCTTGCAGCTTCTTGGCTCTTTATCTCGTCACTGCTCCTCCGAGCTGCAAGTCCCGATTGATCTCTTCAATGCTAGGTCCCGTCTCATCACTTCGTTACTCATCCGTTTCGAACGGTTCTCGTGTCGTTGTAACACTTATGGGATGGGTAACAATATGGAGTGGTCGAAGTCCGAATTTATCTTCGCTCATTTCGAGCGATTTTTTCCAAGGCATCGTTTTCCCTATTTCACCACTCCCCAATCCCCTTCGTTACTCATCCATTTCGAACGGTTCTCGTCTCCTTGTAACACTTATGGGGTGGGTAACAATAGGGGTGGTCGCAGTCCGATCTTCTCTCCGCTCATTTCGAGCGATTTTCTCCCAATGCATCATTTTCACTGTTTCTTTCCTCTCAATCTCCTTCGTTACTCATCCGTTCCGAACGGTTCTCGTCTCCCTGTAACACTTATGGGATGGGTAACAATAGGGGGTGGTCGCAGTCCGATCTTCTCTCCGCTCATTTCGAGCGATTTTCTCCCAATGCATCATTTTCACTGTTTCTTTCCTCTCAATCTCCTTCGTTACTCATCCGTTCCGAACGGTTCTCGTCTCCCTGTAACACTTATGGGATGGGTAACAATAGGGGGTGGTCGAAGTCCGATCTTCTCTCCGCTTATTTCGAGCGATTTTCTCCCAATGCATCATTTTCACTATTTCTTTCCTCTCAATCTCCTTCGTTACTCATCCGTTTCGAATGGTTCTCGTGTCGTTGTAACACTTATGGGTGGGTAACAATAAGGGGTGGTCGAAGTCCGAATTTATCTCCACTCATTTCGAGCGATTTTATCCCAAGGCATCGTTTTCCCTATTTCACCACTCCCCAATCTCCTTCGTTACTCATCCGTTTCGAACGGTTCTCGTCTCCTTGTAACACTTATGGGGTGGGTAACAATAGGGGGTGGTCACAGTCCGATCTTCTCTCCGCTCATTTCGAGCGATTTTCTCCCAATGCATCATTTTCACTGTTTCTTTCCTCTCAATCTCCTTCGTTACTCATCCGTTCTGAACGGTTCTCGTCTCCCTGTAACACTTATGGGATGGGTAACAATAGGGGGTGGTCGCAGTCCGATCTTCTCTCCGCTCATTTCGAGCGATTTTCTCCCAATGCATCATTTTCACTGTTTCTTTCCTCTCAATCTCCTTCGTTACTCATCTGTTCCGAACGGTTCTCGTCTCCCTGTAACACTTATGGGATGGGTAACAATAGGGGGTGGTCGAAGTTCGATCTTCTCTCCGCTTATTTCGAGCGATTTTCTCCCAATGCATCATTTTCACTATTTCTTTCCTCTCAATCTCCTTCGTTACTCATCCGTTTCGAATGGTTCTCGTGTCGTTGTAACACTTATGGGTGGGTAACAATAAGGGGTGGTCGAAGTCCGAATTTATCTCCACTCATTTCGAGCGATTTTATCCCAAGGCATCGTTTTCCCTATTTCACCCCTCCCCAATCTCCTTCGTTACTCATCCGTTTCGAACGGTTCTCGTGTCATTGTAACACTTATGGGATGGGTAACAATAGGGGGTGGTCGAAGTCCTAATTTATATCCGCTCATTTCGAGCGATTTCCTCCCAAGGCATCGTTTTCACTGTTTCATTCCTCTCAATCTCCTTCGTTACTCTTCCATTTCGAACGGTTCTCGTGTCATGGTAACACTAATGGGATGGGTAACAATAGGGGGTGGTCGAAGTCCTAATTTATATCCGCTTATTCCTTGAAATTCTACCCACAAATACACTGAATAGACGTCTACAGAAACCTAAGAAATTCAATTCTGATTAAGTTCAAATTTTAACACGAGTTACAACATAGGGTTATGAAGAACATATCCAAAATTCAGTCAAAACGCACGAGTATTTTTCGATTTGGCTCGGTGGTCAGTTTCAGGACGAGTTAGGGTTTCAAAAACGGATCTGAAATTAATCTAAGGGTTTTCTGGGATCGAAGGGTTATGGGAACGAAGGGAATGGTTATTGATGATATAGGAACGTTAGAGAATGGCAGGGAAAAACGAATAGAACACGAATTGCAGAATTGAAACGAAAACAAATTATGAATCTTACCCGAAATGAACCCCGGATCTACGTGAATCCGAAACGCGTTTATGGAGCAATCTTCGTGGCTCAACTAACCCGGATACTACGAGATATCACGAACGAGTCGATGAATTCAAGCTTGAAATCGCCAATATCAAACTCTACCTAAGGAACGATTTGTTATGTGAGACAAGAGAATAATAGCGTAAAGCTGTTTTTGCATTCAATCAAGTCTGTCTAAGTAATGAACGAAAATTAGTATAAATACTAATCTAAGAAGGCCGAAAATACCAAGTAATGGGCCAAAGAAAACGGGCCAATTAATCACCTAAACATGTGATAATTGGGCCTAAAATAAAATAAATATAAGTTCAGTTTTGATTCCTCTTTTAATGGGCCTCCGAAATATCATCTTCTACACTTGTGAAGTTCACCAATTTGAAATGATGACATCCGGTTCCTTCATCTTCCAGTCTCTTCGGAATGTAGCATTGCAAATATCCTTGCAGCTTCTTGGCTCTTGATCTCGTCACTGCTCCTCCGAGCTGCAAGTCCCGATTGATCTCTTCAATGCTAGGTCCCGTCTCATCACTTCGTTACTCATCCATTTCGAACGGTTCTCGTGTCGTTGTAACACTTATGGGATGGGTAACAATATGGAGTGGACGAAGTCCGAATTTATCTCCGCTCATTTCGAGCGATTTTATCCCAAGGCATCGTTTTCCCTATTTCACCACTCCCCAATCTCCTTCGTTACTCATCCGTTTCGAACGGTTCTCGTCTCCTTGTAACACTTATGGGGTGGGGTAACAATAGGGGGTGGTCGCAAGTCCGATCTTCTCTCCGCTTATTTCGAGCGATTTTCTCCCAATACATCATTTTCACTGTTTCTTTCCTCTCAATCTGCTTCGTTACTCATCCGTTCCGAACGGTTCTCGTTTCCCTATAACACTTATGGGATGGGTAACAATAGGGGGTGGTCGCAGTCCGATCTTCTCTCCGCTTATTTCGAGCGATTTTCTCCCAATACATCATTTTCACTGTTTCTTTCCTCTCAATCTCCTTCGTTACTCATCCGTTCCGAACGGTTCTCGTCTCCCCGTAATACTTATGGGATGGGTAACAATAGAGGGTGGTCAAAGTCCGATCTTCTCTCCGCTTATTTCGAGCGATTTTCTCCCAATGCATCATTTTCACTATTTCTTTCCTCTCAATCTCCTTCGTTACTCATCCGTTTCGAACGGTTCTCGTGTCGTTTTTACACTTATGGGTGGGGTAACAATAAGGGTTGGTCGAAGTCCGAATTTATCTCCACTCATTTCGAGCGATTTTATCCCAAGGCTTTTTTTTCGCTATTTCACCCCTCCCCAATCTCCTTCGTTACTCATCCATTTCGAACGGTTCTCGTGTCATTGTAACACTTATGGGATGGGTAACAATAGGGGGTGGTCGAAGTCCTAATTTATATCCGCTTATTTCGAGCGATTTTCTCCCAAGGCATCGTTTTCACTGTTTCATTCCTCTCAATCTCCTTCGTTACTCTTCCATTTCGAACGGTTCTCGTGTCATTGTAACACTAATGGGATGGGTAACAAAAGGGGGTGGTCGAAGTCCTAATTTATATCTACTTATTTCGAGCGATTTTCTCCCAAGGCATCATTTTCACTGTTTCATTACTCTCAATCTCCTTCGTTACTCATCCGTTCTTAACGGTTCTCGTCTCCTGGTAACACTTATGGGATGGGTAACAATAGGGGGTGGTCGAAGTCCTAATTTATATCTACTTATTTCGAGCGATTTTCTCCCAAGGCATCATTTTCACTGTTTCATTCCTCTCAATCTCCTTCGTTACTCATCCGTTCTTAACGGTTCTCGTCTCCTGGTAACACTTATGGGATGGGTAACAATAGGGGGTGGTCGAACTCCGAATTTCTCTCCGCTCATTTCGAGCGATTTTCTCCCAATGCATCATTTTCACTGTTTCATGCCTCTCAATCTCCTTCGTGATGCGATCACAATCTACGCGGAAGCTAAGAATCGAACAACGTCAGACACGAAAGATTCAATCCAAATATAACTATGACAATCGAATGGAAATTCCTTGAAATTCTACCCACAAATACACTGAATAGACGTCTTCAGAAACCTAAGCAATTCAATTCCGATTAAGCTCAAATTTTAATACGAGTTACAACATAGGGTTATGAAGAACATATCCAAAATTTAGTGAAAACGCACGAGTAGTTTTCGCTTTGGCTCAGTGGTCAGTTTCAGAACGAGTTAGCGTTTCAAAAACGGATCTGAAATTAATCTAAGGGTTTTCTGGGATCGAAGGGTTATGGGAACGAAGGGAATGGTTATTGATGATATAGGAACGTTAGAGAATGGCTGGGAAAAATGAATAGAACACGAATTGCAGAATTGAAACGAAATAAATTATGAATCTTACCCGAAACGAACCCCGGATCTACGTGAATCCAAAATGCGTTTATGGAGCAATCTTCGTGGCTCAACTAACCCGGATACTACGAGATATCACGAACGAGTCGATGAATTCAAGCTTGAAATCGCCAATATCAAACTCTACCTAAGGAACGATTTTTTATGTGAGACAAGAGAATAGCGTAAAGTTGTTTTTGCATTCAATCAAGTCTGTCTAAGTAATGAACGAAAATTAGTATAAATACTAATCTAAGAAGGCCGAAAATACCAAGTAATGGGCCTAAGAAAACGGGCCAATTAATCACCTAAACATGTTGTGATAATTGGGCCTAAAATAAAATAAATATAAGTTCAGTTTTGATTCCTCTTTTAATGGGCCTCCGAAATATCATCTTCTACACTTGTGAAGTTCACCAATTTGAAATGATGACATCCGGTTCCTTCATCTTCCAATCTCTTCGGAATGTAGCATTGCAAATATCCTTGCAGCTTCTTGGCTCTTGATCTCGTCACTGCTCCTCCGAGCTGCAAGTCCCGATTGATATCTTCAATGCTAGGTCCCGTCTCATCACTTCGTTACTCATCCGTTTCGAACGGTTCTCATGTCGTTGTAACACTTATGGGATGGGTAACAATATGGAGTGGTCGAAGTCCGAATTTATCTCCGCTCATTTCGAGCGATTTTATCCCAAGGCATCGTTTTTCCTATTTCACCACTCCCCAATCTCCTTCGTTACTCATCCGTTTCGAATGGTTCTCGTCTCCTTGTAACACTTATGGGGTGGGTAACAATAGGGGGTGGTCGAACTCCAAATTTCTCTCCGCTCATTTCGAGCGATTTTCTCCCAATGCATCATTTTCACTGTTTCTTTCCTCTCAATCTCCTTCGTTACTCATCCATTTCGAACGGTTCTTGTTTCATTGTAACACTTATGGGATGGGTAACAATAGGGGGTGGTCGAAGTCCTAATTTATATCCGCTCATTTCGAGCGATTTCCTCCCAAGGCATCGTTTTCACTGTTTCATTCCTCTCAATCTCCTTCGTTACTCATCCGTTCTTAACGGTTCTCATCTCCTTGTAACAGTTATGGGATGGGTAACAATAGGGGGTGGTCGAACTCCGAATTTCTCTCCGCTCATTTCGAGCGATTTTCTCCCAATGCATCATTTTCACTATTTCTTTCCTGTCAATCTCCTTCGTTACTCATCCGTTTCGAACGGTTCTCGTGTCGTTGTAACACTTATGGGTGGGTAACAATAAGGGGTGGTCGAAGTCCGAATTTATCTCCACTCATTTCGAGCGATTTTATCCCAAGGCATCGTTTTCCCTATTTCACCCCTCCCCAATCTCCTTCGTTACTCATCCGTTTCGAACGGTTCTCGTGTCATTGTAACACTTATGGGATGGGTAACAATAGGGGGTGGTCGAAGTCCGAATTTCTCTCCGCTCATTTCGAGCGATTTCCTCCCAAGGCATCGTTTTCACTGTTTCATTCCTCTCAATCTCCTTCGTAACTCTTCCATTTCGAACGGTTCTCATGTCGTTGTAACACTTATGGGATGGGTAACAATAGGGGGTGGTCGAACTCCAAATTTCTCTCCGCTCATTTCGAGCGATTTTCTCCCAATGCATCATTTTCACTGTTTCTTTCCTCTCAATCTCCTTCGTTACTCATCCGTTCCGAACGGTTCTCGTCTCCCTGTAACACTTATGGGATGGGTAACAACAGGGGGTAGTCGAAGTCCGATCTTCTCTCCGCACATTTCGAGCGATTTTCTCCCAATGCATCATTTTCACTATTTCTTTCCTCTAAATCTCCTTCGTTACTCATCCGTTTCGAACGGTTCTCGTGTCATTGTAACACTTATGGGTGGGTAACAATAAGGGGTGGTCGAAGTCCGAATTTATCTCCACTCATTTCGAGCGATTTTATCCCAAGGCATCGTTTTACCTATTTCACCCCTCCCCAATCTCCTTCGTTACTCATCCGTTTCGAACGGTTCTCGTGTCATTGTAACACTTATGGGATGGGTAACAATAGGGGGTGGTCGAAGTCCTAATTTATATCCGCTCATTTCGAGCGATTTCCTCCCAAGGCATCGTTTTCACTGTTTCATTCCTCTCAATCTCCTTCGTTACTCTTCCATTTCGAACGGTTCTCGTGTCGTTGTAACACTTATGGGATGGGTAACACAATAGGGGGTGGTCGAAGTCCTAATTTATATCCGCTCATTTCGAGCGATTTTCTCCCAAGGCATCATTTTAACTGTTTCATTCCTCTCAATCTCCTTCGTTACTCATCCGTTCTGAACGGTTCTCGTCTCCTTGTAACACTTATGGGATGGGTAACAATAGGGGGTGGTCGAACTCCGAATTTCTCTCCGCTCATTTCGAGCTATTTTCTCCCAATGCATCATTTTCACTGTTTCATGCCTCTCAATCTCCTTCGTGATGCGATCATAATCTACACGGAAGCTAAGAATCGAACAACGTCAGACACGAAAGATTCAATCCAAATATAACTATGACAATCGAATGGAAATTCCTTGAAATTCTACCCACAAATACACTGAATAGACGTCTACAGAAACCTAAGAAATTCAATTCTGATTAAGCTCAAATTTTAACACGAGTTACAACATAGGGTTATGAAGAACATATCCAAAATTCAGTCAAAACGCACGAGTATTTTTCGATTTGGCTCGGTGGTCAGTTTCAGGACGAGTTAGGGTTTCAAAAACGGATCTGAAATTAATCTAAGGGTTTTCTGGGATCGAAGGGTTATGGGAACGTAGGGAATGGTTATTGATGATATAGGAACGTTAGAGAATGGCAGGGAAAAAGGAATAGAACACGAATTGCAGAATTGAAACGAAAACAAATTATGAATCTTACCCGAAATGAACCCCGGATCTACGTGAATCCGAAACGCATTTATGGAACAATCTTCGTGGCTCAACTAACCCGGATACTACGAGATATCACGAACGAGTCGATGAATTCAAGCTTGAAATCGCCAATATCAAACTCTACCTAAGGAACGATTTGTTATGTGAGACAAGAGAATAATAGCGTAAAGCTGTTTTTGCATTCAATCAAGTCTGTCTAAGTAATGAACGAAAATTAGTATAAATACTAATCTAAGAAGGCCGAAAATACCAAGTAATGGGCCTAAGAAAACGGGCCAATTAATCACCAAAACATGTGATAATTGGGCCTAAAATAAAATAAATATAAGTTCAGTTTTGATTCCTCTTTTAATGGGCCTCCGAAATATCATCTTCTACACTTGTGAAGTTCACCAATTTGAAATGATGACATCCGGTTCCTTCATCTTCCAATCTCTTCGGAATGTAGCATTGCAATATCCTTGCAGCTTCTTGGCTCTTGATCTCGTCACTGCTCCTCCGAGCTGCAAGTCCCGATTGATCTCTTCAATGCTAGGTCCCGTCTCATCACTTCGTTACTCATCCAGTTCGAAGAGTGCTCGTGTCGTTGTAACACTTATGGGATGGGTAACAATATGGAGTGGTCGAAGTCCGAATTTATCTCCGCTCATTTCGAGTGATTTTATCCCAAGGCATCGTTTTCCCTATTTCACCACTCCCCAATCTCCTTCGTTACTCATCCGTTTCGAACGGTTCTCGTCTCCTTGTAACACTTATGGGGTGGGTAACAATAGGGGGTGGTCGCAGTCCGATCTTCTCTCCGCTCATTTCGAGCGATTTTCTCCCAATGCATCATTTTCACTATTTCTTTCCTCTCAATCTTCTTCGTTACTCATCCATTCCGAACGGTTCTCGTCTCCCTGTAACACTTATGGGATGGGTAACAATAGGGGGTAGTCGAAGTCCGATCTTCTCTCCGCACATTTCGAGCGATTTTCTCCCAATGCATCATTTTCACTATTTCTTTCCTCTCAATCTCCTTCGTTACTCATCCGTTTTGAACGGTTCTCGTGTCGTTGTAACACTTATGGGTGGGTAACAATAAGGGGTGGTCGAAGTCCGATCTTCTCTCCGCTCATTTCGAGCGATTTTCTCCCAATGCATCATTTTCACTGTTTCTTTCCTCTCAATCTCCTTCGTTACTCATCCGTTCCGAACGGTTCTCGTCTCCCTGTAACACTTATGGGATGGGTAACAATAGGGGGTGGTCGCAGTCCGATCTTCTCTCCGCTTATTTCGAGCGATTTTCTCCCAATACATCATTTTCACTGTTTCTTTCCTCTCAATCTGCTTCGTTACTCATCCGTTCCGAACGGTTCTCGTTTCCCTATAACACTTATGGGATGGGTAACAATAGGGGGTGGTCGCAGTCCGATCTTCTCTCTGCTTATTTCGAGCGATTTTCTCCCAATACATCATTTTCACTGTTTCTTTCCTCTCAATCTCCTTCGTTACTCATCCGTTCCGAACGGTTCTCGTCTCCCCGTAATACTTATGGGATGGGTAACAATAGAGGGTGGTCAAAGTCCGATCTTCTCTACGCTTATTTCGAGCGATTTTCTCCCAATGCATCATTTTCACTATTTCTTTCCTCTCAATCTCCTTCGTTACTCATCCGTTTCGAACGGTTCTCGTGTCGTTTTTACACTTATGGGTGGGTAACAATAAGGGGTGGTCGAAGTCCGAATTTATCTCCACTCATTTCGAGCGATTTTATCCCAAGGCTTTTTTTTCGCTATTTCACCCCTCCCCAATCTCCTTCGTTACTCATCCATTTCGAACGGTTCTCGTGTCATTGTAACACTTATGGGATGGGTAACAATAGGGGGTGGTCGAAGTCCTAATTTATATCCGCTTATTTCGAGCGATTTTCTCCCAAGGCATCGTTTTCACTGTTTCATTCCTCTCAATCTCCTTCGTTACTCTTCCATTTCGAACGGTTCTCGTGTCATTGTAACACTAATGGGATGGGTAACAAAAGGGGGTGGTCGAAGTCCTAATTTATATCTACTTATTTCGAGCGATTTTCTCCCAAGGCATCATTTTCACTGTTTCATTACTCTCAATCTCCTTCGTTACTCATCCGTTCTTAACGGTTCTCGTCTCCTGGTAACACTTATGGGATGGGTAACAATAGGGGGTGGTCGAAGTCCTAATTTATATCTACTTATTTCGAGCGATTTTCTCCCAAGGCATCATTTTCACTGTTTCATTCCTCTCAATCTCCTTCGTTACTCATCCATTCTTAACGGTTCTCGTCTCCTGGTAACACTTATGGGATGGGTAACAATAGGGGGTGGTCGAACTCCGAATTTCTCTCCGCTCATTTCGAGCGATTTTGTCCCAATGCATCATTTTCACTGTTTCATGCCACTCAATCTCCTTCGTGATGCGATCACAATCTACGCGGAAGCTAAGAATCGAACAACGTCAGACACGAAAGATTCAATCCAAATATAACTATGACAATCGAATGGAAATTCCTTGAAATTCTACCCACAAATACACTGAATAGACGTCTTCAGAAACCTAAGTAATTCAATTCCGATTAAGCTCAAATTTTAATACGAGTTACAACATAGGGTTATGAAGAACATATCCAAAATTTAGTGAAAACGCACGAGTAGTTTTCGCTTTGGCTCAGTGGTCAGTTTCAGAACGAGTTAGCGTTTCAAAAACGGATCTGAAATTAATCTAAGGGTTTTCTGGGATCGAAGGGTTATGGGAACGAAGGGAATGGTTATTGATGATATAGGAACGTTAGAGAATGGCTGGGAAAAATGAATAGAACACGAATTGCAGAATTGAAACGAAATAAATTATGAATCTTACCCGAAACGAACCCCGGATCTACGTGAATCCAAAATGCGTTTATGGAGCAATCTTCGTGGTTCAACTAACCCGGATACTACGAGATATCACGAACGAGTCGATGAATTCAAGCTTGAAATCGCCAATATCAAACTCTACCTAAGGAACGATTTTTTATGTGAGACAAGAGAATAGCGTAAAGTTGTTTTTGCATTCAATCAAGTCTGTCTAAGTAATGAACGAAAATTAGTATAAATACTAATCTAAGAAGGCCGAAAATACCAAGTAATGGGCCTAAGAAAACGGGCCAATTAATCACCTAAACATGTTGTGATAATTGGGCCTAAAATAAAATAAATATAAGTTCAGTTTTGATTCCTCTTTTAATGGGCCTCCGAAATATCATCTTCTACACTTGTGAAGTTCACCAATTTGAAATGATGACATCCGGTTCCTTCATCTTCCAATCTCTTCGGAATGTAGCATTGCAAATATCCTTGCAGCTTCTTGGCTCTTGATCTCGTCACTGCTCCTCCGAGCTGCAAGTCCCGATTGATATCTTCAATGCTAGGTCCCGTCTCATCACTTCGTTACTCATCCGTTTCGAACGGTTCTCATGTCGTTGTAACACTTATGGGATGGGTAACAATATGGAGTGGTCGAAGTCCGAATTTATCTCCGCTCATTTCGAGCGATTTTATCCCAAGGCATCGTTTTTCCTATTTCACCACTCCCCAATCTCCTTCGTTACTCATCCGTTTCGAATGGTTCTCGTCTCCTTGTAACACTTATGGGGTGGGTAACAATAGGGGGTGGTCGAACTCCAAATTTCTCTCCGCTCATTTCGAGCGATTTTCTCCCAATGCATCATTTTCACTGTTTCTTTCCTCTCAATCTCCTTCGTTACTCATCCATTTCGAACGGTTCTTGTTTCATTGTAACACTTATGGGATGGGTAACAATAGGGGGTGGTCGAAGTCCTAATTTATATCCGCTCATTTCGAGCGATTTCCTCCCAAGGCATCGTTTCACTGTTTCATTCCTCTCAATCTCCTTCGTTACTCATCCGTTCTTAACGGTTCTCATCTCCTTGTAACAGTTATGGGATGGGTAACAATAGGGGTGGTCGAACTCCGAATTTCTCTCCGCTCATTTCGAGCGATTTTCTCCCATGCATCATTTTCACTATTTCTTTCCTGTCAATCTCCTTCGTTACTCATCCGTTTCGAACGGTTCTCGTGTCGTTGTAACACTTATGGGTGGGTAACAATAAGGGGTGGTCGAAGTCCGAATTTATCTCCACTCATTTCGAGCGATTTTATCCCAAGGCATCGTTTTCCCTATTTCACCCCTCCCCAATCTCCTTCGTTACTCATCCGTTTCGAACGGTTCTCGTGTCATTGTAACACTTATGGGATGGGTAACAATAGGGGGTGGTCGAAGTCCGAATTTCTCTCCGCTCATTTCGAGCGATTTCCTCCCAAGGCATCGTTTTCACTGTTTCATTCCTCTCAATCTCCTTCGTAACTCTTCCATTTCGAACGGTTCTCATGTCGTTGTAACACTTATGGGATGGGTAACAATAGGGGGTGGTCGAACTCCAAATTTCTCTCCGCTCATTTCGAGCGATTTTCTCCCAATGCATCATTTTCACTGTTTCTTTCCTCTCAATCTCCTTCGTTACTCATCCGTTCCGAACGGTTCTCGTCTCCCTGTAACACTTATGGGATGGGTAACAACAGGGGGTAGTCGAAGTCCGATCTTCTCTCCGCACATTTCGAGCGATTTTCTCCCAATGCATCATTTTCACTATTTCTTTCCTCTAAATCTCCTTCGTTACTCATCCGTTTCGAACGGTTCTCGTGTCATTGTAACACTTATGGGTGGGTAACAATAAGGGGTGGTCGAAGTCCGAATTTATCTCCACTCATTTCGAGCGATTTTATCCCAAGGCATCGTTTTACCTATTTCACCCCTCCCCAATCTCCTTCGTTACTCATCCGTTTCGAACGGTTCTCGTGTCATTGTAACACTTATGGGATGGGTAACAATAGGGGGTGGTCGAAGTCCTAATTTATATCCGCTCATTTCGAGCGATTTCCTCCCAAGGCATCGTTTTCACTATTTCATTCCTCTCAATCTCCTTCGTTACTCTTCCATTTCGAACGGTTCTCGTGTCGTTGTAACACTTATGGGATGGGTAACACAATAGGGGGTGGTCGAAGTCCTAATTTATATCCGCTCATTTCGAGCGATTTTCTCCCAAGGCATCATTTTAACTGTTTCATTCCTCTCAATCTCCTTCGTTACTCATCCGTTCTGAACGGTTCTCGTCTCCTTGTAACACTTATGGGATGGGTAACAATAGGGGGTGGTCGAACTCCGAATTTCTCTCCGCTCATTTCGAGCAATTTTCTCCCAATGCATCATTTTCACTGTTTCATGCCTCTCAATCTCCTTCGTGATGCGATCATAATCTACACGGAAGCTAAGAATCGAACAACGTCAGACACGAAAGATTCAATCCAAATATAACTATGACAATCGAATGGAAATTCCTTGAAATTCTACCCACAAATACACTGAATAGACGTCTACAGAAACCTAAGAAATTCAATTCTGATTAAGCTCAAATTTTAACACGAGTTACAACATAGGGTTATGAAGAACATATCCAAAATTCAGTCAAAACGCACGAGTATTTTTCGATTTGGCTCGGTGGTCAGTTTCAGGACGAGTTAGGGTTTCAAAAACGGATCTGAAATTAATCTAAGGGTTTTCTGGGATCGAAGGGTTATGGGAACGAAGGGAATGGTTATTGATGATATAGGAACGTTAGAGAATGGCAGGGAAAAAGGAATAGAACACGAATTGCAGAATTGAAACGAAAACAAATTATGAATCTTACCCGAAATGAACCCCGGATCTACGTGAATCCGAAACGCATTTATGGAACAATCTTCGTGGCTCAACTAACCCGGATACTACGAGATATCACGAACGAGTCGATGAATTCAAGCTTGAAATCGCCAATATCAAACTCTACCTAAGGAACGATTTGTTATGTGAGACAAGAGAATAATAGCGTAAAGCTATTTTTGCATTCAATCAAGTCTGTCTAAACGAAAATTAGTATAAATACTAATCTAAGAAGGCCGAAAATACCAAGTAATGGGCCTAAGAAAACGGGCCAATTAATCACCAAAACATGTGATAATTGGGCCTAAAATAAAATAAATATAAGTTCAGTTTTGATTCCTCTTTTAATGGGCCTCCGAAATATCATCTTCTACACTTGTGAAGTTCACCAATTTGAAATGATGACATCCGGTTCCTTCATCTTCCAATCTCTTCGGAATGTAGCATTGCAAATATCCTTGCAGCTTCTTGGCTCTTGATCTCGTCACTGCTCCTCCGAGCTGCAAGTCCCGATTGATCTCTTCAATGCTAGGTCCCGTCTCATCACTTCGTTACTCATCCAGTTCGAAGAGTGCTCGTGTCGTTGTAACACTTATGGGATGGGTAACAATATGGAGTGGTCGAAGTCCGAATTTATCTCCGCTCATTTCGAGCGATTTTATCCCAAGGCATCGTTTTCCCTATTTCACCACTCCCCAATCTCCTTCGTTACTCATCCGTTTCGAACGGTTCTCGTCTCCTTGTAACACTTATGGGGTGGGTAACAATAGGGGGTGGTCGCAGTCCGATCTTCTCTCCGCTCATTTCGAGCGATTTTCTCCCAATGCATCATTTTCACTATTTCTTTCCTCTCAATCTCCTTCGTTACTCATCCATTCCGAACGGTTCTCGTCTCCCTGTAACACTTATGGGATGGGTAACAATAGGGGGTAGTCGAAGTCCGATCTTCTCTCCGCACATTTCGAGCGATTTTCTCCCAATGCATCATTTTCACTATTTCTTTCCTCTCAATCTCCTTCGTTACTCATCCGTTTTGAACGGTTCTCGTGTCGTTGTAACACTTATGGGTGGGTAACAATAAGGGGTGGTCGAAGTCCGATCTTCTCTCCGCTCATTTCGAGCGATTTTCTCCCAATGCATCATTTTCACTGTTTCTTTCCTCTCAATCTCCTTCGTTACTCATCCGTTCCGAACGGTTCTCGTCTCCCTGTAACACTTATGGGATGGGTAACAATAGGGGGTGGTCGCAGTCCGATCTTCTCTCCGCTTATTTCGAGCGATTTTCTCCCAATACATCATTTTCACTGTTTCTTTCCTCTCAATCTGCTTCGTTACTCATCCGTTCCGAACGGTTCTCGTTTCCCTATAACACTTATGGGATGGGTAACAATAGGGGGTGGTCGCAGTCCGATCTTCTCTCTGCTTATTTCGAGCGATTTTCTCCCAATACATCATTTTCACTGTTTCTTTCCTCTCAATCTCCTTCGTTACTCATCCGTTCCGAACGGTTCTCGTCTCCCCGTAATACTTATGGGATGGGTAACAATAGAGGGTGGTCAAAGTCCGATCTTCTCTACGCTTATTTCGAGCGATTTTCTCCCAATGCATCATTTTCACTATTTCTTTCCTCTCAATCTCCTTCGTTACTCATCCGTTTCGAACGGTTCTCGTGTCGTTTTTACACTTATGGGTGGGTAACAATAAGGGGTGGTCGAAGTCCGAATTTATCTCCACTCATTTCGAGCGATTTTATCCCAAGGCTTTTTTTTCGCTATTTCACCCCTCCCCAATCTCCTTCGTTACTCATCCATTTCGAACGGTTCTCGTGTCATTGTAACACTTATGGGATGGGTAACAATAGGGGGTGGTCGAAGTCCTAATTTATATCCGCTTATTTCGAGCGATTTTCTCCCAAGGCATCGTTTTCACTGTTTCATTCCTCTCAATCTCCTTCGTTACTCTTCCATTTCGAACGGTTCTCGTGTCATTGTAACACTAATGGGATGGGTAACAAAAGGGGGTGGTCGAAGTCCTAATTTATATCTACTTATTTCGAGCGATTTTCTCCCAAGGCATCATTTTCACTGTTTCATTACTCTCAATCTCCTTCGTTACTCATCCGTTCTTAACGGTTCTCGTCTCCTGGTAACACTTATGGGATGGGTAACAATAGGGGGTGGTCGAAGTCCTAATTTATATCTACTTATTTCGAGCGATTTTCTCCCAAGGCATCATTTTCACTGTTTCATTCCTCTCAATCTCCTTCGTTACTCATCCATTCTTAACGGTTCTCGTCTCCTGGTAACACTTATGGGATGGGTAACAATAGGGGGTGGTCGAACTCCGAATTTCTCTCCGCTCATTTCGAGCGATTTTCTCCCAATGCATCATTTTCACTGTTTCATGCCACTCAATCTCCTTCGTGATGCGATCACAATCTACGCGGAAGCTAAGAATCGAACAACGTCAGACACGAAAGATTCAATCCAAATATAACTATGACAATCGATTGGAAATTCCTTGAAATTCTACCCACAAATACACTGAATAGACGTCTTCAGAAACCTAAGCAATTCAATTCCGATTAAGCTCAAATTTTAATACGAGTTACAAAATAGGGTTATGAAGAACATATCCAAAATTCAGTGAAAACGCACGAGTAGTTTTCGCTTTGGCTCAGTGGTCAGTTTCAGAACGAGTTAGCGTTTCAAAAACGGATCTGAAATTAATCTAAGGGTTTTCTGGGATCGAAGGGTTATGGGAACGAAGGGAATGGTTATTGATGATATAGGAACGTTAGAGAATGGCTGGGAAAAATGAATAGAACACGAATTGCAGAATTGAAACGAAATAAATTATGAATCTTACCCGAAACGAACCCCGGATCTACGTGAATCCAAAATGCGTTTATGGAGCAATCTTCGTGGCTCAACTAACCCGGATACTACGAGATATCACGAACGAGTCGATGAATTCAAGCTTGAAATCGCCAATATCAAACTCTACCTAAGGAACGATTTTTTATGTGAGACAAGAGAATAGCGTAAAGTTATTTTTGCATTCAATCAAGTCTGTCTAAGTAATGAACGAAAATTAGTATAAATACTAATCTAAGAAGGCCGAAAATACCAAGTAATGGGCCTAAGAAAACGGGTCAATTAATCACCTAAACATGTTGTGATAATTGGGCCTAAAATAAAATAAATATAAGTTCAGTTTTGATTCCTCTTTTAATGGGCCTCCGAAATATCATCTTCTACACTTGTGAAGTTCACCAATTTGAAATGATGACATCCGGTTCCTTCATCTTCCAATCTCTTCGGAATGTAGCATTGCAAATATCCTTGCAGCTTCTTGGCTCTTGATCTCGTCACTGCTCCTCCGAGCTGCAAGTCCCGATTGATATCTTCAATGCTAGGTCCCGTCTCATCACTTCGTTACTCATCCGTTTCGAACGGTTCTCATGTCGTTGTAACACTTATGGGATGGGTAACAATATGGAGTGGTCGAAGTCCGAATTTATCTCCGCTCATTTCGAGCGATTTTATCCCAAGGCATCGTTTTTCCTATTTCACCACTCCCAATCTCCTTCGTTACTCATCCGTTTCGAATGGTTCTCGTCTCCTTGTAACACTTATGGGGTGGGTAACAATAGGGGGTGGTCGAACTCCAAATTTCTCTCCGCTCATTTCGAGCGATTTTCTCCCAATGCATCATTTTCACTGTTTCTTTCCTCTCAATCTCCTTCGTTACTCATCCATTTCGAACGGTTCTTGTTTCATTGTAACACTTATGGGATGGGTAACAATAGGGGGTGGTCGAAGTCCTAATTTATATCCGCTCATTTCGAGCGATTTCCTCCCAAGGCATCGTTTTCACTGTTTCATTCCTCTCAATCTCCTTCGTTACTCATCCATTCTTAACGGTTCTCATCTCCTTGTAATAGTTATGGGATGGGTAACAATAGGGGGTGGTCGAACTCCGAATTTCTCTCCGCTCATTTCGAGCGATTTTCTCCCAATGCATCATTTTCACTATTTCTTTCCTGTCAATCTCCTTCGTTACTCATCCGTTTCGAACGGTTCTCGTGTCGTTGTAACACTTATGGGTGGGTAACAATAAGGGGTGGTCGAAGTCTGAATTTATCTCCACTCATTTCGAGCGATTTTATCCCAAGGCATCGTTTTCCCTATTTCACCCCTCCCCAATCTCCTTCGTTACTCATCCGTTTCGAACGGTTCTCGTGTCATTGTAACACTTATGGGATGGGTAACAATAGGGGGTGGTCGAAGTCCTAATTTATATCCGCTCATTTCGAGCGATTTCCTCCCAAGGCATCGTTTTCACTGTTTCATTCCTCTCAATCTCCTTCGTTACTCTTCCATTTCGAACGGTTCTCGTGTCGTTGTAACACTTATGGGATGGGTAACACAATAGGGGGTGGTCGAAGTCCTAATTTATATCCGCTCATTTCGAGCGATTTCCTCCCAAGGCATCGTTTTCACTGTTTCATTCCTCTCAATCTCCTTCGTTACTCATCCGTTCTTAACGGTTCTCGTCTCCTTGTAACAGTTATGGGATGGGTAACAATAGGGGGTGGTCGAACTCCGAATTTCTCTCCGCTCATTTCGAGCGATTTCTCCCAATGCATCATTTTCACTATTTCTTTCCTGTCAATCTCCTTCGTTACTCATCCGTTTCGAACGGTTCTCGTGTCGTTGTAACACTGATGGGTGGGGTAACAATAAGGGGTGGTCGAAGTCCGAATTTATCTCCACTCATTTCGAGCGATTTTATCCCAAGGCATCGTTTTCCCTATTTCACCCCTCCCCAATCTCCTTCGTTACTCATCCGTTTCGAACGGTTCTCGTGTCATTGTAACACTTATGGGATGGGTAACAATAGGGGGTGGTCGAAGTCCTAATTTATATCCGCTCATTTCGAGCGATTTCCTCCCAAGGCATCGTTTTCACTGTTTCATTCCTCTCAATCTCCTTCGTAACTCTTCCATTTCGAACGGTTCTCATGTCGTTGTAACACTTATGGGATGGGTAACAATAGGGGGTGGTCGAACTCCAAATTTCTCTCCGCTCATTTCGAGCGATTTTCTCCCAATGCATCATTTTCACTGTTTCTTTCCTCTCAATCTCCTTCGTTACTCATCCGTTCCGAACGGTTCTCGTCTCCCTGTAACACTTATGGGATGGGTAACAACAGGGGGTAGTCGAAGTCCGATCTTCTCTCCGCACATTTCGAGCGATTTTCTCCCAATGCATCATTTTCACTATTTCTTTCCTCTAAATCTCCTTCGTTACTCATCCGTTTCGAACGGTTCTCGTGTCATTGTAACACTTATGGGTGGGTAACAATAAGGGGTGGTCGAAGTCCGAATTTATCTCCACTCATTTCGAGCGATTTTATCCCAAGGCATCGTTTTACCTATTTCACCCCTCCCCAATCTCCTTCGTTACTCATCCGTTTCGAACGGTTCTCGTGTCATTGTAACACTTATGGGATGGGTAACAATAGGGGGTGGTCGAAGTCCTAATTTATATCCGCTCATTTCGAGCGATTTCCTCCCAAGGCATCGTTTTCACTATTTCATTCCTCTCAATCTCCTTCGTTACTCTTCCATTTCGAACGGTTCTCGTGTCGTTGTAACACTTATGGGATGGGTAACACAATAGGGGGTGGTCGAAGTCCTAATTTATATCCGCTCATTTCGAGCGATTTTCTCCCAAGGCATCATTTAACTGTTTCATTCCTCTCAATCTCCTTCGTTACTCATCCGTTCTGAACGGTTCTCGTCTCCTTGTAACACTTATGGGATGGGTAACAATAGGGGGTGGTCGAACTCCGAATTTCTCTCCGCTCATTTCGAGCAATTTTCTCCCAATGCATCATTTTCACTGTTTCATGCCTCTCAATCTCCTTCGTGATGCGATCATAATCTACACGGAAGCTAAGAATCGAACAACGTCAGACACGAAAGATTCAATCCAAATATAACTATGACAATCGAATGGAAATTCCTTGAAATTCTACCCACAAATACACTGAATAGACGTCTACAGAAACCTAAGAAATTCAATTCTGATTAAGCTCAAATTTTAACACGAGTTACAACATAGGGTTATGAATAACATATCTAAAATTCAGTCAAAACGCACGAGTATTTTTCGATTTGGCTCGGTGGTCAGTTTCAGGACGAGTTAGGGTTTCAAAAACGGATCTGAAATTAATCTAAGGGTTTTCTGGGATCGAAGGGTTATGGGAACGAAGGGAATGGTTATTGATGATATAGGAACGTTAGAGAATGGCAGGGAAAAAGGAATAGAACACGAATTGCAGAATTGAAACGAAAACAAATTATGAATCTTACCCGAAATGAACCCCGGATCTACGTGAATCCGAAACGCATTTATGGAACAATCTTCGTGGCTCAACTAACCCGGATACTACGAGATATCACGAACGAGTCGATGAATTCAAGCTTGAAATCGCCAATATCAAACTCTACCTAAGGAACGATTTGTTATGTGAGACAAGAGAATAATAGCGTAAAGCTGTTTTTGCATTCAATCAAGTCTGTCTAAGTAATGAACGAAAATTAGTATAAATACTAATCTAAGAAGGCCGAAAATACCAAGTAATGGGCCTAAGAAAACGGGGCAATTAATCACCAAAACATGTGATAATTGGGCATAAAATAAAATAAATATAAGTTCAGTTTTGATTCCTCTTTTAATGGGCCTCCGAAATATCATCTTCTACACTTGTGAAGTTCACCAATTTGAAATGATGACATCCGGTTCCTTCATCTTCCAATCTCTTCGGAATGTAGCATTGCAAATATCCTTGCAGCTTCTTGGCTCTTGATCTCGTCACTGCTCCTCCGAGCTGCAAGTCCCGATTGATATCTTCAATGCTAGGTCCCGTCTCATCACTTCGTTACTCATCCGTTTCGAACAGTTCTCATGTCGTTGTAACACTTATGGGATGGGTAACAATATGGAGTGGTCGAAGTCCGAATTTATCTCCGCTCATTTCGAGCGATTTTATCCCAAGGCATCGTTTTTCCTATTTCACCACTCCCCAATCTCCTTCGTTACTCATCCGTTTCGAATGGTTCTCGTCTCCTTGTAACACTTATGGGGTGGGTAACAATAGGGGGTGGTCGAACTCCAAATTTCTCTCCGCTCATTTCGAGCGATTTTCTCCCAATGCATCATTTTCACTGTTTCTTTCCTCTCAATCTCCTTCGTTACTCATCCATTTCGAACGGTTCTTGTTTCATTGTAACACTTATGGGATGGGTAACAATAGGGGGTGGTCGAAGTCCTAATTTATATCCGCTCATTTCGAGCGATTTCCTCCCAAGGCATCGTTTTCACTGTTTCATTCCTCTCAATCTCCTTCGTTACTCATCCATTCTTAACGGTTCTCGTCTCCTTGTAACAGTTATGGGATGGGTAACAATAGGGGGTGGTCAAACTCTGAATTTCTCTCCGCTCATTTCGAGCGATTTTCTCCCAATGCATCATTTTCACTATTTCTTTCCTGTCAATCTCCTTCGTTACTCATCCGTTTCGAACGGTTCTCGTGTCGTTGTAACACTTATGGGTGGGTAACAATAAGGGGTGGTCGAAGTCCGAATTTATCTCCACTCATTTCGAGCGATTTTATCCCAAGGCATCGTTTTCCCTATTTCACCCCTCCCCAATCTCCTTCGTTACTCATCCGTTTCGAACGGTTCTCGTGTCATTGTAACACTTATGGGATGGGTAACAATAGGGGGTGGTCGAAGTCCTAATTTATATCCGCTCATTTCGAGCGATTTCCTCCCAAGGCATCGTTTTCACTGTTTCATTCCTCTCAATCTCCTTCGTAACTCTTCCATTTCGAACGGTTCTCATGTCGTTGTAACACTTATGGGATGGGTAACAATAGGGGGTGGTCGAACTCCAAATTTCTCTCCGCTCATTTCGAGCGATTTTCTCCGAATGCATCATTTTCACTGTTTCTTTCCTCTCAATCTCCTTCGTTACTCATCCGTTCCGAACGGTTCTCGTCTCCCTGTAACACTTATGGGATGGGTAACAACAGGGGGTAGTCGAAGTCCGATCTTCTCTCCGCACATTTCGAGCGATTTTCTCCCAATGCATCATTTTCACTATTTCTTTCCTCTAAATCTCCTTCGTTACTCATCCGTTTCGAACGGTTCTCGTGTCATTGTAACACTTATGGGTGGGTAACAATAAGGGGTGGTCGAAGTCCGAATTTATCTCCACTCATTTCGAGCGATTTTATCCCAAGGCATCGTTTTACCTATTTCACCCCTCCCCAATCTCCTTCGTTACTCATCCGTTTCGAACGGTTCTCGTGTCATTGTAACACTTATGGGATGGGTAACAATAGGGGGTGGTCGAAGTCCTAATTTATATCCGCTCATTTCGAGCGATTTCCTCCCAAGGCATCGTTTTCACTATTTCATTCCTCTCAATCTCCTTCGTTACTCTTCCATTTCGAACGGTTCTCGTGTCGTTGTAACACTTATGGGATGGGTAACACAATAGGGGGTGGTCGAAGTCCTAATTTATATCCGCTCATTTCGAGCGATTTTCTCCCAAGGCATCATTTTAACTGTTTCATGCCTCTCAATCTCCTTCGTTACTCATCCGTTCTGAACGGTTCTCGTCTCCTTGTAACACTTATGGGATGGGTAACAATAGGGGGTGGTCGAACTCCGAATTTCTCTCCGCTCATTTCGAGCAATTTTCTCCCAATGCATCATTTTCACTGTTTCATGCCTCTCAATCTCCTTCGTGATGCGATCATAATCTACACGGAAGCTAAGAATCGAACAACGTCAGACACGAAAGATTCAATCCAAATATAACTATGACAATCGAATGGAAATTCCTTGAAATTCTACCCACAAATACACTGAATAGACGTCTACAGAAACCTAAGAAATTCAATTCTGATTAAGCTCAAATTTTAACACGAGTTACAACATAGGGTTATGAAGAACATATCCAAAATTCAGTCAAAACGCACGAGTATTTTTCGATTTGGCTCGGTGGTCAGTTTCAGGACGAGTTAGGGTTTCAAAAACGGATCTGAAATTAATCTAAGGGTTTTCTGGGATCGAAGGGTTATGGGAACGAAGGGAATGGTTATTGATGATATAGGAACGTTAGAGAATGGCAGGGAAAAAGGAATAGAACACGAATTGCAGAATTGAAACGAAAACAAATTATGAATCTTACCCGAAATGAACCCCGGATCTACGTGAATCCGAAACGCATTTATGGAACAATCTTCGTGGCTCAACTAACCCGGATACTACGAGATATCACGAACGAGTCGATGAATTCAAGCTTGAAATCGCCAATATCAAACTCTACCTAAGGAACGATTTGTTATGTGAGACAAGAGAATAATAGCGTAAAGCTGTTTTTGCATTCAATCAAGTCTGTCTAAGTAATGAACGAAAATTAGTATAAATACTAATCTAAGAAGGCCGAAAATACCAAGTAATGGGCCTAAGAAAACGGGCCAATTAATCACCAAAACATGTGATAATTGGGCCTAAAATAAAATAAATATAAGTTCAGTTTTGATTCCTCTTTTAATGGGCCTCCGAAATATCATCTTCTACACTTGTGAAGTTCACCAATTTGAAATGATGACATCCGGTTCCTTCATCTTCCAATCTCTTCGGAATGTAGCATTGCAAATATCCTTGCAGCTTCTTGGCTCTTGATCTCGTCACTGCTCCTCCGAGCTGCAAGTCCCGATTGATCTCTTCAATGCTAGGTCCCATCTCATCACTTCGTTACTCATCCAGTTCGAAGAGTGCTCGTGTCGTTGTAACACTTATGGGATGGGTAACAATATGGAGTGGTCGAAGTCCGAATTTATCTCCGCTCATTTCGAGTGATTTTATCCCAAGGCATCGTTTTCCCTATTTCACCACTCCCCAATCTCCTTCGTTACTCATCCGTTTCGAACGGTTCTCGTCTCCTTGTAACACTTATGGGGTGGGTAACAATAGGGGGTGGTCGCAGTCCGATCTTCTCTCCGCTCATTTCGAGCGATTTTCTCCCAATGCATCATTTTCACTATTTCTTTCCTCTCAATCTCCTTCGTTACTCATCCATTCCGAACGGTTCTCGTCTCCCTGTAACACTTATGGGATGGGTAACAATAGGGGGTAGTCGAAGTCCGATCTTCTCTCCGCACATTTCGAGCGATTTTCTCCCAATGCATCATTTTCACTATTTCTTTCCTCTCAATCTCCTTCGTTACTCATCCGTTTTGAACGGTTCTCGTGTCGTTGTAACACTTATGGGTGGGGTAACAATAAGGGGTGGTCGAAGTCCGATCTTCTCTCCGCTCATTTCGAGCGATTTTCTCCCAATGCATCATTTTCACTATTTCTTTCCTCTCAATCTCCTTCGTTACTCATCCGTTCCGAACGGTTCTCGTCTCCCTGTAACACTTATGGGATGGGTAACAATAGGGGGTGGTCGAAGTCCGATCTTCTCTCCGCTTATTTCGAGCGATTTTCTCCCAATGCATCATTTTCACTATTTTTTTCCTCTCAATCTCCTTCGTTACTCATCCGTTTCGAATGGTTCTCGTCTCCTGGTAACACTTATGGGATGGGTAACAATAGGGGGTGGTCGAACTCCGAATTTATCTCCACTCATTTCGAGCGATTTTATCCCAATGCATCATTTTCACTATTTCACCACTCCCCAATCTCGTTCGTTACTCATCCGTTTCGAACGGTTCTCGTCTCCTTGTAACACTTATGGGGTGGGTAACAATAGGGGGTGGTCGCAGTCCGATCTTCTCTCCGCTCATTTCAAGCGATTTTCTCCCAATGCATCATTTTCACTGTTTCTTTCCTCTCAATCTCCTTCGTTACTCATCCGTTCCGAACGGTTCTCGTCTCCCTGTAACACTTATGGGATGGGTAACAATAGGGGGTGGTCGCAGTCCGATCTTCTCTCCGCTCATTTCGAGCGATTTTCTCCCAATGCATCATTTTCACTGTTTCTTTCCTCTCAATCTCCTTCGTTACTCATCTGTTCCGAACGGTTCTCGTCTCCCTGTAACACTTATGGGATGGGTAACAATAGGGGGTGGTCGCAGTCCGATCTTCTCTCCGCTCATTTCGAGCGATTTTCTCCCAATGCATCATTTTCACTGTTTCTTTCCTCTCAATCTCCTTCGTTACTCATCCGTTCCGAACGGTTCTTGTCTCCCTGTAACACTTATGGGATGGGTAACAATAAGGGGTGGTCGAAGTCCGAATTTATCTCCACTCATTTCGAGCGATTTTATCCCAAGGCATCGTTTTCCCTATTTCACCCCTCCCCAATCTCCTTCGTTACTCATCCGTTTCGAACGGTTCTCGTGTCATTGTAACACTTATGGGATGGGTAACAATAGGGGGTGGTCGAAGTCCTAATTTATATCCGCTCATTTCGAGCGATTTCCTCCCAAGGCATCGTTTTCACTGTTTCATTCCTCTCAATCTCCTTCGTTACTCTTCCATTTCAAACGGTTCTCGTGTCATTGTAACACTAATGGGATGGGTAACAATAGGGGGTGGTCGAAGTCCTAATTTATATCCGCTTATTTCGAGCGATTTTCTCCCAAGGCATCATTTTCACAGTTTCATTCCTCTCAATCTCCTTCGTTACTCATCCGTTCTTAACGGTTCTCGTCTCCTTGTAACACTTACGGGAGGGGTAACAATAGGGGGTGGTCGAACTCCGAATTTCTCTCCGCTCATTTCGAGCGATTTTCTCCCAATGCATCATTTTCACTGTTTCATGCCTCTCAATCTCCTTCGTGATGCGATCATAATCTACACGGAAGCTAAGAATCGAACAACGTCAGACACGAAAGATTCAATCCAAATATAACTATGACAATCGAATGGAAATTCCTTGAAATTCTACCCACAAATACACTGAATAGACGTCTACAGAAACCGAAGAAATTCAATTCTGATTAAGCTCAAATTTTAACACGAGTTACAAAATAGGGTTATGAAGAACATATCCAAAATTCAGTCAAAACGCACGAGTATTTTTCGATTTGGCTCGGTGGTCAGTTTCAGGACGAGTTAGGGTTTCAAAAACGGATCTGAAATTAATCTAAGGGTTTTCTGGGATCGAAGGGTTATGGGAACGAAGGGAATGGTTATTGATGATATAGGAACGTTAGAGAATGGCAGGGAAAAACAAATAGAACACGAATTGCAGAATTGAAACGAAAATAAATTATGAATCTTACCCGAAATGAACCCCGGATCTACGTGAATCCGAAACGCGTTTATGGAGCAATCTTCGTGGCTCAACTAACCCGGATACTACGAGATATCATGAACGAGTCGATGAATTCAAGTTTGAAATCGCCAATTTCAAACTCTACCTAAGGAACGATTTGTTATGTGAGACAAGAGAATAATAGCGTAAAGCTGTTTTTGCATTCAATCAAGTCTGTCTAAGTAATGAACGAAAATTAGTATAAATACTAATCTAAGAAGGCCGAAAATACCAAGTAATGGGCCAAAGAAAACGGGCCAATTAATCACCTAAACATGTGATAATTGGGCCTAAAATAAAATAAATATAAGTTCAGTTTTGATTCCTCTTTTAATGGGCCTCCGAAATATCATCTTCTACACTTGTGAAGTTCACCAATTTGAAATGATGACATCCGGTTCCTTCATCTTCCAATCTCTTCGGAATGTAGCATTGCAAATATCCTTGCAGCTTCTTGGCTCTTGATCTCGTCACTGCTCCTCCGAGCTGCAAGTCCCGATTGATCTCTTCAATGCTAGGTCCCGTCTCATCACTTCGTTACTCATCCGTTTGAACGGTTCTCGTGTCGTTATAACACTTATGGGATGGGTAACAATATGGAGTGGTCGAAGTCCGAATTTATCTCCGCTCATTTCGAGCGATTTTATCCCAAGGCATCGTTTTCCCTATTTCACCACTCCCCAATCTCCTTCGTTACTCATCCGTTTCGAACGGTTCTCATCTCCTTGTAACACTTATGGGGTGGGTAACAATAGGGGGTGGTCGCAGTCCGATCTTCTCTCCGCTTATTTCGAGCGATTTTCTCCCAATACATCATTTTCACTGTTTCTTTCCTCTCAATCTGCTTCGTTACTCATCCGTTCCGAACGGTTCTCGTTTCCCTGTAACACTTATGGGATGGGTAACAATAGGGGGTGGTCGTAGTCTGATCTTCTCTCCGCTCATTTCGAGCGATTTTCTCCCAATGCATCATTTTCACTGTTTCTTTCCTCTCAATCTCCTTCGTTACTCATCCGTTCCGAACGGTTTTCGTCTCCCTGTAATACTTATGGGATGGGTAACAATAGGGGGTGGTCGAAGTCCGATCTTCTCTCCGCTTATTTCGAGCGATTTTCTCCCAAGGCATCATTTTCACTGTTTCATTCCTCTCAATCTCCTTCGTTACTCATCCGTTCTTAACGGTTCTCGTCTCCTGGTAACACTTATGGGATGGGTAACAATAGGGGGTGGTCGAACTCCGAATTTCTCTCCGCTCATTTCGAGCGATTTTCTCCCAATGCATCATTTTCACTGTTTCATGCCTCTCAATCTCCTTCGTGATGCGATCACAATCTACGGGAAGCTAAGAATCGAACAACGTCAGACATGAAAGCTTCAATCCAAATATAACTATGACAATCGAATGGAAATTCCTTGAAATTCTACCCACAAATACACTGAATAGACGTCTTCAGAAACCTAAGCAATTCAATTTCGATTAAGCTCAAATTTTAATACGAGTTACAACATAGGGTTATGAAGAACATATCCAAAATTCAGTGAAAACGCACGAGTAGTTTTCGATTTGGCTCGGTGGTCAGTTTCAGAACGAGTTAGGGTTTCAAAAACGGATCTAAAATTAATCTAAGGGTTTTTCTGGATCGAAGGGTTATGGGAACGAAGGGAATGGTTATTGATGATATAGGAACGTTAGAGAATGGCTGGGAAAAATGAATAGAACACGAATTGCAGAATTGAAACGAAATAAATTATGAATCTTACCCGAAACGAACCCCGGATCTACGTGAATCCAAAATGCGTTTATGGAGCAATCTTCGTGGCTCAACTAACCCGGATACTATGAGATATCATGAACGAGTCGATGAATTCAAGCTTGAAATCGCCAATATCAAACTCTACCTAAGGAACGATTTGTTATGTGAGACAAGAGAATAGCGTAAAGATGTTTTTGCATTCAATCAAGTCTGTCTAAGTAATGAACGAAAATTAGTATAAATACTAATCTAAGAAGGCCGAAAATACCAAGTAATGGGCCTAAGAAAACGGGCCAATTAATCACCTAAACATGTTGTGATAATTGGGCCTAAAATAAAATAAATATAAGTTCAGTTTTGATTCCTCTTTTAATGGGCCTCCGAAATATCATCTTCTACACTTGTGAAGTTCACCAATTTGAAATGATGACATCCGGTTCCTTCATCTTCCAATCTCTTCGGAATGTAGCATTGCAAATATCCTTGCAGCTTCTTGGCTCTTGATCTCGTCACTGCTCCTCCGAGCTGCAAGTCCCGATTGATCTCTTCAATGCTAGGTCCCGTCTCATCACTTCCTTACTCATCCGTTTCAAACAGTTCTCATGTCGTTGTAACACTTATGGGATGGGTAACAATATGGAGTGGTCGAAGTCCGAATTTATCTCCGCTCATTTCGAGCGATTTTATCCCAAGGCATCGTTTTTCCTATTTCACCACTCCCCAATCTCCTTCGTTACTCATCCATTTCGAACGGTTCTCGTCTCCTTGTACACTTATGGGGTGGGTAACAATAGGGGGTGGTCGCAGTCCGATCTTCTCTCCGCTCATTTCGAGCGATTTTCTCCCAATGCATCATTTTCACTGTTTCTTTCCTCTCAATCTCCTTCGTTACTCATCCGTTCCGAACGGTTCTCGTCTCCCTGTAACACTTATGGGATGGGTAACAATAGGGGGTGGTCGCAGTCCGATCTTCTCTCCGCTCATTTCGAGCGATTTTCTCCCAATGCATCATTTTCACTGTTTCTTTCCTCTCAATCTCCTTCGTTACTCATCTGTTCCGAACGGTTCTCGTCTCCCTGTAACACTTATGGGATGGGTAACAATAGGGGGTGGTCGCAGTCCGATCTTCTCTCCGCTCATTTCGAGCGATTTTCTCCCAATGCATCATTTTCACTGTTTCTTTCCTCTCAATCTCCTTCGTTACTCATCCGTTCCGAACGGTTCTTGTCTCCCTGTAACACTTATGGGATGGGTAACAATAAGGGGTGGTCGAAGTCCGAATTTATCTCCACTCATTTCGAGCGATTTTATCCCAAGGCATCGTTTTCCCTATTTCACCCCTCCCCAATCTCCTTCGTTACTCATCCGTTTCGAACGGTTCTCGTGTCATTGTAACACTTATGGGATGGGTAACAATAGGGGGTGGTCGAAGTCCTAATTTATATCCGCTCATTTCGAGCGATTTCCTCCCAAGGCATCGTTTTCACTGTTCATTCCTCGCAATCTCCTTCGTTACTCTTCCATTTCAAACGGTTCTCGTGTCATTGTAACACTAATGGGATGGGTAACAATAGGGGGGTGGTCGAAGTCCTAATTTATATCCGCTTATTTCGAGCGATTTCTCCCAAGGCATCATTTTCACAGTTTCATTCCTCTCAATCTCCTTCGTTACTCATCCGTTCTTAACGGTTCTCGTCTCCTTGTAACACTTACGGGAGGGGGTAACAATAGGGGGTGGTCGAACTCCGAATTTCTCTCCGCTCATTTCGAGCGATTTCTCCCAATGCATCATTTTCACTGTTTCATGCCTCTCAATCTCCTTCGTTACTCATCCGTTCAAAACGGTTATCGTCTCCTTGTAACACTTATGGGATGGGTAACAATAGGGGGTGGTCGAACTTCGAATTTCTCTCCGCTCATTTTGAACGATTTTCTCCCAATGCATCATTTTCACTGTTTATGCCTCTCAATCTCCTTCGTGATGTGATCATAATCTACGCGGAAGCTAAGAATCGAACAACGTCAGACACGAAAGATTCAATCCAAATATAACTATGACAATCGAATGGAAATTCCTTGAATTCTACCCACAAATACACTGAATATACGTCTACAGAAACCTAAGCAATTAAATTCCAATTAAGCTCAAATTTTAACACGAGTTATAACATAGGGTTATGAAAAACATATCCAAAATTCAGTCAAAAGCACGAGTAGTTTTCGATTTGGCTTGGTGGTCAGTTTCAGGACGAGTTAGGGTTTCAAAACGGATCTGAAATTAATCTAAGGGTTTTCTGGGATTGAAGGGTTATGGGAACGAAGGGAATGGTTATTGATGATATAGGAACGTTAGAGAATGGCAGGGAAAAAGGAATAGAACACGAATTGCAGAATTGAAACGAAAACAAATTATGAATCTTACCCGAAATGAACCCCGGATCTACGTGAATCCGAAACGCGTTTATGGAGCAATCTTCGTGGCTCAACTAACCCGGATACTACGAGATATCACGAACGAGTCGATAAATTCAAGCTTGAATCGCCAATTTCAAACTCTACCTAAGGAACGATTTGTTATGTGAAACAAGAGAATAATAGCGTAAAGCTGTTTTTGCATTCAATCAAGTCTGTCTAAGTAATGAACGAAAATTAGTATAAATACTAATCTAAGAAGGCCGAAAATACCAAGTAATGGGCCAAAGAAAACGGGCCAATTAATCACCTAAACATGTGATAATTGGGCGTAAAATAAAATAAATATAAGTTCAGTTTTGATTCCTCTTTTAATGGGCCTCAGAAATATCATCTTCTACACTTGTGAAGTTCACCAATTTGAAATGATGACATCCGGTTCCTTCATCTTCCAATCTCTTCGGAATGTAGCATTGCAAATATCCTTGCAGCTTCTTGGCTCTTGATCTCGTCACTGCTCCTCCGAGCTGCAACTCCCGATTGATCTCTTCAATGCTAGGTCCCGTCTCATCACTTCGTTACTCATCCGTTTCGAACGGTTCTCGTGTCGTTGTAACACTTATGGGATGGGTAACAATATGGAGTGGTCGAAGTCCGAATTTATCTCCGCTCATTTCGAGCGATTTTATCCCAAGGCATCGTTTTCCCTATTTCACCACTCCCCAATCTCCTTCGTTACTCATCCGTTTCGAACGGTTCTCATCTCCTTGTAACACTTATGGGATGGGTAACAATAGGGGGTGGTCGCAGTCCGATCTTCTCTCCGCTTATTTCGAGCGATTTTCTCCCAATACATCATTTTCACTGTTTCTTTCCTCTAAACCTGCTTCGTTACTCATCCGTTCCGAACGGTTCTCGTTTCCCTGTAACACTTATGGGATGGGTAACAATAGGGGGTGGTCGCAGTCCGATCTTCTCTCCGCTCATTTCGAGCGATTTTCTCCCAATGCATCATTTTCACTGTTTCTTTCCTCTCAATCTCCTTCGTTACTCATCCGTTCCGAACGGTTTCATCTCCCTGTAATACTTATGGGATGGGTAACAATAGGGGGTGGTCGAAGTCCGATCTTCTCTCCGCTTATTTCGAGCGATTTTCTCCCAAGGCATCATTTTCACTGTTTCATTCCTCTCAATCTCCTTCGTTACTCATCCGTTCTTAACGGTTCTCGTCTCCTGGTAACACTTATGGGATGGGTAACAATAGGGGTGGTCGAACTCCGAATTTCTCTCCGCTCATTTCGAGCGATTTTCTCCCAATGCATCATTTTCACTGTTTCATGCCTCTCAATCTCCTTCGTGATGCGATCACAATCTACGGGAAGCTAAGAATCGAACAACGTCAGACACGAAAGATTCAATCCAAATATAACTATGACAATCGAATGGAAATTCCTTGAAATTCTACCCACAAATACACTGAATAGACGTCTTCAGAAACCTAAGCAATTCAATTTCGATTAAGCTCAAATTTTAATATGAGTTACAAAATAGGGTTATGAAGAACATATCCAAAATTCAGTGAAAACGCACGAGTAGTTTTCGATTTGGCTCGGTGGTCAGTTTCAGAACGAGTTAGGGTTTCAAAAACGGATCTGAAATTAATCTAAGGGTTTTCTGGGATCGAAGGGTTATGGGAACGAAGGGAATGGTTATTGATGATATAGGAACGTTAGAGAATGGCTGGGAAAAATGAATAGAACACGAATTGCAGAATTGAAACGAAATAAATTATGAATCTTACCCGAAACGAACCCCGGATCTACGTGAATCCAAAATGCGTTTATGGAGCAATCTTCGTGGCTGAACTAACCCGGATACTACGAGATATCACGAACGAGTCGATGAATTCAAGCTTGAAATCGCCAATATCAAACTCTACCTAAGGAACGATTTGTTATGTGAGACAAGAGAATAGCGTAAAGATGTTTTTGCATTCAATCAAGTCTGTCTAAGTAATGAACGAAAATTAGTATAAATACTAATCTAAGAAGGCCGAGAATACCAAGTAATGGGCCTAAGAAAACGGGCCAATTAATCACCTAAACATGTTGTGATAATTGGGCCTAAAATAAAATAAATATAAGTTCAGTTTTGATTCCTCTTTTAATGGGCCTCCGAAATATCATCTTCTACACTTGTGAAGTTCACCAATTTGAATGATGACATCCGGTTCCTTCATCTTCCAATCTCTTCGGAATGTAGCATTGCAAATATCCTTGCAGCTTCTTGGCTCTTGATCTCGTCACTGCTCCTCCGAGCTGCAAGTCCCGATTGATCTCTTCAATGCTAGGTCCCGTCTCATCACTTCATTACTCATCCGTTTCGAACGGTTCTCATGTCGTTGTAACACTTATGGGATGGGTAACAATATGGAGTGGTCGAAGTCCGAATTTATCTCCGCTCATTTCGAGCGATTTTATCCCAAGGCATCGTTTTCCCTATTTCACCACTCCCCAATCTCCTTCGTTACTCATCCGTTTCGAATGGTTCTCGTCTCCTTGTAACACTTATGGGGTGGGTAACAATAGGGGGTGGTCGAACTCCAAATTTCTCTCCGCTCATTTCGAGCGATTTTCTCCCAATGCATCATTTCACTGTTTCTTTCCTCTCAATCTCCTTCGTTACTCATCCGTTTAGAACGGTTCTTGTTTCATTGTAACACTTATGGGATGGGTAACAATAGGGGGTGGTCGAAGTCCTAATTTATATCCGCTCATTTCGAGCGATTTCCTTCCAAGGCATCGTTTTCACTGTTTCATTCCTCTCAATCTCCTTCGTTACTCAGCCGTTCTTAACGGTTCTCGTCTCCTTGTAACAGTTATGGGATGGGTAACAATAGGGGGTGGTCGAACTCCGAATTTCTCTCCGCTCATTTCGAGCGATTTTCTCCCAATGCATCATTTTCACTATTCTTTCCTCTCAATCTCCTTCGTTACTCATCCGTTTCGAACGGTTCTCGTGTCGTTGTAACACTTATGGGTGGGTAACAATAAGGGGTGGTCGAAGTCCGAATTTATCTCCACTCATTTCGAGCGATTTTATCCCAAGGCATCGTTTTCCCTATTTCACCCCTCCCCAATCTCCTTCGTTACTCATCCGTTTCGAACGGTTCTCGTGTCATTGTAACACTTATGGGACGGGGTGAACAATAGGGGTTGGTCGAAGTCCTAATTTATATCCGCTCATTTCGAGCGATTTCCTTCCAAGGCATCGTTTTCACTGTTTCATTCTCTCAATCTCCTTAGTCACTCTTCCATTTCGAACGGTTCTCGTGTTGTTGTAACACTTATGGGATGGGTAACAATAGGGGGTGGTCGAACTCCAAATTTCTCTCCGCTCATTTCGAGCGATTTTCTCCCAATGCATCATTTTCACTGTTTCTTTCCTCTCAATCTCCTTCGTTACTCATCCGTTCCGAACGATTCTCGTCTCCCTGTAACACTTATGGGATGGGTAACAATAGGGGTAGTCGAAGTCCGATCTTCTCTCCGCACCATTTCGAGCGATTTTCTCCCAATGCATCATTTTCACTATTTCTTTCCTCTCAATATCCTTCGTTACTCATCCGTTTCGAACGGTTCTCGTGTCGTTGTAACACTTATGGGTTGGGGTAACAATAGGGGTGGTCGAAGTCCGAATTTATCTCCACTCATTTCGAGCGATTTTATCCCAAGGCATCGTTTTCCCTATTTCACCCCTCCCCAATCTCCTTCGTTACTCATCCGTTTCGAACGGTTCTCATGTCATTGTAACACTTATGGATTGGTAACAATAGGGGGTGGTCGAAGTCCTAATTTATATCCGCTCATTTCGAGCGATTCCTCCCAAGACATCGTTTCACTTTCCCTCACTCATCATCATCTCTCTCTGATTCTCCATTCGTACTCTTCCATTTCGAACGGTTCTCGTGTCGTTGTAACACTTATGGGATGGGTAACACAATAGGGGGTGGTCGAAGTCCTAATTTATATCCGCTCATTTCGAGCGATTTTCTCCCAAGGCATCATTTTAACTGTTTCATTCCTCTCAATCTCTTCGTTACTCATCCGTTCTGAACGGTTCTCGTCTCCTTGTAACCTTATGGGATGGGCAACAATAGGGGGTGGTCGAACTCCGAATTTCTCTCCGCTCATTTCGAGCAATTTCTCCCAATGCTCTTCACTGTTTCATGCCTCTCAATCTCCTTCGTGATGCGATCATAACTACGCGGAAGCTAAGAAGCGAACAAGTCAGACACGAAAGATTCAATCCAAATATAACTATGACAATCGAATGGAAATTCCTTGAATTCTACCCACCAAATACACAGAATAGACGTCTACAGAAACCTAAGAAATTCAATTTGATTAAGCTGAAATTATAACACGAGTTACAACATAGGGTTATGAAGACATATCCAAAATTCAGTCAAAACGCACGAGTATTTTTCGATTGGTCGGTGTCAGTTTCAGGACAGTTAGGTTTCAAAAACGGATCTGAAATTAATCTAAGGGTTTTCTGGGATCGAAGGGTTATGGGAACGAAGGGAATGGGTTATTGATGATATAGGAAACGTTAGAGAATGGCAGGAAAAAAAAATAGAACACGAATTGCAGAATTGAAACGAAAACAAATTATGAATCTTACCCGAAATGAACCCCGGATCTACGTGATCGAAACGCGTTTATGGAGCAATCTTCGTGGCTCAACTAACCGAATACTACGAGATATCACGAACGAGTCGATGAATTTCAAGCTTGAAATCGCCAATTCAAACTCTACCTAAGGAACGATTTGTTATGTGAGACAGAGATAATAGCGTAAGCTGTTTTTTGCATTCAATCAAGTCTGTCTAAGTAATGAACGAAAATTAGTATAAATACTAATCTAAGAAGGCTGA